>JANAVB010018797.1:0-250000 GCA_029216955.1 Iris pallida
TTTGATCCTGTATCGTGTCCATAGTTACCTATCAGTTGCCATAAGTCAGTTTCTTGTCTAGTTCCTGTTTATACCATGTCTATATTATTGCATGATTAAACTTAGATAGCATGTTTTATGTATCTTGCTAGTCCTCTGAGGACCTGATGATCTCTTCAAGTTTAGCGACTGCATGGGATTAGTTAGCAGAGCAGGATGGTAGAGGATTGCGATCTATGATACAGGTACCTGCTTGTGATATTCCTTTGTTATCTTCTCGTGCTTTATATTCAGTACCACAATATACTCTGCTTATTTATAGACTCATATCATTCTTAGAGTCTAATCGAACAATATGCTAATGGGCTGCAGACCATGATCCATACTTGTTCATTCTTGTTTTATATGATTCATGTGGATTGAGATATAGTTTAGATTAGATATGATACCATGACCATGACAGCTTATACGTATTCGAGTCGGGCTGGAGTCCGCTCGATATGTAGCTGGCTTGCTCACGAGCTCGCGTCCAAAAAGCGAGTGCGGGTCTTGACATGATGCCAGCGACCCGTGCATGTAGATTAAGTGGGCTATAGTAGCAATCCACGTGCAAGTCCTTGCATTGAAACAAGTAGTCTAAGTTAACTAAATGAAGTGCCTCCTAAACATGCTCGAAATGTAACACTCTGAACATGCTTGAAATATAACACTCTGAACATGCTTGAAACGTAACACTGCAAGTGAATAAAGAGTAATTCATGCAAAATGATTTAGAGAACGTGCCTATGACGTGCTAGGACCCGAGGCAGGGACACGCCCTTGATAATGAAAGTTTACATGAGACACGTTAAGTTATTCCTTATGAATTATTGACTAACTTGGTTTACTTTGGACATGGAAGGCCGGACCGTAAGTATGGGTAAGTCGTACATGTATTTTCGCGACACTTGAATTCGGCAACACGAGATAGGTTTGGAATATGCCATGAAACTGATCCTAAGGCAAGATTAGAAAGACAATGAACGATAGACGGTGCACGAAAGTAAATAGAACGTATTTGGTAATGATAACATTGTGGGCGAGCTAGCCTCCCCACCAGTGTATAATAATGTACTGATAACCCTACAGATTGCTTACAGGATGCAGGAGACGTCATCGGGTGCGGAGCTTCCCTCGAATGTGCTAAGGCGCGAAGCTATCTCTGGAGCCTTGGAACATTGCAAGGAGCTGAAGCACCATATACAGGACATAATGTATCAGAACATCGCCATGAATCATTCCATCTTGTAAGCCACTTGGCACCCCTTTTATGTTTCAGAGAGAGAGAGAGTTGAGAGACTTGTAAACTCAGCCTAGCGCCGCTTGTAAACTTCTTGAATATCAATAAAGAGTTTGAATTCGCTTCAACTTATGTTCATTTACTTTCCGCTGCAAATGGGGACACTCTGTGCGACTCTGTGGCCTAGCTCAAATCGGTCGTTTCTGGACTTGGCCTTGCACGGGCGTAACCTAGGCCGTGCGGCATCACGCCTTAGCGAGGACGATCGCTCCTACGGAAGCGAGGCATGAAATTTGGGCAGCAAAACACTATTCTTGGGATGGAGATCAGCCGAGAAGAGATTCCAAGCTGCTACATTTGTCCCAAAAGAAGTACATTCACCTGGTACTTCAGCGTTTCGGGATGGACGGGTCGAATAAAGTGAGTTGCCTCCTTGCGGCCCACTTTAAGTTCACTGAGGAGCAGTGTCCATCTACCGAGGACAAAAAGGAAGATATAGAGCGGGTTCCATATGCTTCAGCTGTGGGAACCTTATGTATGCTATGGTGTGTACGAGGCCAGACATCGCTCATGATGTTGGCACAGTTAGCAGGTATCTTTCAATCCTGGAAGGGTACATTGGAGTACGGTCAAGTGGATTCTACGATATCTTTAGGGTACTGTCGATTGGAGACTTTCTTTTGGTGTTGACGAGCCGAAGCTGGTTGGGTATACCGACGCTGATATAGCTGGAGATGTAGACACGAGACGATCGACTTCGGGCTATGTGATGATGTTTGCCGAAGGAGCGGTATCGTGGCAGTCACGGTTGCACAAGTGTATTGCCTTATCTACGACGGAGGCGAAATACATTGCGGCGACGGAGGCTTGCAAGGAGCTGCTGTGGATGAAAAAGCTGTTGCAGGAAATAGAGCTGAAGCAAGAGAAATATATTTTGCTTTGTGACAGTCAAAGTGCTATTCATCTTGTAAAGAACCAGACATTTCATAGTCGGTCCAAGCACATCGAGACTCGGTATCATTGGATACGGGATGTGGTTGAGAAGAAGGACGCGGCGCTTGAGAAGGTTCATACTGATGACAATGGAGTGGACATGCTCACGAAGGTTCTACCGAGGGGGAAGTTTGAGTACTGCAGGTAGATCGTCGGGATGACGACCTCATCCACATAGTTATGAAGGAGAGATTTGTTGGAGTGGGTGGGATTCCAACCTATGGAGAAGACCCCGGAGTGCGACGAGCGCCATCTGTGTGTCAGAGAAGTTCGGGGAGGTGACGAGGCCAGTTGGAGAAGCCAGAGAAGCTCGGGAGCTGCCAGAGGAGCTGCTGGAGAGAGGGGGGCAGAGTTCGGGCCGAACTCTGCCCAGGGGAGAGTTCTGGCCGAGCTCAGCCTCCCTATTCCAGAACCTTGCTGGAAGCAGACACAGAGTTCTGGCCAAACTCTGTGCTAGGACAGAGTTCTGGCCGAACTCTATGTGTCGGGGCTGAAGCATTTTTAGGATAATTTAATCACCGTTGGATCGAATCCTACAGTCTATGTTTTGTTGCGGATTAGGGGGTTTATACATGGTTATTCCTAACCCTAATTACAAACAACATTGGAGAAAAAAGGAGAGAAAATGAGGCAATAGTGCCATTACAACTTTGGGAGAGAAGACGGAGGATTGAAGGTCTTTTTTGGAGAAGAATTGGATTCGGGTAATCTCTACTCGTCGTTCTTGTTCTTCGTAGCCTTGTAATTATTGTTCTTGCTTTCAAGTGTTGTGGGGATCCGATTTGGATCGGGAGAAGTTTGTAGAGGGTGTAATTCTTCTATTTCATTAGTGGAGGCTTCTCAGGGTTGGACTCCGATCGTCCCGTGGTTTTTCCCGCAAGGGTTTTCCACGTCAAAAATTCTCTGTGTCTGCGTGGTTTGTTTTGGTGTTTTGGTTCGTGCGTTGTTTTGCTCGGTTCTCTCTAGTTTGGGGAAAGGTTTCCGCGTTTCTTTCCCAACATAAACACCAAAAAAGTATTTGATAACACAATCATTCTATTTAGTTATTTTATCAATCTCCTGAAAACATACAAAACTTACTTTTGGAAGGCATTTTTCAGAACATTCATGGATTTATTGTTAATCCCGAGGCTCAAAGATGGACCAACAGAGGCTATATAAGAACATAAGTTCACGTAATACTTTTGGAATACCCTATGTTGAATCCTGAAGTTGTAGTCAAGATTAGAGGTTCACACAAAAGTTCATCTCTAACTATTTCGATTCCAACGAAGAACTATTTAAGTTGTAGTCAAGATCAGAGGTTCACACAAAAGTTCCTTTCTGACTATTCTCGATTCTAAAGTAGAACTATTTCCAATGTATCTCGATTACAACTTATGAGTATTACAACCAAGAGAACAAACTTTTCGTGCTTCCTAGCAATCGTAGTTGCAAATAGACAGAATGGATTACAACTATAACTCGTTATTTGCAAAACGTTGTTGTTATTGAGATAGAACATTTACAAAAAGAAGAGGAAGAAGGGAGAAGAAGAAGATATAATAAATAAATTATTATCTTGATGGGGTGGTAAAGACCACCGTTGCTCAAATAAGATTCGTCCCCACACGATCCGCTTCCAGGAACTAGCAAGTTCACAAGAGAACTTCTTGAACACAAGTAGTTACCTCTGTCTGTGAACGGACTCCCTGGACTTAACGGACCCTCGGGACTCCTTTTAGTTCATTTTTTAGTGCACCTCCAAAAGGAGACATGAGGGCTCTATTTATAGAGAAGGATGGAAACTCATCTCTACTCCTAGCCGATGTGGGACTAAAATACTAACTCTTAAATAAAAGAAGATTGATATGTTAAGTTCCGCAATCAGCGGTGTCGTGCGCCATCTGCTCTGTATGTGCATATGCGCCCAGTCACTCAGCCATAGTTGCTCTTGCGTACATAAGCCAGCAGTATATCAGCTCATGGCGTATGCGCGCATCCGTGCAGCGGCGCATGCACGCGTACACATAAACGCGCATAGCACGCGTAGCCTGAGTCCGAGTCGCTAATTAGGAAATATTTCCAAGAGTGTGACAAAAACATAAATGCTTTCTTTGAGGAGTTATTCATTTTTTCTTCTACAAAAATACCTCCACATGGTTCCCACATGTGCCCCACCACACCCCATGTGCACACCTCAACACAAGCGAAGCATTATATTGAGATACCCACTTGGTGGTGTAGCCGATGTGGGACTATCTTTACTACTCCAAAGGCAAAAATACCAAGAATCTTCCATATATCTCAATATATTTGTCTATCATGCATTAGGATGGATGTCGCTTAAAACTTGAATTTTTTTGCATGGATCAAATAACAGTACGATACAAGAATGGACTAAACCTTGAATTATGTACCATAGCTATAATTCTTCTCACTCATACAATGACATCAGCTGTGCTTCCGGTTGTACATTAAAGGTACTGTGCCTGCCTTGTTTCGCTGTATGTATGTTGGATATCTACAAGCTTACCCTCAAAAGATGGCTTGTATCTCTCTTTACATACAATAGTTGAGTTTTTTTTAAAAGTCCTAGCATGAAGTCTTGTGCTTCTTTGCGGTGCTACGTCGCTATGACATGGCCCAAAGACGAACCTATACCTCATCGTGGTGTCATACCACTGTAGCATGAGAACCCAGCCTCCTTGTAGTGCCATACTACCCAGCATGAAGCCTTGCGCTTCCTTGCGGTGTTAAGCCGATGTGACATGGCTCTCGTAGTCGAGACTTTACCCTCTCGAGGTACCGTTTGGTGGTGTCACACCACTGTAACATGAGGTCATCGGACTCTTTGTAGTGTTGTCAACCACTCTTTATTATACAATATTAGGCTATATGTCTATGTGCGGTACTTACGCCGCTGCAACATGGTATGAAGCCGAGGCTTTACCCTCTCGAGGTATCTCCTGTAACATGGAGTACTACGCTCCTTTGTATCGTTGCACTACCCGTGCTTCCTATAAAGTATGCTGGACATTCAAAATGTCCGGAAACTCAGTAAGACGTCTAAGTCATCCTCCTACAAGACTTGTTCTATATAAAGAACAAATAGTTGACAACAGTGATTCGGGTCTGTAACATTAAATACCTCAAAGGACTATCCCCTGTTCCTGATATTCTTCTAGTCAATGGTCCTCCATTGAACAAAAAGTTAGATGCCTAGTAGATTTCTTTTTGAAATAGCATAAAACTTTATAGTAGGATTGCAAACACACAATATCAGAGGTCCTTCAAGTCCATTTTCTTGTTGTGTCCTCGACGAACTGATGCTTGAGGTATTTTGTGAACGGTTCCACCAGATTCTTCTGGCCCTGAACATAAAACATTGTAATGATCCACGCTTTATTGTACTCATTCATTGTCCTTTGCCGTTGTCGCATAGTCCTTTTCTTACCACAGAAGAGATCATCTGATGCCACTGCTGCAACCTCCTGATTGTCATATATATTGACATCTCCCGAATTTGTGCACCAACCACAGGGAGATCATACTTGAGCTCCCGAAGCCCATCTACTTCTTTCGCTGCAACTGATAGTGCATAGAACTCAGATTCCATAATGAGAGAAGATCCGCTTCTTCAACTTATTCGATATAGCAGCACCACCCATGGATTTGTTTTTTCGACTTTTACGATATAGTAGAACCACTCATAGAGAAGACATAACCTCTTCGCTCTCTTCTTCTGAGTACTCACTGACATCACCAAAGCCTTCCACTACTTCCGAGGACCCGTAATAGTATAGTACAAATCCTTGAGTTCTTATGAGTATCTCATCATACTCTTCACACCTTTTCAGAGTTCAACACTTGGATGCTCGTGAACCGACTCTGCAAGCTTACAACAAAATCTAGTGTGAACAAAATCAAGTAAAACATGAGGTTCCAATAGAATTTGCCTTTATAGATACTAGTGTGAACTGATTTAACTGCTGTTCGCGTGCTTCTTTTGCTATTTAAATATGGAAAAATAGACATTTTGAGTACAAGTGTTTGATCCTTTGTTGTATCGATGACTACTATTATTGTACACAAAGTGTTCAACAAATATTTGTTGGGCATGAAGCAAAAAGAAGAAGAAGCTTGCATTATCAATCGCTAAACGCTGGAATGATAGTCTCCGACGTGGGGCAGATTGACTGTATGGTTCCGACAACAACTCCGTCGTTCGTCAAACTAAGCCGGCGGCTCATTACTTATGTCCACACAACCTTGTAAATAGAGAGAGCGACTTCCTGAAAGGTTAGAATTAACTCTTTCCAACCATATATAGGACTTATTATGCAGTACAAGTTTTGTGCCCCAACCATAACACTGTTCCATAGTGTTTGTTTGTAGGATGCAGTCTTTTTTGCAGTAGAGCTTGCCTTCTTGAGTCATATGCCGTCATAACTGAGTTCAAAGTTGATCACGAAGCATTTGACTCGATGATGCTGATACATCCATCTGGAGAAAAAGCTTAAGTTATCAAGTAATGTACCAACCTGTATCTTTTGCACGAATACAAAACATGGATACGGACAAGGACACAATACGGATACATGATATGGGTATCTTTCAAATAGGTACAATGGTAATCACCTACCTATGTTGCATGAATATATACACTGATATATACTGGAACAAACACGATACAGACATGGACACCAGTAGCTCATTTATGTCCTTGTTTAGATGAACATGTCTTGGGCTCAGAAAGCAAGCAAGTTCAACTGATGATAAATATTTTCCATGGAAAAAAAGCCCAATCAAACACAGCCTTAGTAGCTGATTTACTGAGGTTAGAAGATGATTAATTCTATGTTATGAATGCGATATTGTTAAGACGAAAATTTCTAGCTTGCAGAATTTTGTGTACAAGGATGTCCCGTGCAGATTCTTAGGAGGTTCCAAGTTCTTGCAAAATTATCCTTATTTAAGAAGGGTAGCTTGTTTTTGAGTTCCGAACCTGCATCTACAGGTATGCAAGCCCAAGATTTGCCACTGCATAATATTAGGGAAGTCGTTAAGTTGTACATCTGTAGTACACAATTTGAAGTCTTCTATTTCAGCTACTATGTTTTGAACTGATCTCTCCTTACATGTTGATTTTCTTCTCTTCCACCACGACCCTATTAATTATCTGTTCATTTTCGACATATAAACTAGTTAAACCTTAATCAAATTTGCAACATATGACGATGCTGATTAAATTAATTCATTGCATATTAAATATAGTTATGCTTCATTAGCGATTAGACTAAGGCCACATTTGGTTTGCGGAATTGGAGCCTTGAGAAAGGAAAGTGATTCCTTTCTTTTGTTTGGATGTCAAAGGAAACGAGGAGGAAAGAATTTGATTCCCAAGAGGAGCAAAAATAGGAGAAAAAGTGGCTCCTCCCACTAACTCAAGGATTCATTTTCCTCCTCTAAGGATTCACTTTCCCTCTCAATTTCCTTGATTTTTTTAAACACCAGAAAGAAAATTGTTGGGAAAGAAGCGCGGAAACCTTTCCCCAAGCCAGAGAGTACCTGCAGAGAACCAAGAAATACAACGCACGAACCAAAACACCAAAACAAACCACGCAGACACAGAGAGTTTTTGACGTGGAAAACCCTTGCGGGAAAAAAAAAACGAGACGATCGGAGTCCAACCCTGAGAAGCCTTCACTAATGAAATAAATGAGTACATCCTCTACAAACTTCTCGATCCAATACGGATCCCCACAACACTTGGAAGCAAGAACAATTGATTACAAGGCTGCGAAGAACAAAGACGACGAGTAGAGACTACCGAACACGATCTTCCTTCGAAAATGGCCTTCAATCCTCCTTCTTCTCTCCCAGAGTTGCAATGGCACTCTTGCATCTTTTCTCTCTCTTGTGTGTATTATGTATGTGATTAGGGTTAGGAAAAACCATATGTAAACACCTAATCCGCAACAAAACCTGGACCGTAGGATACGATCCAACGGTGATTAAATCACCATAAAATCCACTCAGCCCGACAACACAAAGTTCGGACAGAACTCTGTGTTTTTGTCCCAGAACCACTCTGGAACCAAGGGGCAGAGTTCGGGCCGAACTCTGCCTCCCCTTTTCCAGTATGCCATATGTTGGCTTCCGAGTTTCTCCGTCGACTCCGAATGACCTCGTCACCTCTCGAGCTTCTCTGACACACAGACGGCGCTCTTCGCACTCCGAGATCTTCTCCACATAGGTTGGGAACCCCACCCACTCTAACAAATCTCCCCTTTACAACTAGGTGGAGGAACTCGTCATCCCAACGATTCGCCTGCAGTACTCAAACTTTTCCCTCGGTAGAACCTTTGTGAGCATGTCTTCTCTATTATCATCAGTATGAACCTTCTCAAGTGCCGCATCCTTATTCTTAACCACATCCATATCTAATGATACCGAGTCTCGATGTGCTTGGACCGACTATGAAATGTCTGGTTCTTCACAAGGTAAATATCGCTCTGATTATCGCAGGGCAAAGTATACTGCTCTTGCTTCAGCCCCATTTCATGCAATAGCTTTTTCATCCACAACAACTCCTTGCAAGCCTCCATCACCGCAATGTCCTCTGCCTCTGTCGTCGATAAGACAAAATACTTCTGCCGCGACTGCCACGATACCGCTCTACCAGCAAATATCATCACATAGCCCGAAGTCGATCGCCTCGTGTCTGTATCTCCAGCCATATCAGCGTCGATATACCCAACCAGCTTCGGCTCGTCACCACCAAAAGAAAGTCTCCAATCGACAGTGTCCTGAAGGTATCGTAGAATCCACTTGACCACACTCCAAATATCCTTCCAGGATTTGAAAGACACCTGCTAACTGTGCCAACTGTGTGAGCGATGTCTGGCCTCGTACTGTAACCCCACTTCTCGTATTTCTAAATAATATTTTTCTCATAAATTTTTCCAAGTATATATATAATTCTTTGGTATATTGAAATATTAATTTAAGATTATTTTCCTTTTTGGCCAACCTAGGCCCATTCTCCACAGGCCATCCTTTGGGCCCAGGAATGATTCTCTCAAAAAATATTGCTTCTTCAACATTTTAGCAACGTTCAAATTGAATTTCTTATTTTCCCTCCAATCCAGCCTGCCACCTCACCCCAAGCATTTCCAACTACCTAACAAACTTTCAAAGTCTATTTAAATCAATCCACACCATTCTTCCTTTCCTCCAGAGCCAATTCTATTCTTCCTCACTCCTTCTTCTTCCAGGAATCTAAACCTAATTTCATGGAGGTCCAGTTATAGCGACGGCGATGGAAGAAGCCGTCCACTTCGGCAGCAAGCACCCTTCAGATCGGTGCGACTATTCGCTTCTCCGGCGATCCACTCCAGGAGATTGGTCCAGCTCCCTTCGCCAACAGACTCGGATCGATCACTTGCAAACAAAGGACATGATCGATCGACGTGTGGAGGTTTCCTGACAAGTCTTCCCAGTAATCGAAGCTCCATCGAGTTCCCCAACGGATCAGAGCTAGAACAGGGTAAGTTGCTTTGATCGGTTCTCGATTCTCTCAAATTCATTTTTGATCAGTCTGATCGTTCGATCGAAATTCTTAGATCGTGAGTGTTGTTCTAATCCTTCGATTTGAGTGATCGGATCAAAACTCATCTCAGCTGGATTGATTTTTCGTCAAGTGAGTTTTCATCACTACACTTTTGTTAACTGGAGAATTTCTGAAACATAACCGATCTTTAGTTCTTTTGTATTTGTTAGAGTTCTTGGATCGATTTGGTTTGGAAACAAGCTGAGAATTTTTGATCCACCGTTGATTGGTGAGAATTGATTTCTCTTCATAGAACTTTTTTGAATGAATTCAGAGAGCTGCTCTTGAACCTTCGATCTAATCTGCCTGTTATCTGTTCGACGAAATGCCACAGGGGGTTTAAATTCATAACTGGACGCGAGAATACATGTCAGATACTAGATTTGAATTTCGTCGCAAGGCAGATTCATCCCTCAGGTATTCTTTTTTCCTTATGATTGAATTTTTTTTCTGAATTTAAAATACATTCTTAAGCAAAATGATCGGTTTGTAGGAATGGTCGATGTTCGTGTCCAGTTATTTGTGATTCAGTTGGGTTCATGTCCAAGTCTATATCGTGTTCAGAGTAGCCCAAGAGAAGGCCAGTCTCTATGTAGTTACGATTAGAGAGTTGGCATTTAGTTGCTATAGCCGAATCTGTATTTTTGGTACTCTGACCAGTAGCTGGACGAAGAGGAACAGAGGAGTGGCCATTGGATTTTAAATACAGGGGCGGGTGGTTCTTATTTTTGAACTGCTTAACTATGGGTGCTGCAGTCCTAACTGTTGATACATGTGAATTGATTGTATAATTTCCTTTGATTGGTTCATCCTTGAGTTTTGTTGGTTGGCAATGGTTCATTTGATCCAGGGGTTGGATGGGTTATGTGTTGCTTAAGAGAGTTGTATACCTGAAATTAGTTTTGTGTTGGTTCTGAGAGCATTTATAGGCTCTTCATGAAGAAGGAGAGCTAATAGTAGTTTACATTGTAGAGTCCTTTTGTGCATATGGAAGGCTATGTTATGTTCTATTGAGTAGTTGTATAATTATATAGTTTAGTTTGGATAAGTAATCTTTGAGTTGATGTATAAAACTTATACTGCTCAAAGATCATAGAGATGGTTCGAATTCAGGGACTTGGTGCCAGATTGAGGAATTTCCATTTTTGTACCTAGGAGATTAGTTTAGTAATAAATGATAACTTAGAGAATAATTAGATAAAGTTTGAACCAAAAATAGTTAGTACATTTATTAGAAATTAACCAAACTTGTAAATTATTAACAGAAGAATATCCAGCTTTACTACCTACCCTCGATCACCCTGAGCAAGGCAAGTATACTCCTCGGACTTGTCCATTACTTCATGTCTTGTGCTTTTCTATATTCATGCTTGTACCTTCTTGTTGATACGATACTTCACGAGTTTGTCTTGTATCTTTTTCCCTGAGTTTACTTGTGTCTGGGAGGGGAAATACTACAGAGGTGTGATCAAACCCGAGTTACAATTCATGTGAATAGCTTAGGCCTCGCACTGTGCACGCGGGTCCTAAGTCATACCATTTCATATTCCATGTTCTACCCAAGCCGATCACACACTCTGGATGTATTTCGATATATTGCATACATCAGGTTCCTTGTACATTTCATGTTCAGGTTTCATTTCTTCCCTGTATTCCCTGTATTTACTTTTCAGTATTCATGCTCTTATTTCCCGTAATTTATATTTCCTGTATTCATTTCTATATCATGATGTTCTTATTCATTTTCTTGGATATACTTAGCTCCGCTCCTGACTAGGATATGTTGCAGGTGAGATGGAGGCTATCTGTGATACTTTACGGGCAGGAGCCTGGAGGTACCTATGAGTTATTGGTGTTGCTCTGGACTTAGAGGCTGGGGAGGCCGTACCTACCCTTGTAGTTCATTTGGACTTTGTATTAGAGACTTCAGTTTACATTTCATTTGCTGGAAATTGTAATAACTCTTAGACATGTACTTGATTCTGGGATTCGCTTATATAGCTGCTGCGGTTTATATTCATTCATATATGGACTTGTAGTTTCCCTAGAGATTGGTAAAGCTTACTTCATCGTGTCTAACGATAAAGTCTGTGCGTGTCCGACTCGTGTTCGATTATTCGGGAGTAGATCGTGACATGTTTTAAGTGGTGGCCCATGCAGGCCTATCCTAATGGTACCTAGGTAATAGTGTACTATTGGGGGACTTGATTTAAACTAGGGAAACTTGATCACATCATAGGAAAAATCGAAAAATAAGGGTATATCAGGTACATCGGTACATTGATATTATAAAAACATATATTTTTAGGTTTTAGGGTTTGTCAATGAACGAAGTTTTCTTTCTATTGTAGGATGGTCAATACGAGGAAGTCCGCGGATCAGCTCGGAGTTGCAGGCAGTACGGGACAGACTGCACCAGACGTTCCGGTAGATCAGCTTCCGCCACCGCCTCCTATGTTTCCTCCGTTGCCCTCGACGATGATGTTCGACGACGCCCAGATGATGGCCATGTTCCAGCAGTTCATGGAGGCTCAGAACCACCAGGCCGTACAGTTCTAAGCGACAGTCGGGATGCACTCAGGACTCGAGAGCCGGTAGCACCAACACCGGTAGTACCTCCAGCACCAGTAGCCCGAGACCGGAGACCGCCAGAGACTACCAGAATCTCTGTCCGATGGATCGCCAGAGACTACCAGAATCTCTGTCCGATGGATTTTTGGGGCCATGAGGGGATCGTATATGCTGATGAATGGCTAGAAAATACGAAGCGGACACTGAAGATGATGAGGATTCCTGATGACTTGAATGTGGAAGTTGCGAGCATACGACTTTTTGATCTTGCCAGAGCCTGGTACCGAGAGGAGCCTCAGTTAGCTGCGCCCCACATTCTCCGGACAGACTTTAAAACTCTGTTCAAGGAGAAGTTTTCCTTGACATAAAGCGAGACGAGCTTCGGATGCAGTTCGAGGTACTACAGCGGGGACCATGACGGTGGCAGAGTATACGTCGGAGTTCACCCGACTCAGCAGGTTCACAGAGAACCTAGTCGGTACACCAGAGGAGAGGGCTTGGAGGTTCAAAAAGGGCCTCACCAAAGAGTTGTGGCATGCAGTGGCGATTAGCCAGGCGACGACTTATGCTAGCATCCTCAAGATTGCTTAGGCTGTGGAGTAGAAGATGGACTCGAGGCCCAAGAGGGATAGGGACATCGGTAGTAGCAGCTATCAAGTACCGCTGAAGAGGACTAAGATTCAGACTCAGACGAGGCCACCACAGTCGGTGGCAGTTCAGCATCGTCCTGCCAGAGATCCAGCAGTTCAGCAGCATCAGAACAACAGGGGATCACTTGCACATACTGCATGTCATCAGCCAAGATACCATATTGAGGTCTGTCGTAAGAGGCTCGGACTTTGCTTATTCTGCGGGTCGGACGCTCATCAGATGAGAGACTGCCAGCAGGCCACAGCCAGACTAGCAGGAGGACCCCAAGCAGCTGGAGGACCACCACCTGCACCACCCAGAGCCCTACCTACTGTACCCCAGAGAGGACCAGCTCTACCACCTCAACAGTAGAGATTTGCACAGCACCAGTAGCAGAGAGGAGGACCACAACAGGGACATGCTTACGTCAAGGCCACAGTTGAGGAGGATGAGACACCTCCAGATGTTACAGGTTCTATCATTATATTCATTTTCTGCCATTGCATTGTTTGATTCTGGAGCCACGCATAGCTTTGTATCATATGAGTTTCTGTATAGATACGACTTCATACCTAAGCCCACTAGGAGGAACTGTCAGATTATGACAGGAGGAGGGGTAGTGCCAATCAGTGAGATGGTCGATTGTCTATCACTATAGCTGGGAGGAAGCTTAGGGCTCGACTCTTAGTGATGCTATTGCCCGGATTTGATATAGTCCTCGGCATCGACTGGATGAGTGAGTAGTTTGCGGTAATAGACTACCATGAAGGGAAGGTTACTTTCAGCCACATGGAGTTCCACCGTTCGAGGTCAGAAGACGGATCGCAGAGAGGCCAGAGTGAGTCTACTTCGGAGCAGTGCAAAAGACCAGGAGTTGTAAAACCCCTAAATTTCTATTACAATTTTTTAAAATATTTTTTGTATTTATTGTACTTCGTATCTGCACGTCGCATACGAGTTCGCATGTTGTATTTGTGTAGCGTGCGAGATTTGTGTTTCGTATTTGCTCGATGAGTGCGAATATGGTCGATGGTACATATTTTAGAAAAAAACAATTTTATTATAAATTTTATTTATATAGGAAAAGTACATATGTGATAAACATTTTTATTTGTATAAAAGAGTTATTTTATTCATCGTTTAAAAATAAGTAATGATTTAGAATTTTGGTATATAAAATATATTCAGATAATTTACGAAATTGGAAATTGTTATTATTAATAATTTTGTTACTTATAAAAGCTATTTACGATTTAATATTTAATATTTATCGTGGTTTTCGAAATTAATTTTTACTATATTTATTTAATTATGAAATGATATTTAAGATTTTGTTTTATTTAATATTTGAATTATTTTGATAATTTAAATTTGGAAAAGATTTTATTTTAAATATGCATTAAATTAAAGGAAGTTTATCAAGATTGAATTGGATTTGGTTGATTAATTTCTAAATCGATTTAAATAAAAGATGGAATTATCCATCGGGGTTTAAACCGTTACAAGTCCTTATCCAACTGGGAATTCCCACCTCCTATATAGGAGAGGTACTCATCCATAAATTTCACCACAACCCAGGGTGTATGTGCATTGTGTCCGTGCATCCAAAGCCGTGTCGTGCACCATGTCGGTGTCCACCCATTATTATTCCATTACTGTTATACAATTTATCGTATCCGACACATCCCGAAGCATTAATCCTGAACCAAATCGTCATCACCACCACCGTTGCCATCGTAATCATCCCCTTCGCCACCTTCAACCCGATCACTACCAACCTCGCTTCTCCTCGCCTACCATCACCTCCACAAACATCCGTAGCCACCCAACTCCGGCCACTGCTGTAACAGCCCTCCCGATAACCCGCAGCTACCACCCAAACCACAACCTAAACACACCACCATCTCCGTCATCATCACCGTCCCAACCCCACCGACAACCAAGTATCTGACCACCACCATCAATAGAAGAAAAACCACAAATAAAGAACCCTCACCTGTTCGTATCCCGCCGGTACGCTGTCGAAAGCTCCGCCGACAGGCGCCTACGCCATCCGCCGCGGACTTCCGCGCATCTCTCGTCGATCGGACGCACTAACTGCCACCGACCGTCCGCCATGGCCTCCTTCTTGCTTGCGCAGCCGCGCTCCTCCACCGCCACCCTCGTCGCGTCCATACGGCCAGCCCCGCGGTCGCGCGGCCAGCCCCGCAGCCGTCGTACCACGCCGCGGACCGACGTTGCAGCCGTACGACCTCTACCCGGCCGCCGTGCCACCGAGAGCCCTCACGGCTGCCGCCTCTTTCGGCACCTCGTTGCGCCCACCCCAGCGTCGACCGCAGCTGCCCCTCGTCGCAGCTACGCGCGTGAGCAGCCGCCTTTCCACTGAACTTCCGGACCCCGTGCCTCCGCCTCCCGCTTCATCTCCTCCGTCGCCTCGCCTATCCCGGAGCAGCGTCGGCCCCTCCGCTTCCCCAGATTTAGAGATTCGCGCCGCTACGTCTCTCCTCTCCAGACCCGGCACAACGCCATACGCGCCACCGCGCAGGACCACCCCGCCGCTGCCCCTTGTCGAACCACCGGCGCCGGAGCTACCCGCTGGTGAGAACCCTCTCCCGAACTCTTCTTCCCATCTCTCTCTCATTATTATAGAATTGGAGGGGGAAGGGGCTGTATATATTTTAATGGACTATTATTATATTATTGTTATTATTATTATTATTAGCTGTTTTTTCTCTATCTCTCACTTTTCTAAGAGCCAGCTTTTATTATTATTATTATTATTATTATTAGCTGTTTGTACTAGTTAGATATTTTGGTATCATGGGTATATATGTCATATATATATAATTTTTTATTATTATAGTAAATGGTTTAAATATATATATAAGTGTTCGAAATACAGTCTTTTTTATAGAGATGATCTTGTAATACTTTGTTAAACTTAAACATAGCTTATTATATAAATAAATTGCTGGATTCCAAAATATATTTTTATAAAGTATAGTTTCCAAAAATATAAAATAAATCCTAAGTATTTCAAATATTTTCTAGAAAGTATTTTAACCTATAAAAATATACTTTTTAGCTAGAAATGTTATTTTGATAAACTTAGAGTTTTTGCCTAAAAACTGATTCTTGAAATTTTCTAATAAAATTAGTCTTCAAAATAATAAGGGAATAATTCCTGAAACTAGTAGAAATATTCAGTTACTCCTAAATTCTGCCTATTATCGTCGTTGATCATGACTAATACAATGTTCCTATTTTCTCACAATTTTGGACCATTACATCGACCATGGCTATTAGACTATTGAGACATGTCAGAGAACACCGCACCACACCAGGCGACCCACTAGGCAAGATATCTTGCCGTCACTGTTTATTTCCTTGCTCATTAAATTGTATGCATTAATTTACTTAGTATTTATTTTCTGCAATTATAACTTGTACTTCTCAATTATGCGTAGATACAATTTTTACTGTTTAAGTTTTGTCTTTTCTTATTATTTTATTTGTACGCACACTTGACCTAGAAGGAAGAGACCTCCTGCATTCATTGGCCTGACATGTATGCCACGATTCATGAGTGGCATACAATCTCCGACATATGTACTGAGTGGCCAGCGGTACATATTGGACGAGCGTTAGGCCATGACTACTACGGATTGCGTGATAAAAGACTAGTGGTCATTAGAGTTAGATTATTGGGTGGGGAGAATACAACTGGACGTTGACCTCCTCCCTATCTATCGTAGACTAGCTCGCTATTGAGGAACGATAGGTAGACTATATACTGTAGACTCGCTCGATACTGAAGAATGGTATATAGTATTGAGACTCGCTACTGAGGCCATGCTTATTTTATCTTGACTTGACTTGGATTTACGACCCTGCGCTATTCTCGATTGCATTACACTTAGAGTGGTTAGGTGATCGTTATCCGGTAGGTATAGGTACTTTTGGTTTATGTACTTATGCTTGACCATGACTTGGAACCGTATCTTGTCGGAAGTAGTTGCCACACCTTGTCCTTGTTTGGTTGTAGGTGTGGTTAATTGGTTCGATGATAAGGTACTGAACCTTGTTATGGTCCGAATTATTATTGAGCAACTTTATATTCAGTTTATGGCATGTTGTTTATTGTATCTTGTTACGTTCCTCTAAGGACCTAGTAATTCTCCAGGTGTATGTTTTGTGACTTCTGCAGGTGCTCTAGCCAAGGATATGATTTAATCTCTTGCTTCGTATATTGCATGCTCTTGGATCGCCCTTCGCTTGCTTGATTATTTCTTTCATGTATATCTATTTCTTTTCATTTAATAGTTGGTAGTGGATTTGTCTCCGCCCAACATGTGTACATAACAATTCAAAGTTGATTAATATTATTATTCTTTATAATTGTGGATGAGATTTAGTATGTCTTGGTTTACTGCACTTTACAGCTTATGTATACATACGAGGGCTCCACATACTTCGTATGTATGCAGCTGGCATTACGACGTGCTTAGTCCTACTTATTTTGGGACTGGGGCGTTACATGTTTTTGTGGTGGCCCATACAGGTCCAGTTTATCACTTCGGTTACGAGACTGTACCGATGTCAGCCTGCATTTATAGGAATAGAGTCTAGAATCTCATCCACAAGCTTGACCTCCTTCCTTGTTTCAAGTTTGAACTCTCATTACCATCCTTGACTTGCATCCTGTTTGGACTCTTCCTACCATAAATTCTTATTTTTCGTGCTTAGTGACAGTTAGGAAGATGACTACACTATTATATGCTCATAGGTCAAACCCATGGTTAAAAAATTGCATTGACAATTAATATGCATTGAGGTTCTATTCAATTTGTAAAGTATTTATACGATCTTAAGGATTAGTTAATTCCAAGTTGGGTAGTAGCATATTACCACCTTCAAAGGATAGTTGGAATTTTATTTTAATATTACAAGGTGGTATACACAAGAGGATAGCTAGATCGAGAAAACAAATTGATTTGATGTTGCATTTTAATTTTTGAAGGTCTTTGAACATTTATGAATTATTGAGTTATAGCTATACCTCTTTGGATGGATAAATTTGATTTGAAAAGGATCTTAAATTTTCTTAAATGTTGAAGTAGGAGTTACGATTGACCAAACTTTGAGGACGATTGAAAATTTTGGTAAAATATTTCCTTAAATTAAATTGTGTCATATGATCTATGAATTATAAGTTATTTAGATATTTAGATTTGAGTTTAAAGCCTTAATTATGGAAAAAAAGAAAAAAAAAAAAAAAAAGGGAGTTGACGACTGATAGGATTATTTGAATATTGGGTTCTATTACAAGAATAGGAAAAGTTATTAATGATATGATGAAAAGTTATTAAAGAATTTAATTTTAAGTTATGATTATGTTGGACGATTTAGAATGAATAAAAATTATGGTAGATTTTTTTTGAGAATTTTTGTGAAGGCTCGAGTTCAAGAAGTTAGACTTATAATGGTAGACAACCAAGATAAACATAAGGAGATAGAGTAGTCCACATTAGTGACATATCACCCATGGCCATGATAGTTGTAAATATTCCAGGATAGTTAGTCATCGACTAAACTATGTGACTATATCTCAACCTTGACCCACTCGACCTTCCCTCAAATCTAGATTTTTATCGTAACCATCTAATTATTTGAAACTTAGAAATGTAGAATCATTTCCTTGACCATACCCTTATCTAAGAGTCTACATGCTCTCTAGAAACTGTGTCTTTAACTTATTTTAACTTGATCTACGAGATTTCCTAAATTATCTTTATTTCATGCTTTAACCTTTTATTTTTGTGCTTTAATTAGTACCTTATGAAAACCCACTTTCTATTTTGATCATTTGGCGTTCCCTATCATAACTTTGATATTTGGAGCACAACTCTAGACTTTTTCTTCCAACAAATTTTACATGCAAAACCTAGACGAGCTCACCTTCATGTAGGTATATTATGTCCCACTAAAACACGTCCCCTTGTACTCTATTCTTATGATACGACTTTCGGGTCATAAAGACTAAACTATAACCTTTACCATGGTACCGATATACTTTTGACTGCATATATGGACTCAACCTCGACTCAATTTTTCGAACCAATATATGATTGCGATCTACTAAATCCCTTAAATGCTTAACCTTGCATTTTACCTTGACTGCTTAACCCTTGTCATTCTATTTTCATATCTTATCTCGATTCACTTAGACGCATAACATTTTTTTGCAATATTAGCAGCCCTTACTTCTCTCCCTTCCAATTAAATTACTTCGCTCATATTCACTATGTTACCTTTGTGGTTATGCAACCATGTTCCTTGCGTGATTTCCTTGTGCGAATATGAAATTTGATTACGACACCCTTCTGTTATAAAGGAACTAGATTAGAATACTCCATGGAAGAGATTAACGACATAATGGTTAAAATAATTGTGTGATAAATCCAAATAGATGAAGTAAGGAATGTTATATTGTGTTTTGATAAAACACTCAAGGGTAAATACTTCTCAAATTTCAAAATTTGTTTTGAGGTAACTAAATATCGAGTGAAGAATTTTCTAAAGTGTTGGTAGTTTAAAAACCAAATTTATATATTAAATTTATGGATGCAATTTTTTGATAAAGACAATATTGACGTTACCTTCGATAACATATAGTGTTATAATGATATTAGTTTTCAAGGATAACAAATTTTGAAGAAAGAAACCTTTACATTTTTATGCATGGAGAATTAAGTTCTAAGATGATTATGAATATGAAGTTCAGATGAGTTTATTTCTACCATCAAAAAGAGGAGATTGTTGAATACAAATTTTTGAGAGAGACTAATAAATATTTTAGGAAATTTTCAATTATGATGATAGAAGATTGAGTTATGAAGGTATACTGTTAGTTTTTGAGATTTATCGAACATTGAAGACGAACTTTTATTTTGGTACCTATGGATGCATTGTACATTGACCAACAAATACAAATTTGTAGTAAGAAGATTTTAACTTTCACTTGGGTCAAATTGGTTGAATATATATATATATATATAATATATATATATATATATATATATATATATATATATATATATATATAAGAAAGCAGTATAATGGAGATTATGGAATTCAAAATTTCATAATATTTGAAATTCTATGACGAGATAGAGGAAGTTAAAGTACATTTATAATCATATTGTTTTGTTAAATTTTTAAGGGGATGTGGAACGAAAGAATTTTTGAAAGAACGATTTATGATAAGAGAGTTATATGAATATTGATGATATTAAAGGATTAAGGAGTTTATTACCTACTTATGAGGTTGCCCTTTTTAAGGTTAATGTTAGGGTTGATCGAGCCTAGTCATTGATTAGTTGTCATATACATGATCATAATCTAAACCGAAACCATCAAATTTTCTGTTCTAGTCGATCAAATGACATATTGCCATTGAAATGTCGCTCGCCTCCTCATCGAATATTTTGTTTGCATTCTCGTTCCAAGAAGATCTCGTACATCTATTCGAATAAACTCTTTCCATCCCCTTCACCCTACTTCCCTAATTACTCCTAAATTTCGAGTACGAAATTCTTTAAGTTGGTAGGATGTAAAATCCCTAAATTTCTACTATAATTTTTTAAAAATATTTTTTGTATTTATTTTGTACTTCGTATCTGCACGTCACATATGAGTTCGTATTGTTGTATTTGCATAGCGTGCGAGATTTGCGTTTCGTATTAGCTCGACGTGCGAATATGTGTCGAGGTACATATTTTAGAAAAAAAACTTTTTTATTATAAATTTTATTTATATAGGAAAAGTACATATGTGATAAATTTTTATTTTGTAAAAGAGTTATTTTATCGTTGTTTAAAAATAAGTAGTGATTTGAAAATTTTGGTTTATATAAAATATATTCCAGATAATTTGCGAAATTGGAAATTTGTTTATTAATATATTTTGTAACTTATAAAAGCTATTTTATAATTTAACATTTAAATATTTATCATGATTTTCGAAATTAATTATTACTATATTTATTTAATTATAAAAATGATATTTAAGATTTTGTTTTATTTAATATTTGAATTATTTTGATAATTTAAATTTGGAAAAGATTTTATTTTAAATAGGCATTAAATTAAAGGAAGTTTATCTAGATTGAATTGGATTTGATTGATTAATTTCTAAATCGATTTAAATAAAAAGATGGAATTATCCATCGGGGTTTAAACCATTACAAGTCCTTATCCAACTCGGAATTCCCACCTCCTATATAAGGAGAGGTACTCATCCATAAATTTCCACCACAACCCAGGGTGTATGTGCATTGTGTCCGTGCATCCATAGCCGTGTCCGTGCACCGTGTTGGTGTCCACCCATTCTTATTCCATTATTGTTATACAATTTATCGTATCCGATACATCTCGAAGCATTAATCCCGAACCAAACCGTCATCACCAACACCGTTGCGATCGTCATCATCCCTTTCCACCTTCAACCCGATCACCACCAACCTCACTCCTCCTCGCCTGCCATCACCTCCACAAATATCCGCAGCCACCCAACTCGGCCACTGCCGCAACAGCCCCTCCCGACAACCTGTAGCTACCACCCAAACCACAGCCTCAAACACCACCACCATCTCCGTCATCATCACCGCCAACCACCACCAACAACCAAGTATCCGACCACCACCATCAATAGAAGAAAAACCACAAATAAAGAACCCTCACCTGTCCGTATCCCGCCGGAAGCTCCGTCGACAGGCGCCTGCGCCATCCGCCACGGACTTCGCGCTCTCGTCGATCGGACGCGCTGACTGCCACCGACCGTCCGCCATAGCTTCCTTCTTGCTCGCGCAGTCGCCCTCCCTCCAGCACCACCCTCGTCCGCGACCAGCCCGCGGTCGTCGCATCACGCGACGGACCGACGTCGCAGCCGTACGACGCCTCCACCCGGCCGCCGTGCCATCGAGAGCCCTCACGACTGCCGTCTGTTCCGGCACCTCGTCGTGCCCACCCCGGCATCGACCGCAGCCGTCCCTCATCGCAGCTGCGCGCGTGAGCAGCCGCCTTCCCACGGAGCTGTCGGACCCCGCGCCTCTGCCTCCTTCATCTCCTCCGCTGCCTCGCTATCCCCGGAGCAGCGTCGGCCCCTCCGCTTCCCCAGATTTAGAGATCCGCATCGCCGCGTCTCTCCGCTCCAGACCCAGCACCCGGTCATGCGCGCCACCGCACGCAGGACCACCCCGCCGCTGCCCCTTGCCAAACCACCGGCGCCGGAGCCACCCGTCGGTGAGAACCCTCTCCCGAACTCTTCTTCCCATCTCTCTCTCTCATTATGTAGAATTGGAGGGGAAGGGGCTGTATATATTTTAAGGGATTATTATTATTATTGTTATTATTATTATTATTATTATTATTAGCTGTTTCTTCTCTCTCTCACTTTCCTAAGAGCCATATTTTATTAGTATTATTATTAATTATTATTATTATTATTATTATTATTAGCTGTTTGTACTAGTTAGATATTTTGGGTATTATGGGGTATACATATGTAATATATATATAAATTTTTTTATTATAGTAAATGGTTTAAATATATATATAAGTGTTCGAAATACAGTATTTTTTTATAGAGATGATCTTGTAATACTTTGTTAAACTTAAACATAGCTTATTATATAAATAAATTGCTGGATTCCAAAATATATTTTTATAAAGTATAGTTTCCAAAAATATAAAATAAATCCTAAGTATTTCAAATATTTTCTAGAAAGTATTTTAACCTATAAAAATATACTTTTTAGCTTGTTATTTTGATAAACTTAAGAGTTTCTTGCCTAAAAACTGATTCTTGTATTTTTTTAATAAAATTAGTCTTCAAAACAATAAGGGAATAATTCCTAAAACTAGTAGAAATATTCAGTTACTCCTAAATTCCTCCTATTATCATCGTTGATCATGACTAATCCCATGTTCCTATTTTCTCGTAATTTTGGACGATTACATCGACCATGGCTATTGGACTATTGAGACATGTCAGAGAACACCGCACCACACCAATCGGTCCACCAGGCAAGATACCTTGCCATCACTGTTTATTTCTTTGCTCATTAAATTGCATGCATTAATTTACTTAGTATTTATTTTCTACAATTATAACTTGTACTTCTCAATTATGCGTAGATGCAAATTTTACTGTTTAAGTTTTGTCTTTCTTTATTATTTTATTTGTATGAACACTTGACCTAGAAGGAAGAGACCTCCTGCATTCATTGGCCTTGACACTTGTATGCCACGATTCACAAGTGGCATATAGATCTCCGACATGTGTACTGAGTGGCCAGCGGTACATATTGGACGAGCGTTAGGCCATGACTACTACTAGGATTGCATGATAAAAGACTAGTGGTCATTAGAGTTAGATCATTGGGTGGGGAGAATACAACTGGACGTTGACCTCCTCCCTATCTATCGTAGACTCGCTCGCTACTGAGGAATGATAGGTAGACTATATACTGTAGACTCGCTCGATACTGAGGAATGGTATATAGTATTGAGACTCGCTACTAAGGCCATGCTTATTTTATCTTGACTTGACTTGGAGGTTATACGACCATGCGCTATTCTCGATTGCATTACACTTAGAGTGGTTAGGTGACCGTTATCCGGTAGGTATAGGTACTTTTGGTTTATGTACTTATGGCTGACCATGACTTGGAACCGTATCTTGTCGCGGAGTAGTTGCCACACCTTGTCCTTATTTGGTTGTAGGTGTGGTTAACTACTTCGATGATAAGGTACTGAACCTTATTTTGGTCCGGATTATTATTGAGCAGCTTTATATTCAGTTTATGGCATATTGTTTATTGTATCTTGTTACGTTCCTCTGAGGACCTGGTGAATTCTCCAGGTGTGTGTTTTGTGACTTTCGTAGGTGCTCTAGCCAAGGACATGATTTACTCTCTTGCTTCGTATATAGCATGCTTTTAGATCGCCCTTCGCTTTGCTTGATTATTTCTTTCATGTATATCTATTTCTTTTCATTTAATAGTTGGTAGTAGATTTGTCTCCGCCCAACATGTGTACATGACAATTCAAAGTTGATTTTATATTATTATTCCTTTATAATTGTGGATGAGATTTAGTATGTCTTAGTTTGTTGCACTTTACAGCTTATGTATATATACTAGAGCTTCATATACTTCGTATGTATGCAGTTGGCATGACGACGTGCTTAGTCCTACTTATTTTGGGACTGGGGCGTTACAGGAGTTGCCGCACCCGCTGATTACAGAGTTTCTCGAAGGCTTCCCCGAGGAGTTGCCAAGATTGCCGCCAGATCGAGAGGTGGAGTTCAGCATCGACCTAGTGCCCGGATCAGCGTTGAATTCCCAACATTGCTACAAGTTCAACCCGAAGGAAGCTGCAGAGTTGAAGGCCCAAATTGATGAGTTGGAAGCCAAGGGTTTTATTCGGTCCAGTGCTTCACCCTGGGGAGCACCGGTATTCTTTGTGTCGGAGAAGGATGGGACTGTTAGGATGTGTATCGATTACCGTGTACTCAATAACATCACCATCAAGAATAAATACTTGTTGCTGCAGTTAGATGAGTTGATTGATCAATTGAGTGGGGCGAAGGTCTTCTCAAAGATTGATCTTTGGTCGGGATATCATCAGATAAAGGTTCGGGAGCAGGATATTCCGAAGACAGCTTTCAATACTTGCTACGGCCAGTATGAATTCTTAGTGATGCCGTTCGGACTCACCAATGCTCCAGCAGTATTTATGAACTTGATGAATAACATTTTTTACAAGTATCTGGACAAGTTTTTTGTAGTCTTCATCGACGACATCTTGATCTATTCGAAGACTGAGGAAGAGCATGTGAAGCATCTGCAGATTATTTTGGAATTTTACGGAAGGAGAAGCTGTACGGGAAGCTCTCAAAGTGCGAGTTCTTCTTGGACAGAGTGAAGTTCTTGGGGGCATGTGGTGACTGGAGAGGAGATTTCTGTAGATCCCAAGAAGATTGAAGCTGTGGAAGCATGGGCACCTCCCAAGTCAGTAGCTGAGATTCGTAGTTTCCTGGGGCTAGCAGGTTACTACCGAAAGTTTATGAAATATTTTGCCAAGATAGCAGAGCCAATGACGAAGCTTTCACGGATGAACGAGGAGTTCATCTGGAGCGACGCCTGCCAGTCAGCATTTAAAGAATTAAAGAGAAGACTCACTACAACGCCAGTTTTAGCTTTACCATCAGGATCTGGAGGGTTCGTCATCTACAACGCCGCATCAAGGAAAGGCTTGGGATGTGTGCTTGAGCAGAACAAGAGGGTTATTGCTTATGCTTCTAGACAGTTGAGGCCTCATAAGAAGAATTATCCTACTCATGACTTGGAGCTTGCAACAATTATTTTTATCTTAAAACTGTGGAAGCACTATTTGTATGGAGAGAGAATAAACATCTTCACGGACCATAAAAGCCTGAAGTATGTTTTCACTAGAAGGAGCTGAATATGAGGCAGCACAGATGGTTGGAACTCATGAAGGATTTCGACATCAATCTATAATACCATCCTGGGAAGGCGAATATGGTAGTAGATGCTCTCAGTCGATATCCTTTTGCTATGTTCCTTACTATGGATCGATATCTCTTAGAGGATCTTAAGAGTCTGGGATCGAGATTGTTCTTCCGGGAGTTGGAGGGCAGCTGATGCACATGCAGATACAGTCAGGACTGATAGAGAAGATCAAGGAGGCCCAGTTTCTAGATAAGGGACTCTGATGTCTCAGAGGCCAGGCAGAGGCAGGATTGCTCGACGAATTCACTATTGTAGATGATGGATCCCTGAGGCACGAAAACCAGTTGTGTGTGCCCAAGGATTTGCGGGAGGAGGTTATGCAGGAGGCCCACCAGTCGCAGTATTCTATTCATCCTGGATCTACCAAGATGTATAAGAATCTGCGGGAGTATGTTTGGTGGTATGGGATAAAACGAGAGGTTGCCAGATTTGTTTCTAGATGCCTTATGTGCCAGTAAGTCAAGGCGGAGCGCCAGAGACCAACAGAATTACTCCAGCCTTTACCTATTCCTGAATGAAAGTAGGAACACATAAATATGGACTTCGTTTTTGGTTTACCGCGTACGCCCGGTGGCAAAGATGCTATTTGGGTTATCGTGGACAGGCTGACGATATCCGCTCACTTTATTCCGTTCAATGTAGGGCTGTCGACCGAGAAGCTTGCAGACCTCTACATGCGTCAGATTGTACAGATTCACGGGGGACCGGTGAGCATCATTTCAGACGGGGACAGCCACTTCACATCACACTTCTGGAGGAGTCTACAGCTGAGCTTGGGTTCACAGTTGAAGTTCAGCACCGCCTGTCATGCACAGACAGACGGGCAGTCCGAGAGGACCATTCAGACACTGGAAGTCATATTGCAGGTTTGCGCACTTGACTTCGACGGTTCATGAAAGGATCACTTGCATCTTGTGGAGTTTGCCTATAACAATAGTTATCAGGCTAGCATCGAGATGACACCATTCGAGGAACTGTATGGACGGAGATGTCGCACACCTTTATCTTTGGACGACGTTGGCGAGAGGACTTTACTTGGGCCAGAGATGGTGGTAGATTCAGCTGATAAGATCAGACTGATCAGAGAGCGTCTCAGAGTTGCATAGGATCAGCAGAAGCACTGGGCGGACAACAGCAGACGGCCACTGGAGTTTGCAGTTGGAGATAGAGTGTTCCTGAAGATCTCACCGACCAGTGGCATCATTCGTTTTGGCAGAGGCGGGAAGCTCAGCCCCAGATATATCGGGCCCTTCGATGTGACAGTATGAATTGGCGAGGTGGCGTATCGACTAGCGCTTCCTGCTAGCTTAGAGGGAGTACACGACGTCTTTCACGTATCCCAGCTTCGACGCTACATTCTAGATCCGATTCATGTGGTGGACTATTCAGAGCTAGAGGTGGGTCCGAGCTTGACCTACGAGGAGCAGCCTGTGGAAATCCTTGATCGAAGGGAGAAACAATTGCGTAATCAAACTATATCGCTTGTCCGAGTCATGTGGAGGCATCACTCTCCGGAAGAGTCCACATGCGAACGTGAGGACGAGATGCGAGAGCGCTACCCCAGTTTATTTGTTTAATTGTATTATGTTTTTTTTCCAATAAAGTTCAGTGACAATAAAATGTGGTTCAATATTCATTATGATTTTATTTTGTTGTCCTTCGAATTTCGAGGACGAAATTATTTTAAGGGAAAGAGATTTGTAACCCCACTTCTCGAATTTCTAAATAATATTTTTCTCATAAAATTTTCCAAGTATATATATAAAATTCTTTGGAATATTGAAATATTAATTTAAGATGTTATTTTCCTTTTTGGCCAACCTAGGCCCATTCTCCACAGGCCAGCCTTTGGGCCCATGAATGGTTCTCTAAAAAAATGTTGCTTCTTTAACATTTTAGCAACGTTCAAATTGAATTTCTTTTTTTCCCTCCAATCCAACCTGACACCTCACCCCAAGCATTTCCAACTACCTAACAAACTTTCAAAGTCTATTTAAATCAATCCACACCATTCTTCCTTTCCTCCAAAGCCAATTCCATTCTTCCTCACTCCTTCTTCTTCCCAGGAATCTAAACCTAATTTCATGGAGGTCCAGTTATGGCGACGGCGATAGAAGAAGCCGTCCACTCCGGCAGCTAAGCACCCTTCAGATCGACGACAACTTTTCGCTTCTCCGGCGATCCACTCTAGGAGATTGGTCCAGCTCCCTTCGCTAACCGACTCGGATCGATCACTTGCAAACGAAGGACACAATCGATCGACGTATGGAGGTTTTTCGATAAGTTCTTCCCAGCAATCTGAAGCTCCATCGAGTTCCCCAATGGATCAGAGCTAGACCAGGGTGAGTTGCTTTGATCGGTTCTTGATTCTCTCAAATTCATTTTTGATCGGTCTGATCGTTCGGATCGGAATTCTTAGATCATGAGTGTTGTTCTAATCCTTCGATTTGAGTGATCGGATCAGAACTCATCTCAACTGGATTGATTTTTCGTCAAGTGAGTTTTCATCACTAAACTTTTGTTAACTGGAGAATTTCTGAAACATAACCGATCTCTAATTCTTTTTGCATTTTGTTAGAGTTCTTGGATCGATTTGGTTTGGTGAAATAGGCTGAGAAGTTTTCGATCCACCGTTGATTGGTGAGAATTGATTTCTCTTCATAGAACTTTTTCGAATGAATTCAGAGAGCTGCTCTTGAACCTTCGATCTAATATGACTGTTATCTGTTCGATAAAATACCACAGGGGGTTAAAATTCATAACTGGACGCAGGAATACGTGTCCGATACTTGATTTGAATTTCATCTCAAGGCAGATTCATCCCTCAGGTATTCTTCTTTTCTCATGATTGAATTCTTGTTTTGAATTTAAAATACATTCTTAAGCAGAGTGATCGATTTGTAGGAATGGTCGATGTTCGTGTCCAGTTATTTGTGATTCAGTTGGGTTCGTGTCCAAGTCTATGTCGTATTCAGAGTAGCACAAGAGAAGGCCAGTCACTATGTAGTTACGATTAGAGAGTTGGCGTTCAGTTGCTATAGTCGAATCTGTATTTTTGGTACTTTGACTAGTAGCTGGACAAAGAGGAATAGAGGAGTGGCCGTTGGATTTTAAATACAGGGGCGGCTGGTTCTTATTTTTGAACTGCTTAGCTACGGGTGCTGCAGTCCTAACTGTTGATATATGTGAATTGATTGTATAATTTCCTTTGATTAGTTTATCCTTGAGTTTTGTTGGTTGGCAATGGTTCATTTGATCCAGGGGTTGGATGGGTTATGTGTTGCTTAAGAGAGTTGTATACCTGAAATTAGTTTTGTGTTGGTTTTGAGAGCATTTATAGGCTCTTCATGAAGGAGGAGAGCTAACATTAGTTTACATTGTAGAGTCCCTTTGTGCATATGGAAGGCCATGTTTTGTTCTATTGAGTAGTTGTATAATTTAGATAGTTTAGTTTGGATGAGTAATCTTTGAGTTGATGTATAAAACTTATACTGCTCAAAGTTCATATAGATGTGTTCGAATTCAGGGACTTGGTGCTAGATTGAGGAATTTCCATTTTTGTACCTAGGAGATTAGTTTAGTAATAAATGATAACTTAGAGAATAATTAGATAAAGTTTGAACCAAAAATAGTTAGTATAGTTATTAGAAATTAACCAAACTTGTAAATTATTAACAAGAGAATATCCAGCTTTACTACCTACCCTCGATCACCCTGAGTAAGGCAAGTATACTCCTCGGACTTGTCCATTACTTCATGTCTTATGCTTTTCTATATTCATGCTTGTACCTTTTTGTTGACACGATACTTCACGAGTTTGTCTTGTATCTTGTTCCCTGAGTTTACTTGTGTCTGGGAGCGGAAATACTACAGAGGTGTGATCAATCTCGAGTTACAATTCATGTGAATAGCTTAGACCTCGCACCGTGCACGCGGGTCCTAAGCCGTACCATTTCATGTTCCATGTTCTACACAAGCCGATCACACACTCTGGATGTATTTTGATATATTGCACACATCAGGTTCCTTGTACATTTCATGTTCGGGTTTCATTTCATCTTCCTTGTATTCCCTATATTTACTTTTCAGTATTCATGTTCTTATTTCCCGTACTTTATATTTTCCTGTATTCATTTTCATATCATGATGTTCTTGTTCATTTCTTTGGATATACTTAGCTCCGCTCCTGACTAGGATATGTTGCAGGTGAGATGGAGGCTATCTGTGATACTTATTACGGGCAGGAGCCTGGAGGTACCTATGAGCTAGCTGGTGTTGCTCTGGACTTAGAGGCTGGGGAGGCCTAATACCTACCCTTATAGTTCATTTGGACTTTGTATTAGAGACTTCAGTTTATATTTTATTTGCTGGAAATTGTAATAACTCTTAGATATGTACTTGATTCTGGGATTCGCTTTTATAGATGCTGTGGTTTATATTCATTCATATCTGGACTTGTAGTTTCACTAGAGATGGGTACAGCTTACTTCATCGTGTCTAACAATAAAGGCTGGGCGTGTCCGACTCGTGTCCGATTATTCGGGAGCGGGTCGTAACACGTACACACAATTGCATACATAAGGCTTCCCACAGCTGAGGCATATGGAACCCGCTCCATATCTTTTTTTTTGTCCTCGGTAGATGGATACTGTTCCTCAATGAACTTAAAGTGAGCCGCAAGGAAAAAACTCACTTTCTTCGACCCGTCCATCCCGAAATGCTGAAGTATCCCATGAATGTACTTCTTTTGGGACAAGTGTAGCAGCTTGGACTCTCTCTCTCTCGGCTGATCTCCTTTCCAAGAATAGTCTTTGCTGTGCCCAAATTCTTCATAGAGAAGGCCGCGGCCAGTTGGTACTTCAACTTTGCTATCCTAGTAGCATTCTGACCCACTAATAGCATGACATCAACATAGAGCAATAAAATGATTAAATCATCCTCGGCAAAGTACCTCACAAATACACAGTGATCCGACGTCGTCCGTGCATAACCATGCTCCCCCATAAAAGACTAGAACTTTCTGTACCACTGCCTCGGAGCCTGCTTCAGACCATACAAGCTCTTCTTCAACCGGCAGACCAAATGTGACTTGCCCTTCTTACAGAATCCCTCTGACTGCTCCATGTATAACTCCTCCTCAAGATCACCGTGGAGGAATGCCATCTTTACTTCTATTTGCTCGAACTCCAAGTCGAAACTGGTTGCCAATGCTAGCACCACCCGAATAGATGACTGCTTGACGACTGGCAAAAAGATCTCATCATAATCCACGCCTTTCCGCTGACTGTAGCCTTTAACTACTAGCCTCGCTTTGTATTGAGGGCGAGTAGCATCATCCGTCTGCTTCACTCTAAACATCCATCGATTCTTCAAAGCCTTCTTGTCCTTTGTCAACCGCACCAGCTCATAAGTAGAATTAGCGTGTAAGAAACACATCTCCTCCTGCATAGCCTGCATCCACTCCTACCTTTGTTCATCTTCCATAGCCTCTGCAAAACTTTCGGACTCTCCTCCGTCAGTTAGTAGCACATACTTACCTGATGAGTATCTCGTAGATGGTCGACGCTCTCTATCGCTCCTTCTCAAAGGAGCAACTGGTGCTGGCTGTATACCAACAGCCTCCTCCCTTTCAGGAACTGCCTCTCCGGTATGCACATCCTCCTGTGGGATACCCTGGCCACCATCAGCAGGCTGATGATCAAGGTTGGGAGCAACGCCATGTACTGGCTCCTTCATAACTGGATCCTCTGCGATGTCCTCTGGAAACTGCTCGAAGCGAAATAACTCTAACTCCGGCAATTCTTCAGCCTCAGAAGGCATTTCGGAATCCTGAGTGTTGGTTATGGTCTGATCCTCGACGAATAGCACGTCCCTGCTTCTGTAGAGCTTTCTTTCTACTGGGTCTTAGAGTCTATAGCCAAACTCATTCCGACCGTAGCCGACAAAGACGCACCGCCTCGTCTTTGGCTCAAGTTTGGACCTCTCGTCCTTCGGTACATGCACGAAGGCCTTACAACCAAACACTCGCAGGTGATTGTATGACGGCTCTTTGTCGTACCATACTTTGTCAGGCACATCACCCTGCAAAGGAGCACCAGGAGATAAATTAATAACATAAGCAGCTGTGAGAAGAGCCTCACCCCAATAACTACCTAGCAAATTTGCTTCCGACAGCAAACACCGCACCCTCTCCATCAGTGTCCTATTCAAACGCTCCGCTACACCATTGAGCTGATGTGTCTTGGGCGGAGTCTTCTGGTGTCGTATCCCTTGCTCTCTGCAATAAGCATCAAAGGGGCCAATGTATTCGCCGCCGTTGTAGGACCGAACACACAATAACTTCTTGCCCGTCTCTCTTTCAACAGAGGCCTGAAACTCTTTGAAAGTAGGTAGCACCTGATCCTTGGTCTTTAAGGCATAGACCCAAACCTTCCTGGAACAGTCATCAATAAAAGTTACAAACTAAGAAGCACCACCAATAGATTTTACCTTCATAGGACCACAGACATCCGAGTGAATCAACTCGAGCAACGCCGGCTTCCTTGAACTTGGGTGACTTTGGAAAGACATCCTATTTTACTTTCCACCTAAGCAGTGCGTGCACTTCTCCAACTTTGTAAACTTGAGCCCTGGAATCACCTTCCTGTTCACCAAGTAGCTCATTTCCTTCTCGATGATATGGCCAAGCCGTCTGTGCCACAACTCGGTAGATGCGTCAGAAATTGCGTTCACCTCTTGTGTCCCCTATGCGCGCCCCTCCATATAGTAGAGACCGAACTTTTTGCATCCTCTTGCAATCACTATCGAACCTTTGGAAAGCTTCTACTGATTATTCCCGAAGAGACTGAAGAATTCCTCGTCATCCAACCTTCCAACCGACACCAGGTTGAAACGAATATCAGGGACATGACGAACATCTTTGAGAAAAAGAACTGCACCCTCTTTGTCCTCAAATGCACATCTCTAACGGTAATCGCCTTTGACACATCTCCATTGCCCATCTTCAAAACTCTATAGCCGCCTATCGTGTAAGTGGCAAATAGTGCCCTGTTGTGAGATACGTGCGCTGAAGCCCCTGAGTCTACCAGCCAAGAATTGTCAGGTGAGTTTTGTAATAACCTCATCACCTACGACGATCACATCGCCTCTATGTATCGAAGCCGCCGTTGTAGTGTTCTTATCTTGCTTCCCCTTGTCGTCCTTCTTCTCTCTCTTCTAAGCAAAATAGTTCTGCTTGATGTGGCCCTTCTTGCCACAGTGGTAACACTCTGAATCCTCGTACCGACCCTTGGACTTCCCCCTGCTCTTGTCTCTGCCACCACTTGGACCCCTGCTTTTGCCCCTTCCACGACTATCTAAAGTAGTACCTCTGAATGGTGGGATGTGGATGAAGTGCCCTAAGAACGTCTCCGTATCTCTTCATTCAGCACCCCGCTCTTGGCAAACTCCAAAATGACCACGCCTTTGTTAGCCCAATTCTTTATATCATGTTTTTGAATATGGCTAATCAATTAAGTTTAACATAATGACGTCACTAATATTCATGTAATCCCTATCATGTTGCTACTTATACTTAGCATTGTCCTAAATATTCTTTATATCATATTGCTATGCTTGTATCAGTTATATTGTTTTGTTTGCCTAACATGTATTTGTAGATATGCTGTAAGCATGATCAAACATGATCAAACCAGGACATATGCAATAGAGAATTATTAATGGGCCAAAGACGGCGTTATACAAGAAGATTTCTCTGAACCGCCTAACGACCTATCCGCCTAACGACCTTCAGATTTTCAGATCTGTTTATCTCTGGACGATTGCCGTCAAGAAAAAAATGGGTCTTCAATGTCAGGAAAAAGACATCATCAAAAGGGCTATTGATTTTCATATTTATTCTGTATTTTTCCTTTTATTGAGTCTAGGAAAAATGTGAGATTGATTGGATCGGTACTGGCTTAGGTTTTTCTCAGTCCACAAACAAAAATAAGCCTACCTACGTATCCCAAAAATCCATAATTCCAAAAGGCCCAAAACCTATACAAATTTGGTTTATTCCTTACTGTTCTGAACTAGCAGAACTCTGACAGAACTCTGACCGAGTTCGGTCCGAGTTCGGCCCGCGTCCGGCCCAAGTTCGGTCTGGATAAATTCGAAATACAGTTCCCACCAAATCTGCATCCAACGTTCGTATGCAAAATCCTAGCATTCGAACTCTGTCCGAACTCTGCCCGAGTTCGGTTCCCCAAAAACACTATAAATAGAGTTGAGATTACCATTTATTTTATATAATCCAATTTCATCTCTACTCTTCTCTATCTAAAGTGTTCTGAGCTTTTACTTTCATATCTAAGCCTTTACGACTCGTAGCCAAGCCAGTACAGTTTCTGTTTAATCTAGAGTTTGGTATTTAAGAGTTGTATCGGAGGTTGTATTCAGAAAACGTTCCAGTTTTCCAATTGCCTTCTGGAGTCGGTCGTGCGCTCGTCACCAAGCACGGTGTTGTGGAGCCGGTCGTGCGCTCGTCATTAAGCACGGTGTTGTGAAGTCGATCGTGCACTTGTCGCCAAGCACGGTGTTGTAAGAGTTGCAAGCACTCAGTTAAAGCTTGTGCCATAGTGGATTAACATCGAGCAAGAGTACTCAAGACTGGATTAGTCCTCTCAGAGGGATACCAGTATATATCGCTGTGTCACTGAGTTTGAATTCTTGACTCTTACTTTACTGTATTTATTTACTGTCTCCTATTTACTGCCATAGTTATTACTTAAGCTTTTAATTGGTGATTATTTTCCGCTGCACACGCACACACTCTATTCACCCCCCTCTAGAGGTGCTCAACGGTCCTACAACCTTCTGGAGCAGAAGCGATCATAGATACTCGTACGGTCCCCCATGAGTCTGGAAATGTACAAAGCAGCCATAGTCCCTGAACCTCGTTGTCGAACTTGACTCACATCGAAGATAGCTAGTCAACCATACCATGTAACTCACTCAAGTGGTCCGTAATAGACGCTCCATCTTTGTACCGCAGACCCATCATCGTCTGGATCAGGAATAACTTGTTTACCCCGATCTTCTTCGCGTACAAAAATTCCAGCTTATCCTACAATATCTTCGTGTGCTCAATATTGGCAATGTGGTTATATACGTTTTCTTCAACAAACTACCGGATATATCTGCACACCTGTATGTGTTCAAAATTTTAGTTCTCCTCGGATTTATCAACTGGTCGATGAAAGCAAATACGGGCAGATGCAGCTTTTTGACAAATAGCAAACCTTTCATCTTGCTCCGCCAATAATGATAGTTGGTTCCATTTAGGTTTACCATGCACACCAGCTTCGCGTCCATCTCTCATCTCTAGTTTTTCTATCAACTCCTGACACCCTTCTGAATTCCAGAACCAGGCACTGATACCACTTTATTGGAAAATAAGCACAGAAACCTTTCCCCAAACTAGAGAGTACGTAGAGAGAACCGAGCAATACAACGCATGAACCAAAACACCAAAACAAATCACGCAGACACAGAGAATTTTTGACGTAGAAAACCCTTGCGGGAAAAAACTACGAGACGATCGGAGTCCAACCCTGAGAAGCCTTCACTATTGAAATAAAGGAGTACACCCTCTACAAACTTTTTCTGATCCAACATGGATCCCCACAACACTTGGAAGCAAGAATAATTGATTACAAGGCTACGAAGAACAAAGACGGCGAGTAGAGATTACCCGAACACGATCTTCCTTCAAAAATGTCCTTCAATCCTCCTTCTTCTCTCCCAAAGTTGCAATGGCACTCTTGCCTCTTTTCTTTCTCTTGTGTGTGTTAAGTATGTGATTAGGGTTAGGAAAAACTTTATGTAAACACCGTAATCCCGCAACAAAACCTGGACCGTAGGATACGATCCAACGGTGATTAAATCACCCTGAAATCCACTTCAGCCCGACAACACAGAGTTCGGGCAGAACTCTGTGTTTTTTCATAGAACCATTCTGGAACCAAGGGGCAGAGTTCGGGCCGAACTCTGTCTCCCCTGTTCCAGTATGCCATATATTTGCTTCCGAGTTTCTCCGTCGACTTCGAATGGCCTCGTCACCTCCACGAGCTTCTCTGACACACAGACGGCCCTCGTCGCACTCCGAATCTTCTCCACATAGGTTCGGAACCCCACCCACTCCAATAAAAATTGATTGGAATTGTAATTTTCTAATACAAATGAAATATCATAGAATCAATTTTCCTTCCTCTACTTTTCACGAACCAAACGTGGCCTGATTTATCTGATCCCTGGGATTACCATGCACATGTATTTGCTTGTAAACATAAAAAAATAAAATAAAGCTTCTCTTGTAACATTACCTGGGGATGTTTAAGAGGAGGAACCAATCATCATCACCTATGATTTTAGTCTTAAAATTTGTGTACTATGTAAAGTAAAAGTAAAGTGAGAAACATTCACTAAAATATTTGTTTAGATTTTGAGCAGATGCTGCTCTAAATAATGTACAAGAGAAGGGTGTATAACAAATTGGTATTCAGGAAAGCTGTGTATACAAGGTATGGGCATATGTGATACTGTGAAAAACTTAGAGCAGTTAAAGGAACTTTCAGTTTTAAATTATGAAGGACTATCATACTTCCCAAAATATATAATTACAAGTGAGGAACAATATGTTATTCCCGAAACAGATCGTTTAGATAGAAATTTCGATCTCTTACTTCCAGAGAGACAAAAAATTCATTTTCCTAAGAGAGATGAAATACTCGTTCTCAATAGGAGTTGATGTAACGAAAATACATATTCGTTGTCAACCGAAGTTGATGTAATAAAGATGAATATTCGTTCTCAACCAGAGTTGATGCAACGAAGATGAATATTCGTACTCAGCTGGAGTTGATGCAATGACTTTGCTGGGTGATAAAGATCACCGTTGCTCAGAGCAAGATTCATTCTATTGCAATCTACTCTCAGGAACCAGTAAGTTCGAAAGAACTTCTGGAACGCTCGCTGTCACCTTCTTTCACGAACTCAAAGAAATCCTTTGAACTCCAACGGCAGCGGCGTCACACCTCTCTTTATCTCTTAATTTTAGCGTAAGTCTTTAATGAAGGCACTAAGAGAGTATTTATAGAGAAGGGTCGAAACCATAATCATAATCCTGGTCGTAACTGATTACGAAAAGATAGGAGCGAATAATGGAAATATATGAATGAATTAAATTCAAATCCCACAGAAGATAGATTTGATTAATTGACTCAATCTTTCCATAACCGCTCAAATCTTCCAATCAGCCATATCATAAGCCACATGTGCCCCATTGTCCATCAGCCTGCGTGCCTATGCAGTCACACAGAAGCGCAGAAGTGCAGTAACACAGCAGCACATCAGCAATGAAGAAGCACAGATACTGTGCACCACTGCACACCACTGTGCTTCTACCGCGCTCTACTGTGCTGCTACTGTGCAGCCTCTGAGCTGCCACTGCACAGCCACTGCACGTGCACCTACTGCATGTGACTCGCGCAGAAGACTAGCGCTAAGAGCACATCAACTACGCACAAGACGCCTTGTGCAGATACTGACGTGCTAAGTGCAAAGTGCGCCATCAAAGCGCCACTTAGCCCCTTCGAGGCTTAGCTCCATAGGAAAATTATCCCAAGAGCATGATAAAAAGCATTAATGTATCTTTTTTGGTTTAGCCTTCTTTTCACTAGAAAAGTTCCACCATATAGCACTCATGTGCCTCTCCACACTTCAGTGATCTCTCAACACATGCAAAACTTTATATAGAGATACCATCCATTTCAGTTTTTCCAATGTGGGACTATCTTTCTAGTTTCTAAAGCAAAACCACAAACAATAAGCAAAAATACTAACAATCCTCCACATATCTCTATATATGGGTTGAGCGTTCCCTACAGTGACTATCCATCATGCATTAGGATAGATGTCGCTATGACTTGAATCTTCCCGCATGGGTTAAATAACAACATTATACAAGAATGGACTAAGGCTTGAATTTTGCACCATATCTGCAATTCTTTTCACTCACATAATGATATCAACTGTGCTTCTAGCTGCACATTAAAGGCCTTGTGCTAGCCTGGTTTCGGTGTATTTTTCTTGGGTGTCTACAAGATTTCCTGAAGAGACGACCTACATCTCTATCCATACATTTTAGGTAAGTTCTTTTAAAGAGACTTTGACATGAACCCTTTTGCTTCCTTACGATGCTACACCACTATAACATGGCCGAAAGCTGAGACATTGTCTTATGTGGTGTCAAACCACTTGTAGCATGAGGTCCAACCACTTTGTAGTGCCAAACTATCCAGCATTAAGCATTTTGCTTCCTTGCGGTATTACGTCGTTGTAACATGGCTTATAAAGCCGAGGCACTGCCTCTTGTGGTGTCACCCACTATAACATGAGGCCCAGCCTTTTTGTAGTGCTGCCTACCACTCTTCATTATACAGCGTTAGGCCCTCTTGTCTATGTGCGGTGCTATGCCACTGTGACTTAGCCCGAAGCCGAGGCTTTACCCTCACTAGGTACCTCATGTGGTGTCACCCCACTGTGGCATGGAGTACTACGCTCCTTTGTAGTGCTATGCTACCCGTACTTCCTATAAAGTATACCCGACATCCCAGATGCCCGAGAACTTATTAAGGCTTCCAAGCCATCCTCCCACAGGACTTTGTTCTTTGTAAAGAACAATCAGTATACAGTAGTGGTTTTAGGTTTATAACCCCGCATCATCCCAGATGATTGTCCACTACTCCTGATATTCTTCCAGTCAATGGTCATTCTTTGAACTAAAAGTTAGATGCCTAGTAGATTTCTTTTTGAACTAATAGCATAAAACTTTATAGTAGAATTACAAAGACATAATATCAGAGTGTCTTCAATCCCATATTACCTGTTGTGTCTTCAACAACCTGGCACTTGAGACCTTTGGTGAACGGATTTGCCAGTTTCTCTTGGCTCCAAACATCAACTACGATAATGACTCCTCTTTTAATAAGATATTTATCGCCTTGTGCCTTAAGCGCACAGTCCTCTTCTTGCCATTGAAGAGGTCATTTGATGCCACCGTTGCAGTCGCCTGGCTGTCATAGTATATCGGTACTGCCGGTATCTGTGCACCAACCATCGAAAGATCATACATGAGCTCCCGAAGCCACTCTGCTTCCTCCGTTGCAGCTGCTAGTGCATAGGACTCAGATTCTATAGAGGAGTGTGACAATATTGTCTGTTTCTTTGACTTCAACGATATAGCAGCTCCACCCATAGAGAAGACGTATCCTCCTATGGGCCTTTCACTCTCTACTTTTGTACACCAGCTTGCATCACTGAAGCCTTCTACTACTTTTGGATCTTTGCAGTAGTAAAATACATACTTCTGAGTCCTTTTGAGGTATCTCATAACCCTCTTCACAGCTTTCCAATGCTCCATACCTGGATTGCTCGTGAACCGACTCAGCATCCCTACGACAAAATCTATGTCAGGCATTGTGGCAGTAGTCGCATACATCAAACTCCTGATGACACTTGAGTAATCCAACTGTTTGACGCTTTTGCTTGGATTTGGCTTTAGCTTCTTGTCACACCTATACGACGTATCAATCCCTGGAAGATCCTGATACCCATAGCATGTGAGCATCTTCTCAATGTAATGAGACTGTGACAATGCCACTCTAGTTTCTGTCCGGATGATCTTTATCCCCAGGATAACATCAGCTTTCCCTAAGTCCTTCATGCTGAACTTAGACGAGAGGAACTTCTTTGTCTTAGTGACACTTGCTAGATCTGTACCCAAGATCAGCATGTCGTCGACGTACAAACAAATGATAACTCTTCTTCCATCAACAAACTTTGTGTACACACACTTGTCCATCTCGCTGACCTTGTAGCCGTTTAATCTTATAAATTTATCAAACTTCTCTTGCCACATCTTGGGAGCTTGCTTCAGTCCATATAGAGATTTTTCTAACTTACAGACTTTGTTTTCGAGGCCTTTGACGATGAATCCTTCTGGCTGTTGCATCTAAATCTCTTCAGTCAATTCACCATTTAAAAAAGTCGTCTAAACATCTATCTGATGAATTACCACCTTGTGAATTACGCTCAGAGCAATCAGCATCCTGATGGTCGTCATCCGCGCTACTGGAGCATGTGTGTCGAAGTAATCAAGTCCCTACTTCTAAGAAAACCCCTTGGCAACTAATCTTGCCTTAAACTTATCAATAGTTCAATCGACCTTCATCTTCTTCTTGAAGATCCATTTACATCCGATTGATTTTGCTCCTTCAGGCAGAACGACCAACGCCCATGTGTTGTTGGAGGTTATCGAGTCATACTCATCACTAATAGCCTCCTTCCAGAAGATAGCATTTCTGGTCTTCATCGCCTTATCATAGGTAAGCGGGTCTACTACCACATGATAGGTGACAAAATCCTCTCCGAAGTCCTTCTGTCTCCTCACTCGCTTATATATAGGTTCTGTAAATTTTGGTTCAATAGTTGTTTCTGCAGCAACAACGTCTTCTCGGACTACCTCTTCGTAAGAAACTTGAGCCTCCTGTGCACTCACATTGTTCATAGGAATGTCCTGTGAGAACAATATTCTTGTAACTTGTAAATTTATCTTCAAAAAATTTTGCATCACAAGATTCAATGATATGATTTGACTCAATATCAAGGAACCTCTGAGCATCGCTCTTATCAACATAACCCAGGAATATAGTCTTTGTAGTCCTTGTTCCCAGCTTCTGAATCTTTAAATCTGGAAGCTTCATATACGCCAGACACTCCCACACTCGAATGACATTCAAGTTGGGTCTGACCTTGAACCAGAGTTCATGAGGAGTGACTCTGAAGTAGCATGTGGCATTTTGTTCAATATGAACGTAGCCGTAAGTACTGTTTCACCCCAGAAGCAATTTGGAAAACCCGCAGTCAACAGCATTGAGTTCATCATCTCTGTTAACGTTCTGTTCTTCCTTTCTGCAACTCCATTAGAATGAGGGAAGTACGGAGCAGTTGTCTCGTTGATAATTCCATGTTCTCTGCAGAACAAATTCATGAGACCGATACTCGCCACCTTGATCACTTCTGAGTCTCTTGAGTTGTTGTCCGGTTTAACGCTCGGCTTCAGCGTTGAAATCCTTAAACTTCTCAAATGCTTCATCTTTAGATTTGAGCAGATAAACGAATGCGTAATTTTAGAAGTCGTCGATGAAAATAATAAAATATTTCATCCCGACCTTTGTGGAGAACTGATTGAAGTTACAGATATCTGAGTGCACCAACTCCAGAAGATATGTACTTTGGCTTACCCGCTTGAATGGTTTTCTTGTGATCTTTGTCTGTGCACAGACCTCACACTTCTCCAACTCTTTATCCCTATATTTGGAGATAAGCCCTAGACTAGACATCTTGTTTATTTTATTATAATGAATGTCCTTGTCTCTTATGCCACAACTCAAGAGGATAACGAGAAGAAGAGACTACATTAACTTTCTCCATAGGAGTTACAAGTTGAAGTTTGAACATCCCTTTGGTACAATAGGCCTTTCGGAAGTATGTGCCTTTGTATGACATAACGACTTGACCAGAGTTAATGTCCATCCTCAAGCCTGTATTGTAGAGCAGGCTTACTGAGACCAGGTTCTTGGCTATAGCATGTACGTGCTTCACCTTCTGAAGCATTAGCAAGTTTCTCAAAGTCAGTTGCAATACCACCGTCCCGATCTCGAGTACTTCAGCTTGTGTCTGGTTCGCCACCATAACCTTCTCAGAGATAGGTTGGTACGTGGTGATCCACTCCTTCTTTGAGCAAACATGACACGAGGCCCAATGTTCATCCACCAGTCTGTGTCAACCCCAACTGAGTCAACCTGTGCAATCATAGCAACAAAGTTAGCCTCACCTTTCTCCTTTTATTTTGGTTTTTTTTTACAGTCCCTCTTCCAGTAGCCTTTCTTGCCACAGTTGAAACAAGTTCCAGTTTCTTTGGACTTGGTCTTGAACTGAGCCGACTTCACCTTCAAATGGTCAACGTCTTTCTTCTTTTGGTAGGGAGTCTTCTGCTTCCCTCTTGAGTTTCCTCCTTGCACTATGTTCGCCTTAGCCATCTGGTTGGACAAGGTGTCTATTTTGAGTTGATCCCTCAACTCGTCTTCAACATGAATCCAATACAAGAGGTGTTCCAGATCCACTTCAATCTTCTTGCGGTGCATGTCCACGATGAAGTTGATCCACCCAGGTAGGAGCTCGGCGACGACCCGACGAAAAAGCATCGACCAAGGGCATGCCGTCATCCGCTAGCTTCTGACGTAGCTTGAGGAACTCCTTGACTTGAGGCAACATTATTTTGTCGTCCTTAAACCACATCCTCCATATCTTTTCGGTCACATGGATCTTGTTTATGTTCTCATCTGCCTTGTAAAGATTCTCTATAGACTTTCAGATGTCTTTTGCGTTGACCGTCTTGTTGTATGACTCCGCCAGAGAGTCCTCCATCGAGTTCAAGATCAACAACTTGCGGAGGTTGTTGTCTCTCTTCCACTACGACTGCAAAGCATGGCTTCACTAACCCTTCGAGTATTTTTACCCTCTGGAATTAAAGGCTCAGGATCTGTCAACACGTAGTCGACACTCACGAATTGAAGGTTAAGGCTGACCTTTCTCTTCCAGACATTGTAATGCTCCCCGTCAAACTTCTCAAGTTTGTTAAAACTTATGTCGAGAAGGTTTGCACGGTTGTTTTCCATCAGATCTGAATCTTGCTTTGAGATTGTTATTCCCGAAACAGATCGTTTAGATGGAAATCTCGATCTCTTACTTCCAGAGAGACAAAAAATTTGTTCTTATAAGAGAGAGATAAAATACTCGTTCTCAACAGGAGTTGATGCAACGAAGATGAATATTCGTTCTCAACCAAAGTTGATACAACAAAGATGAATATTCATTCTCAACCGGAGTTGATGCAATGAAGATAAATATTCGTACTCAACTAGAGTTGATGCAACAAATTTGCTGGGATGAAAAAGATCACCGTTGCTCAAAGCAAGATTTGCGCTATTACGATTTGCTCCCATAAACTATCATGTTCGAAAGAACTTCTGGAATGCTCGCTGTCACCTTCTTTCACGAAATCGAAGAACTCCTTTGGACTCCAATGGCAGCAGCGACATACCTCTCTTCGTCTCTTAATTTTAACGTAAGTCTTTAATGAAGGCACGAAGAGAGTATTTATAGAGAAGGGTCGAAACCCTAATCCTGATCCTGGCCGTAACTGATTGCGAAAAGATAGGAGCGAATAATAGAAAGATATGAATGAATTAAATTTAAATTCCATAAAAGATGGATCTGATTAATTGACTCAATTTTTACATAATCGCTCAAATCTTTCAATCAGCCACATTGTAAGCCACCTGTGCCCCTTAGCCCGTCAGCCCGCGTGCCTGTCCAGCCGCACAGAAGCGCAGAAGCGTAGAAGTACAGCAATACAGCAGCAACATAGAAGCGCAGACACTGCACACCACTGTGCTTCTACTGTGCTCTATTGTGCTGCCACTGCCGAGCCACTGCGCATGTGACTCATGCAGAAGATGAGCGCAAGTACGCATCAAATGAGCACAAGGCGCCTTGCGCCGATGCTGACGTGATAAATGCAAAGTGCGCCATCAAAGCGCCACTTTGCGCTCTTGAGCCCGAGCCCGAGTCCGAGTCCGAGTCGCTAAGCCCTTTCAGGGCTTAGCACCATAGAAAAATTATCCCAAGAGCATGACAAAAAGCATTAATGCTTCTTTGTTGGTTTAGCCTTCTTTCTATTAGAAAAATGCCTCCATATGGCACCCATGTGCCTCTTCACATTTTATGTGATCTCTCAACACAAGCAAAGTTTTATATAGAGATATCATCCATTTAGTTTTTCCAATGTGGGACTATCTTTCTAGTTTCTAAAGTAAAACCACCAACAATAAGCAAAAACACCAACACAATATTATCCAATAAAATCTTATTCATATTACTATGTTATTCATGTAAGTGAATCTTCCCACACATAGATAGAAGAGCACATCTAGATTGGGAAACACGACATCAATATTATCAGAGGCATTGCTTGAGGCCTTCTTTACCTTCATCAAGATTTTAGATGCAGAATTATTCACAGAGACCTTAAAACAAGCAACATTCTTCTCGATGAAGAAATGAACCCCAAGATCTCGAACTTTGGCATGGCAAGAACTTTTGGAGGTGACGAGGATTCAGCTTCCAGGACAGTGAGTTTTTATTTTGCTTTTTAATCCCCTTTATCTAAATCATAGAAAGAAGTAATGAACATGTACTTGCAGCGGATACATGTCTCCCGAGGATGCAATGGACGAATTTTTTCTGTGAAATCCAATGTATATAGTTTTGGGGTTTTGGGGTTTTAGTTCTAGAAATCATAAGTGGCCGAAAGAATGGCAGAGCATGTCTATCTGATCCTTATCACCACCTCCTAGGACAAGAAGCCTTGTTATAATCTTGTTTATACATTAAAATGATGTCTCTTACCCTTAATATTTTAGGCATGGAGCTAAAGGAATGAAGGAAACTGCCTAGACCTAGTTGATCCATCAATTTCTTTGGATTTGGAGACTATTGAAGTATTGAGATGTAAAAATTTGGGTCTCCTGTGTGTGCAAGAATGCGCAGAAGACAATCCTATAATGTCATCCACAGTGTTCATGTTGGATAGTCTCTATACGCCAATTCTTGAACCCAAACAACCAGGATTTGTTGGGAGACTTTATTTCCCATCATCTGAGCTAGATTGTAGTGCTAATGAAATGAAAATATCGACGGTTCTTTTTCGATGAAAGTTTTACTGAGCCAGAGTGAATTCTGTACATTTAATGAATTTACTGTATCTCAAGTAAATGGTGATGGCTCCAGTAGTAGCAACTTGATTAAATCTTTCCAAGAGTATTTACCTCTTGCTTCTGGAAGAGAGTGTTGATCAAAACCAAGAACCTTTTTGGTACTGGTATTAATTAAAGTTATACTTCGATAAGGAAAGTCTGCAAAGTTCTGGTACGAGCAGGTCGCATTTTAAAGATGATATGGTAGAATGATTTGGAAAACAGCTATCATAGGTAAAAGAGTCTTGTAAAATTTAGACGCAATTTTGTTATATCTTGTAAATTTACAGTGCCAGTGCTTGGTTTATGAGGAAAATAAATTGGTTTCTGAAACTTACTTTTGTGTTTTTTCCTTTCTCAACAAAGTGCATATCAAAATTATGTGAAAACTTGTTTGTTCTGAATTAACTTTACATAAATGTTCATAGGTAAATATGGACATAATATTGCAGGAATACGAGCTTCTAACACTTAATTAATAGCAATATTAGGTGATTAGATATGGTAGGTATTATCCACGGTGCCTTAAAGACCAATATTTCTTAGAAGTCGATATTCCTATATATTGGTTATATTGGTAAGTAGCTGATACAAACATATTGATATAAGAAAACTACTATAACAAATGATGTGTTAATCATGTGCTGTTGATACTTTGTTGAACGTCCATAATTAGGATCTGGACTATTTTAGGGTTTCCAATTATCTAAAATTGGCTTTTCTATTTTAGGTAATAGGGTTTCCTATTTTAGTGTTTCCTTTCATATGACCTACAATATAGTTTCTCGACTATATATGTCTTGAGAGTGGAGGCAATAAGAGTGGCTCAAGACGGAGATTCGAGGAGCAAGTCCACAGAAAATCTAAGAGAAAGTTCGTACTTTGCTCTTAGGTCTTACCATTCAAGATAGAAGGAAGAGAAGATATGTGCCGGGAATCATCGTCTTCGTACAAGGAGATAAATACTAGTGGGATAAGTGATTTCAAGTAGTAATCTTCTGCTTTCCTTGAGGTTGGTGAGGAGGTTGAATCTTTGGGCAAAAGATTCAACATATATAGTTTTATTCAATCTTGTATCTATACATGAAGTTATAAAGATTGAGATTTTTTTTCCGGTGACATAGTATCCGAAAATACTGTGTTCTTATCTGTCTTGGTGTTTGCGTTAGACGGGTGCTTGGTTATGTCTAGTGGGTTGGGCTAGTTTCTGCTGTGGTCAATTTCAAACAAGTGGTATCAGTGCACGATATCGATGCTTTTCGTCCCTTATACACATACACCCTCGAGTAGAACAGCATGCATTATGTATGTCGCAGATGACCCACAGCTCCCCCGGAATAGTACAAAAGGTGATGCCCCCCTCACGTTGAGTTTGTTGCACACCTTGATCTCCTCCCTACTTTTAAACTACTGAAACCAATGTTGCACCATGAAGCTTTGCAAACCATCCGTCACCAAAATTGGATCCGTATAAAAACTCTCTTTTGTCGATCGACCAGCTGTCATGGGACCGATAGACTGAACCTCAATCTTTGACTCGTCATCTTTTCCTGCTGTCTTGATGAATCAAATCATTTGTATCCTTCAAAATGTCTCAAAGACTCGCCTCATCAAGTTTTCGACTATCCACAAACTCCTATCGAACACCCCTCTAGCCTACATTCGATGTTTGCGACCTGCCTATACAACTCAGGGGCATGAGCCTGTACATACTACTCTTCAAGCCAGTAGTTGGAAACCCTTCGTAAGCTTTCAATCATTATCCCTAAACATACTGCGACAACCATCTTCCGCCAGCTACCTTATTGAAATTAAGTTGTAGCACAAACTCGGTACCTGTCTCACCCCATTAAGAATGAGCTTTTTGCTAGGCTCCATTGTCAAGTGCACATTATCGATGTCCATAGCTGCAGTTGTTTCCTTGTTTTCCATCTTCATACATCCAAATCGACTGCCTCAGTATGGCATAAAGATCCTCCTATACCGAGTGGCATGATACGACGCTTCCATGTCCATGACCTAATCGTCGTCATGACATATGCCATAAGGTTCCTCTGTATCGATTGTTACGATCATCCTTGCCTTTAGCCTTCTTATTTTTTTAGTTTCATACAGTTGTTCTTAAATTAACCCCTTTCACCACAGTGATAGAAATCCTCTTTGTGATCCACAGTGGTAAGATCCCAAAAATAATATCTATCCTCGCCTGTGACATGAGTCTTTCTTTCCCGTAGGAAGAAACCATAGCGGACTCCAACGATAATTCAATTTGCACACATCGGACTTCCTCGTTCAACAAATTACTTTTGAGTGCCTCCATCGTGGCAACTCCATCAAGTGCATAGTTGCTCATCGACACACCAATGGCTTCCAGCTTTTCGGTCGAGAACTCAAAAGCAGTAGGGCCTGAATCTCATTACCAATCATCATCTTTATCGCAGACAGCTAATTGATGATATCTGAACCTTTTTAGATATTGTACCACTGGGGCACCCTCCATGTACTTCAAGTTGACGTTGGTGAATAATAAACACCTTTTTGCCAACCGTCTTCTATTCCTATAGCGAATGCAGCTTCTCCTAAAGTGTTTTTACTGAACTTTCCATGGATACATGGTGAAACACTGAATCTTCCATACATTGGTGGATGAATCCAACGGCCTTCCCATCCCATCCCCTCCAGTAATCAGCAGATTTGTCTGATGACTTACCGATATCACTTTCCAACGAACCATGCAATTCCTTGTACCATAGAAAGTCATCCATCCTTGGCTTCCAAATTGTCTAGTTCCTCTATGTGGGGGTGATCATACGTGTGTTCGTATGCTTCGTAGTAATGGTTGTACCATTCTTCTCGTGAACCTACGATCTCTAATACCAGATGTTAGGAACGTGGTGTGACCCGAACCGAGTTTGACCCATGAGGTGCGTTATTGGACTGGACCTATATGCCTTAAAAGGAAATTCCTATTTAAGGTATATGGTTCCAATTCAATATCTCACCTCATAGGCCCCAGTTTGGGTCATATCCCGTTCCCAACAAGTGGTATCAGAGTCCAAGTTTATGGAACTGGTTTGGACGACTCTAAATGGTTCAAGACAGATTGTGTTGAATGTTCATGCGTATAATTGGATTATACCGATCTCTTCTCATGGTGTAGAAGCATCCTCTATAAAATGGTCTGAAGAAGGATCAGACCTAAGATTAGAGAAAACTATACGAATTGGCTTCAAAGATTGGTCTGACATGCCCAAGGTAGCAAGACTTTGTGGTCATCACACAAATGATGGTGTGGATGAATGTGTCGAGATAACAATATGTTAGATCTCCTATGTACTCGTATAAACCTTCTTCCTGAATTTTCAACTTTTTTAACTATTTATTTTATTTAAATATTATGAATAGAAATACTCTCTTTTTGAAGACGTATTAACGTTATTTTTCTATTATTTTGTATTTCTAAAAACTATTTAATCTTTATGATTAGTTTTAAAAAAACATTTTTCTTGAAATAAATTATTTGCATTACAAAATAGGTTGGTTATTATTTTTGGCTTTCAACTATTAGCTTTGAAAATGATTTAAAAATCATAATTTTTTTTCCTCGATAAAAAGATTTTAGTCAAAATTTTGGATTTATGAGAGTATATACTTTACGTTATCTATTATCCCTTATTATTATGATAATCAAATTATTTGATTTTGGTTCTTTAATTTATTTGATTTGATATACTTAGTTTTGGGAATATTCATTAGTATCCTTAATTGGTAATTCATTTATAAAAAGTGATTTGAATTTATGCAGTTTAAACTGTTTTATATTAATTATTGCAATCATTAACAGATTGCGATTATATCGATTTTTGCTTAAACGTTATTTGATTTAGATTTAAATTTATAAGATTTAAACTTTTGATAAATAACAGATGTTGATTTAAATTAGTATTGTTATCTGCTAATGAATTTCGATTAGATTGGATTGTTTTAAATTTTATATTTGATTTAAATTAAAGGGAGGATTTATCTACTAGAAATCCTATATTTTATTGGATCATGAGTTTCAACTCCTATATAAGGAGGCCTCCTTCTCCTTATTTTTCCATCTGAACACAACCATCAAACTCCACGACATCTACCATAAATTCCACCAAATAGTGTTGTGTATCGTGTCTGTGTCCACCCAAATTTTCTTCCATTATTATTACATATACATACTCCTACGTCGTGTCGGACACAACCCGACACAATTTTTCGACACAGAGATCAAATCCCTAACCCTAGCAAAATCCTAATCCTAACCGAGCCACGCCACCACCATCTCTGCCACCGGCTGTCATGCCCCGGTCCCGAAGGACTAATCATCCTCGCTAAGGCGTGATGCCATGTAAGCCTAGGTTGCGCTCACCCAAGACGGTTTCCATAACGGCCGATTACAGGCTAAGCGACAGGGTCGTCGCACAGAAGTCCGAAGCAGAAGCATTGAATAATGATGGCAACATGAGTATGCATACAAAATGAGAACTCTTTATTTATATTGAAACAAAGATTACAAAGTGGCACGAGGCCAAGTTTACAATCACTCAAGCTCACTTTTCTCTCATATTACAATCGTTCAGCTCTCTCATCTCTCAATACAAAGGTTCAAGGCTTGCGCTTGCGGATGCTTCGGAAGGCGATTCCATACATCACGACCACGTTGTCATGACATTATGGTATCAGAGCATGACTTTACGTCCTTGGAGTACTTCGATTGAATTCTTTAATTCTGATGTTGTTTCTGCAATCGATATTGTTGGTACGCTCTCTCTCAAATGTCCCACGAGATATCGATACAATAAGTCTATATATTTTGAAAAAAATCTCATGAAAGAAAATTGGTTGAATAAAGTAAACTTCAAGTAAGCACGGTTGGCTAAGTCGGGCTGGGCATATACATCAAGAATTACGTCGGCCTTGGCAAAGTCGTGTGCAGAATTCAAATTATTTCAGACGAGAATGAGTTTGACTCGATTCATAGAATGTGATGACTAATCATAGAGATGCCATCGAATGGTATTATCGTCAATGCGATATAGATAAAACGTGTTTGGATTTTGAGGAATGGTTCAAACAGAGATTTGAAGTAATCGGTTGTGATTCGAAACTTGTTTCGAGGATTTGTCGAGTTACTTTATCCCTGAGTGGTGTATGGGATAGCCTAGGAGATGTCGATCGATTGAGGATATAGGGTGCCAAGGAGTCTATCAGTAAGCAATGAGTACACAAAGCCTTAGAAAGAGTGTTTCAAAGTAATTATGATTTTAAATAGCTATTACGAGATAATTCGAACAAACGAAAAGACGATGCACATCAGCAGGATTGTGCCGAGTATGAAATACAAAATAATTGAGTAGGTAGATTGAATCGAGGAAAAGTTAGGGTGTAATAAATGGATGACTTGATCGAGAAAATCGATATGAATCATATATAAAAAGTTAGCACGATAGAAAGATAGCGTACATGAAAAACTATGATTTTGAAGTTACGAAAATGACTCTAAGGATTTGGATAAAAATAGCACAATTACTTAAGATATACAATGAACATAAGTGATTATGGTTTTGAACGAATTGATCATGTAACTAGTTCGGGGGATAATGATCGAATTTGACCTTGAATGTCGGAAAGATCATCAGGTTATGTACATCATCGATGATATTAGGCATATCAAAGGTCGATATGTGATAACTCGGGGGTACTCCAATTCGAAGAATGACGATCGTGTAAAATTTTATTGTTTTGATGGATGCTATATTTGGGATTTTGATAAAAATGAATGGTTGGATGAAAAATGAAAGTGTCTTAATTGTTCGATTATAACCACAACGTCGACATTCTTGTCTTATGCGAGCGCAACTCCAACCTCGCACATGCTTTATGCTGGTTTAGGTCAATCATTTTGCGGGAGTGCTAGCGTGGTAATTCATGTCCAACGGGGATGATCGACCTTGCACGAGATCAGGACATGGCAATTCGATTGCTTCGACTTGTGGTTTGATGCGAAGGTGAATTCGAGGATTGTTCGAACATATAATTGATAATAAAGTAAGTTTAGGATTGAGTAGATCTAATATGTAACGTACGCTCCAGTCCCAAAAATAAAAGAACTAGAACGTAATCATGCCAGCTGTATACATACGAAGTATATGGACCGTCGTATGTATACATAAGCTGTAAAATGCAGTAACCAAGGCACTAAATCTCATCCACAAAGATAAATAATAATATAAAAGCAATTTTGAATTTGTCATGTATACAATCGTTGGGCGGAGACAAATCCACTACCAACTATGAAAAAAATACATAATAAAAGAAAGAGTTTGGCGAGCGAAGCGAAGACGATCAAAGTACAATCATCCTCGAAGAAATAGAGATGATCATGGCCACGGCTAGAACACCTGCGAAAGACAAGAGCACACACTTGGCGAGATAACCAGGTCCTCAGAGGGACGTAACAAGATACAATAAATATGCCATATAAATATTGAATATAAAATATGCCACAAACAAAAGTAAGTGACCAGACAATAATAATGTAATCTAACCATACTAAAGTGAACATGCAGTTAAGAACAAACCTTTCGTCGCATGAGCCCTGGCTTTAAATAGGATCTGGTATAGTCCCCACTTGGGCACCAGTGACCTAAGCGCATGACGTTCAAAAATGACAGTGGCCAACCTGAGAGGCTAATCATACCCGTATCTCCAGTGGAGCTTCCGGGTTACAAGGGAAGTACAATCGAAGCCAATACGACAAAGAAATGTTCTTCCTACCCAATGTACCTATCATGTCGCATCCACGACCATGTAACACTACTAACTGTCAAGTCTACTGATATACAACTATTGACAGTTAGACCTAACGTATGCGCACAGGTGATCAGCCAACACGTAAGGACCTCTACATGCCACTCATCTCACACACCCTCGTGGTACAACTGTGTCAAGGTATATGCGATATACTACAATCGGTAGTCCCTTAACTCTAGGGCCATATGCAATCAAAGGATAATAACAAGTAAGCTAATATCACAGAGCATGTAGTAAATCAAGAACTGTAAGAACTAAAATAAATGAATAGTGATATGTAATAAAATGCAAACTGAAAAATAAACAGTATAATGGCAAGGTATCTTGCCTGGTGTGTCGTCCGGTATGGTACGAGAATCCGACAAGTCTAGTCTTGTCCAATAGCCATGGTCGTTGCGTACGGGTCCAAATTTTCGAGAAGATAGGAAAGCACAGTTTAGTCACGATTAGCGATGATAATTGAAGAGGGTTTGAGGAGGTATATACATATACTAATTTTTAGAAATTGATTATAACATTTGAAAGTAGATTTTGATTAGACTAACTATAACTACAAAATTTAAAGGAAGTTGTTTTAACAAAAAACTCTAATCTCCAATATTTTATAGATAGAAAAAATAATTTAGATAAATATTATATATTAATAATTTGGAAATTTATTTAGGGCTTTAAAAACCAATTTTTGAAATACAGGCCAAACCAAATATAATATTCGTGTATACATATTTTACGAAAGAAGAGAATTTGAAAAGATTATCATAATTAGTGATAATCATGATAAAATAAAACGATCATAATAATTAACACAAATAGTAATATCAATAATATTGATACTATTGGTAATAATATCTATACTAAGTTAAATATTTATTCATAAACATATAAATTCCTAATTTTTAGTCAATCTGTAAAAATAATCCTGATTATAATAAAAATACTAATAATAATAATAATAATAATAATAAAATCAATACCGCTCAAAAAATATCTATACTTCCCCCACCCAATTGTTACACAGTGAGATAGAGAGAGAGAGAGAGTAGTCGAGGGAGAGAGGAAGAGTGAGGGGATCTTCACCTGAGGGGGCGGCTCCGGCACCGGTGGTCGACGGGCAGGGCACGGCGGTTCGCAGCTGCGCGCTTGGGTGCGGTGGTTCCTGGGGTTCCACGCGTTCTGGCGCAGCGCCGGGGTCTCTAGCGGTGTCGGCGCGTACGTCGGCGACTCCTCAGCGGTAGTATGGGAGCTCCTAGAGGAGGCGACGATAGGGTTTTTTCGGTGGATTGACGGACGCGAGGGAGCTCGCCCGGTGGATTGACCGACGGAGCACGGGCGGCTGGGTGTCGAGAGCCGGCGGCTAGTTCCAAGGGCGCTTGTGGGTGAGAGGGGCTCACGACGGGGCGGATGGGCGCACCGGTGCTCGCTAATCGCAGTCGCCGGCGAGGCTCGCTCGTCAGGAGGAAGAGAGGGCTGTACCGGGTGGGAGAGACGCACATGCGTTCATCGGCGGGCGACAAGGGGGTGGCTCGTTGCGGTGCTGGGGCGGCGTCGAGTTCCGGTGCTCGGCTCGGATCAGATGGCCGGGGCGGCGTCGATCCTGTGGCGGCGATCGAGGCCGATTGAGCGGCAGAGCTCCGGAGGGTGGCTCCCGTTCGCGGGAGGCAACGGGTCAATTTCTGCCGCAGGTCGCCATGTCGCGGCGTATGGCAATCGGAGGCAGCGACGTGGCTCGGGGACGACGGCGGCCGATGATAGAAAGGGTTTTCCCTTTCCTTACTAATGTGTGGTGGTTTTTGGCGGTGTTGTTGCTGGAATGGAGATGGGGTTGGCTGATGACGGCGAGGGTAGTGGTGTTGGCTGCCGTGGTGGTGATGTTGACAGGAAGGGAAAGTGGTGATGGCGGAGCGTTGTTACTGCTGTCGTTATGGCCACAGCAGTGGTGGATGGGCTGATGGTGGAGATGGAAGTATCAATGGTGGTGGTTGGTGCTATTGGGTGGTCGAGAATGTGGTGGTGGCGATGGTGTTGTGGGACTGTCAGCCATGCCGTGGAGGAGCTGGAAGGGGAGCGGCCACGGTGGCAAGGCAGAATAGGGGCATGGTTAGGTCCTTAGGGTTATCTAGGAATTGGGTCATGTCAGGTGTGTCTGACACGATGATGGTGACGGGAAGATGCGTCCGGGTGTGCCGGACGCGATGAAGATAATGTATTTGTAAAAGAAAATAAATAATGGATGGGAAGGCACAGACACGGACACGATGCACAGTTTGGATGTGGTGTTGGTGAGGTTTGTGGATTTTCTAGAGAAAGAGAGGGCAAGTACCTCTCCTTTTATAGGAGGTGGGAATCCCATTAGGATAAGGATTGGAACTTTAAATCGTTCAAATAAAATCAAGCATAGATAAAACCTTCATTCATTTAATTCAATTTCAAATAAAATCTTTTCTAATTTAAATTATCATATTTAATCAAATATTAAAATCAACTAAATCTCAAATATCATTTTCATAATTAAATAAATATAGTAATAATTAATTTCAAAAATCACGATAAATACTTAAATATTAAATCATAAAGTAGCTTTTATAATTAACAAAAATATGTTAATATACAAATTCCAAATTTTACAAAATATTTGGAATACATTTCATATAAACCATAATTTCCAAATCACTACTTATTTTTAAACGACGAACAAAATAATTCTTTTTAAAAATAAAAATATTTATCACATTTATTTGAACATGTACTTTCCTATATAAAATAAAATTTATAATAAAAATATTTTTCTAAAATATGTACCCCGACACATATTTGCACTCGTCGAGCAAATACGAAACGCAAATCTCGCACGCTACGGAAATACAACAATGCGAACTCGTATGCGACGTGCAAATACAACGTACAAAATAAATACAAAAATATAAAAAATCGTAGTAGAAATTTAGGGGGTTTATATCCTACCCAGCTTAAAAGAATTTCGACCTCAAAATTTAGGAGTAATTAGGGTAGGCAGGACGAAGGGGATGCAAAGAGTTTATTCGAATAGCTTTATGAGATCTTCTTGGGACGAGAATGCAAACAAAATATTCGACGAGGAGGCGAGCGACATTTTAATGGCAATATGTCATTTGATCGACTAGAACAGAAAAATTCGATGGTTTCAGTTTAGATCACTATCATGTATATGACAACCAATCAATGACTAAACTTGATCAACCCTAATATTAACCTTAAAAGGAACAACCTCATAAGTAGGTAATAAACTTCTTAATCCTTTGATATCATCAATATTCATGTAATCTCTCTTATCATAAATCGTTCTTTCCAAAAATTACTTTCGCTTCATGTCCCCTAAAAATTTAACAAAACAATTATGATTATAAATGTACTCTAACTTCCTCTATTTCGTCATAGAATTTTAAATAGTCTCAAATTTTGAATTCCATAATCTCCATTGTACTAGCTCACTTATATAGATCTTCCCAAGTTATAATTTCCTCTAAAATTAAAATTTCAAAACCTTCAACCAATTTGGCCCAAGTAAAAGTTGAAATCTTCTTACTACAAATTTGTATTTATTGGTCAATGTACAATACATCCATATGTAGCTAAATAAAAGTCCGTCTTCAATGTTCGATAAATCTCGAAAACTAACAATATACCTTCATAACTCAATCTTCTATCATCATAATTAAAAATTTTCTAAAATATTTATTAGTCTCTCTCAAAAATTTGAATTCAACAATCTCCTCCTTTTGATGGTGGAAACGAAACTCATCTTAACTTCATATTCATAATCATCTTAGAACTTAATTCTCTATGCATCAAAAATATAAATATTTCTTTCTTCAACAATTGGCTATCCTTGAAAACTAATATCATCATAACACTATATGTTATCGAAGGCAATGTCAACATTGCCTTTATCAAAAATTTGCATCCATAAATTTAATATATAAGTTTGGTTCTTAAACCACCAAAGCTTTAGAAAATTCTTCACTCGATATTTAGTTACCTCAAAACAAATTTTGGAATTCGAGAAGTATTTACTCTTGAGTGTTTTATCAAAACACAACATAACATTCCTTACTTCATTTATTTGGATTTATCGCACATTTTCACTTATGCATATTCAATCATTTTATTCAACTTTTCCACTACTCTCTCTTCTAGGACTTTTTACTCTAACCTCTTTCCAACCAAGGGATTGTCATGACCAGTTTCAACTTCGAACAAGAAAATCATAAAATGAACACAATTGCATAAACCACGGAGGAATTAAGGTGAAATATGAGCGAAGCAATTTAATCGGAAAGGAAAAAGTAAATGGTTGCTAATATTGAAGAGCGAAAAGATGTTATGTGTCTAAGTGAATCGAGAGAAGACATGAAAATAAATGACAAGGGTTAAGCCGTCAAGATAAAATGCAAGGTTAAGCATTTAAGGGATTTAATAGATCGCAATTATATATTAGGTCAAAAAAATTGAGTCGAGGTTGAGTCCATATCAGTACCATGGTAAGGGTTTTAGTTTAGTCTTTATGACCCGAAAGTTGTACCATAAAAATAGAGTACAAGGAGACGTGTTTTAGTGGGACATGATATACCTACATGAAGGTGAGCTCGTCTAGGTTTTGCATATGAAATTTGTTGGAAGGAAAAGTCGTGTTGTGCTCCAAATATTAAAGTCACTATAGGGAACCCAAAATAACAAAAATAGAAAGTGGGCTTTTATGAGGTACTAATTAATGCACAAAATAAAAAGATTAAAGCACAAAATAAAGATAATTTAGAAAATCTCGGAGATCATGGTAAAATAAGTTAGGGGCACAGTTTCTAGAGATAAAATGGTCTCATGGATATGGGTATGATCAAGGGAATGATTCTAATCATTTCTAAGTTTCAAATAATTAGATGGTCACGATAAAAGATCTAGATTTGAGGGATGGTCGAGTGGGTCAAGATAAAGATATAGTTATATAGTTTGGTCGATGACTAACTATACTTGTGTATATGTCATATCATAATCATAGGTGGTATGGCAACCTATTGTAGAATAATCATAGGTATATGTCATATCATAATCAAAGGTGGTATGGCAACCTATTGTAGAATAATCATAGGTATATGTCATATCATAATCATAGGTGGTATGGCAACCTATTTTTGAATAATTGTATCCTATTTGGGCGACCTTGCTTGTTTCTTGGTCCTTCACCAATATATGATCAAATCTAAAAAATTTATGTTCCTCAAAAGTTTCTCAATAAATTTTCTCAAGATACTCAACCAAAATTTCTAATCATCTTAGGATGTCAACTTTAATCAAAATTTTAAATCTTTAGTCAATATCGAAATAACCCTTGTATATCGCAAATCGAATAATAATTATTATTATTATTTTTCTCCAAATCTCAAACTCAATATTTAATAAGTTTATCAGCCGAATTTCTTACTACAAAATGGAATATTTAAATAACTCCCGAATTTAATTATGTATCCTTCAAATGTGTATATCTAGCTTTCAATAAGTCACAACTACTCTTCAAAAGTAATTTTTTTTTGCCAAAATTGAAATATACATAATCAAGACTTTAAACTCAAAATATAAATAACTTTATAAATCATAGATCATATGACGTAATTTAATTCAAAAATATTTTACCAAAATTTAACAATCATCCTTAAATTTTGGTCAATCGTAAATCATACTTCCACATTTAAAATTTTATGATCCTTTTCAAATCAAATTTATATCCCTCCAAAATATGTATAGCTATAACTCAATAAATCATAAATATTCAAAGACCTTCAAGAATTAAAACGCTAAATCAAATCAATTTGTTTTCTCGATCTAGCTATCCTATTGTGTATACCACCTTGTAATAAAATTACAACTATCTTTTGAAAGCGAAAATATGCTACTACCCAACTTGGAATTAACTAATCCTTAAGACCATATTTCTAGGAAAATAATTCCTTTATAACTCAAATAAAATCTCAATGCATATTAATTATCAATGTAACCTTCTAGCCATGTGTTTAACCTATGAGCATATACTAGTGTAGTCATCTTACTAAGCACAAAACTAAGAATTTACGGTAGAAGGAGTCAAGCAAGATGCAAATCAAGGAGGTCGAACGAGAGTTCAGAATGAGAAAGGATGTCAAGTAGGTGGATGAGATTCTAGACTCTAATTATATATTGCAGGCCCGTTCGGTACAGTCATGTAACCGAAACAGTAAACTAGACATGCATGGGCCACCACAAAAATATGTAATGCCCCAGTCCCAAAAATAGAAGGACTAGAACGTAATCATGCCAGCTGTATACATACGAAGTATATGGACCGTCGTATGTATACATAAGCTGTAAAATACAGTAACCAAGGTACTAAATGTCATCCACAAAGATAAATAATGATATAAAAGCAACTTTGAATTTGTCATGTATATAATCGTTGGGCGGAGACAAATCTACTACCAACTATGAAAAAATACATAATAAAAGAAAGAGTTTGGCGAGCGAAGCGAAGATGATCAAAGTGCAATCATCCTCGAAGAAATAAAGATGATCATGGCCACAGCTAGAAAACCTACGAAAAACAAGAGCACACACTTGGCGAGATAACTAGGTCCTCAGAGGGACGTAACAAGATACAATAAACATGCCATATAAATACTGAATATAAAATATGCCACAAACAAAAGTGACCAGACAACAATAAGTAATCTAACCATACTAAAGTGAACATGCAGTTAAGAACAAACCTTTTGTCCCATGAGCCCTGGCTGTAAATGGGATCTGGTATAGTCCCCACTTGGACACCAGTGACCTAAGCGCATGATGTTCAAAAACGACAGTGGCCAACCTGAGAGGCTAATCATACCCGTATCTCCAACAAAACTTCCGGGTTACAAGGGAAGTGCAATCGAAGCCCATACGACAAGGAAATATTCTCTCCACCCAATGTACCTATCATGTCGCATCTACGACCATGTGACACTACTAACTGTCAAGTCTATTGATATACAACTATTGACAGTTAGACCTAACGCATGCGCACAGGTGATCAGCCAACACGTAAGGACCTCTACATGCCACTCATCTCACACATCCTCGTGGTACAACTGTGTCAAGGTATATACGATACACTACAATCGGTAGTCCCTTAATTCTAGGGCCATATGCAATCAAAGGATAATAACAAGTAAGCTAATATCACTGTGCAGGTAGTAAATCAAGAACTGTAAGAACTGGAATAAATGAACAATAACATATAATAAAATGTAAACTAAAAAAAATAGTATAATGGCAAGGTATCTTGCCTGGTGTGTCGTCCGGTGTGGTACGAGAATCCGACAAGTCCAGTTTTGTCCAATAGCCATGGTCGTTGAGTACGGGTCTAAATTTTCGAGAAGATAGGAAAGCATAGTTTAGTCATGATTAGCGATGATAATTGAAGAGGGTTTGAGGAGGTATATACATATACTAATTTTTAGAAATTAATTATAACATTTGAAAGTAGATTTTGATTAGACTAACTATAACTACAAAATTTAAAGGAAGTTGTTTTAACAAAAAACTCTAATCTCCTATATTTTATAGATAGAAAAAATAATTTAGTAAATATTATATATTAATAATTTGGAAATTTATTTAGGGCTTTAAAAACCAATTTTTGAAATATAGGCCAAACCAAATATAATATTCGTGTATACATATTTTATGAAAGAAGAGAATTTGAAAATATTATCATAACTAGTGATAATCACGATAAAATAAAATGATCATATAATTAACACAAATAGTAATATCAATAATATTGATACTATTGGTAATAATATCTATACTAAGTTAAATAATTAATCATAAACATATAAATTCCTAATTTTAGTCAATCTGTAAAAAAATCCTGATTATAATAATAATACTAATAACAACAACAACAACAACAACAATAATAATAATAATAATAATAATAATAATAATAATAATAATAATAATAATAATAATAATAATAATAATAAAAATAAAATTAATACTGCTCAAAAAAATATCTATACTTCCCCCACCCAATTGTTACACAGTGTGAGAGAGAGAGAGTAGTCGAGGGAGAGAGGATAGGTAAGGGTTTTCCCTTTCCTTACTACTGTGTAGTGGTTTTTGGCGGTGGTGTTGCTGGGATAGAGAGGGGGTTGGCTGATGACGGCGAGGATGGTGATATTGGCTGCCGTAGTGGTGACGTTGACTAGAAGGGAAAGTGGTGATGGCGGAGCGGTATTGCTGCTGTCTGAGGTGGCCACAACAGTGGTGGATGGGCTGATGGTGGAGATGGCAGTATCAATGGTGGTGGTTGGTGCTATTGGGTGGTCGAGAATGTGGTGGTGGCGATGGTGTTGTGGGACTGTCGGCCATGCCGTGGAGGAGCTAGAAGAGGAGCGGCCAAGGTGGCGAGGCAGAATAGGGGCATGGTTAGGTCCTTAGGGTTAGCTAGGAATTGGGTCGTGTCGGGTGTGTCTGACACGATGATGGTGACGAGAAGATGCGTTCGGGTGTGTCAGACGCGATGAAGACAATGTATTTGTAAAAGAAAATAAATAATGGATGGGAAGGCACAGACACGGACACGATGCACAGTTTGGATGTGGTGTTGGTGAGGTTTGTGGATTTTCTGGAGAAAGAGAGGGCAAGTACCTCTCCTTTTATACGAGGTGGGAATCCCATTAGGATAAGGATTGGGAGGATTTAAATTCCCCCATAGATAATTTCATACTAAATATAATTCGATTTAAACTTTAAATCGTTCAAGTCCAAATCAAGCATAGATAAAACCTTCATTCATTTAATTCAATTTCAAATGAAATCTTTTCTAATTTAAATTATCATATTTAATCAAATATTAAAATCAACCAAATCTCAAATATCATTTTCATAATTAATTAAATATAGTAATAATTAATTTTAAAAATCATGATAAATACTTAAAGTTTAAATCATAAAGTAGCTTTTATAAATAATAAAAATATGTTAATATACAAATTCCAAATTTCGTAAAATATTTGGAATACTTTTCATATAAACCATAATTTTCAAATCACTACTTCTTTTTAAATGACGAACAAAATAATTCTTTTTAAAAATAAAAATATTTATCATATTTATTTGAACATGTACTTTCCTATATAAAATAAAATTTATAATAAAAATATTTTTCTAAAATATGTACCTCGACACATATTCGCACTTGTCGAGCAAATACGAAACAAAAATCTCGCACTCTACGCAAATACAACAATACGAACTCGTATGCGACGTGCAAATACGAAGTACAAAATAAATACAAAATTTTTAAAAATTATAGTAGAAATTTAGGGGATTTGCATCCTACCCAACTTAAAAGAATTTTGTCCTCGAAATTTAGGAGTAATTAGGGTAGACAAGGCGAAGGGGATGGAAAGAGTTTATTCGAATAGCTTTACGAGATCTTCTTGGGACGAGAATGCAAACAAAATATTCGACGAGGAGGCGAGCGACATTTTAATGGCAATAAGTCATTTGATCGACTAGAACAGAAAAATTCGATTATTTCAGTTTAGATCACGATCATGTATATGACAACCAATCAATGACTAAACTCGATAAATCTTAATATTAGCCTTAAAAGGAACAACCTCATAAGTAGGTAATAAACTTCTTAATCCTTTGATATCATCAATATTCATGTAATCTCTGTTATCATAAATCGTTCTTTCCAAAAATTACTTTCGTTCCACGTCCCTTAAAAATTTAACAAAACAGTTATAATTATAAATGTACTCTAACTTCCTCTATCTCGTCATAGAATTTCAAATAGTCTCAAATTTTGAATTCCATAATCTCCATTATACTAGCTCACTTATATAGATCTTCCCAAGTTATAATTTCCTCTAAAATTAAAATTTTAAAACCTTCAACCAATTTGGCCCAAGTAAAAGTTAAAATCTTCTTACTACAAATTTGTATTTATTGGTCAATGCACAATGCATCCATAGGTACCAAAATAAAAGTTTGTCTTCAATGTTCGATAAATCTCGAAAACTAACAGTATACCTTCATAACTCAATCTTCTATCACTATTATTGAAAATTTTCCAAAATATTTATTAGTCTCTCTCGAAAATTTGAATTCAACAATCTTCTCTTTTTGATGGTAGAAATGAAACTCGTCTTAACTTCATATTCATAATCATCTTAGAACTTAATTCTCTATGCATCAAAAATATAAATGTTTCTTTCTTCAACAATTGGCTATCCTTGAAAACTAATATCATCATAACACTATATGTTATCGAAGGCAACGTCAGCAGTGTCTTTATCAAAAATTTGCATCCATAAATTTAATATATAAGTTTGGTTCTTAAACCACCAAAGCTTTAGAAAATTCTTCACTCGATATTTAGTTATCTCAAAACAAATTTTGGAATTCGAGAAGTATTTACTCTTGAGTGTTTTATCAAAACACAACATAACATTCCTTACTTCATCTATTTGGATTTATCGCACATTTTCACTTATGCATATTCAATCATTTTATTCAACTTTTCCATTTCTCTCTCTTCTAGGACATTCTACTCTAACCTTTTTCCAACCAAGGGATTGTCATGACCAATTTCAACTTCGAACAAGGAAATCATAAAATGAACACAATTGCATAAACCACGGAGGAATTAGGGTGAAATATGAGCGAAGCAATTTAGTCGGAAAGGACAAAATAAAGGGTTGCTAATATTGAAGAGCGAAAAGATGTTATGTGTCTAAGTGAATCGAGAGAAGACATGAAAATAAATGACAAGGGTTAAGCAGTCAAGATAAAATATAAGGTTAAGCATTTAAGGGATTTAATAGATCGCAATCATATATTAGGTCGAAAAAATTGAGTCGAGGTAGAGTCCATATCGGTACCATGGTAAGGGTTATAGTTTAGTCTTTATGACCCGAAAGTCGTACCATAAAAATAGAGTAAAAGAGGACGTGTTTTAGTGGGACATGTTATACCTACATGAAGGTGAGCTCGTCTAGGTTTTGCATATAAAATTTGTTGGAAGAAAAAGTCTAGTGTTGTGCTCCAAATATTAAAGTCACTATAGGGAACCCCAAATAACAAAAATAGAAAGTGGGCTTTCATGAGGTACTAATTAATGCAAAAACTAAAAAAGATTAAAGCACAAAATAAAGATAATTTAGAAAATATTGGAGATCATGGTAAAATAAGTTAGGGGCACAGTTTCTAGAGAGAAAATGGTCTCATGGATATGGGTATGATCAAGGGAATGATTCTAATCATTTCTAAGTTTCAAATAATTAGATGGTCACGATAAAAGATCTAGATTTGAGGGATGGTCGAGTGGGTCAAGATAAAGATATAGTTATACAGTTTGGTCGATGACTAACTATACTTGTGTATATGTTATATCATAATCATAGGTGGTATGGCAACCTATTGTGGAATACTTGTATCCCATTAGGGCGACCTTGTTTGTTTCTTGTTCCTTCACCAATATATGATCAAATCTAAAAAATTTAAGTTCCTCAAAAGTTTCTCAATAAATTTTCTTAAGATACTCAACCAAAATTTCCAATCATCTTAGGATGTCAACTTTAATCAAAATTTTAAATCTCTAGTCAATCTCGAAACAACCCTTGTATATCGCAAATCGAATAATTATTATTATTATTTATTTTTTCTCCAAATCTTAAACTCAACATTTAATAAGTTTATCAGCCGAATTTCGTACTACAAATGGAACATTTAAATAACTCCCGAATTTAATTATGTATCCTTCAAATGTGTATATCTAGCTTTCAATAAGTCACAACTACTCTTCAAAAGTAATTTTTTTTTGCCAAAATTTAAATATCCATAATCAAGGCTTTAAACTCGAAATCTAAGTAACTTTATAAATCATAGATCATATGACGTAATTTAATTCAAAAATATTTTACCAAAATTTATCAATCATCCTTAAATTTTGGTCAATCGTAAATCATACTTCCACATTTAAAATTTTATGATCCTTTTCAAATCAAATTTATATCCCTCCAAAAGATGTATAGCTATAACTCAATAAATCATAAATATTCAAAGACCTTCAAGAATTAAAACGCAAAATCAAATCAATTTGTTTTCTTGATCTAGCTATCCTCTTATGTGTACCACTTTGTAATAAAATTCCAACTATCTTTTGAAAGCAAAAATATGCTGCTACCCAACTTGGAATTAACTAATCCTTAAGATCATATTTCTAGGAAAATAATGCCTTTATAACTCAAATAAAATCTCAATGCATATTAATTGTCAATGTAACCTTCTAGCCATGTGTTTAACCTATGAGCATATACCAGTGTAGTCATCTTACTAAGCATGAAACTAAGAATTTGCGGTAGGAGTCAAGCAAGATGCAAATCAAGGAGGTCGAACGAGAGTTCGAAATGAGAAAGGATGTCAAGTATGTAGATGCGATTTTAAACTCTAATCCTATATTGCAGGCCCGTTCGGTACAGTCATCTAACCGAAACGGCAAACTAGACCTGCATGGGCCACCACAAAAATATGTAACGTCCCAGTCCCAAAAATAGAAGGACTAGAATGTAATCATGCAAGCTGTATACATACGAAGTATATGGACCGTCGTATGTATACATAAGCTGTAAACAAGGTACTAAATCTCATCCACAAAGATAAATAATAATATAAAAGCAACTTTGAATTTGTCATGTATACCATCGTTGGGTGGAGACAAATCTACTACCAACTATGAAAAGAAATACATAATAAAAGAAAGAGTTTGGCGAGCGAAGCGAAGACGATCAAAGTGCAATCATCCTCGAAAAAATAGAGATGATCATGGCCACGACTAGAACACCGGCGAAAGACAAGAGCACACACCTGGCGAGATAACCAGGTCCTTAGAGAGACGTAACAAGATACAATAAACATGCCATATAAATATTGAATATAAAATATGCCACAAACAAAAGTAAGTGACCAGACAACAATAAGGTAATCTAACCATACTAAAGTGAACATGCAGTTAAGAACAAAGCTTTCATTGCATGTGCCCTGGCAGTAAATGGGATCTGGTATTGTCTCCACTTGGGCAAAAGTGACCTAAGCGCATGACGTTCAAAAACGACAATGGCCAACCTGAGAGGCTAATCATACCCGTATCTCCAGTGGAGCTTCCGGGTTACAATGGAAGTGCAATCGAAGCCCATACGATAAGAAAATGTTCTTCCTACCCAATGTACCTATCATGTCGCATCTATGACCATGTAATACTACTAATCGTCAAGTCTACTGATATACAACTATTGACAGTTAGACCTAACGCATGCGCACGGGTGATCAGCCAACACGCAAAAACCTCTACATGCCGCTCATCTTGCATATCCTCGTGGTACAACTGTGTCAAGGTATATGCGATACACTACAATCGGTTGTCCCTTAACTCTAGGGCCATATGCAATCAAAGGATAATAACAAGTAAGCTAATATCACTGAGCAGGTAGTAAATCAAGGACTGTAAGAACAGGAATAAATGAACAGTGATATGTAATAAAATGCAAGCTAAAAATAAACAGTATAATGGCAAGGTATCTTGCTTGGTGTGTCGTCCGGTGTGGTGCAAGAATCCGACAAGTCCAGCCTTATCCAATAGCCATGGTCGTTGTGTACGGGTCCAAATTTCCGAGAAGATAGGAAAGCACAGTTTAGTCACGATTAGCGATGATAATTGAAGAGGGTTTGAGGAGGTATATACATATACTAATTTTTAGAAATTAATTATAACATTTGAAAGTAGATTTTGATTAGACTAACTATAACTACAAAATTTAAAGGAAGTTGTTTTAACAAAAAACTCTAATCTCCTATATTTTATAGATAGAAAAAATAATTTAGATAAATATTATATATTAATAATTTGGAAATTTATTTAGGGCTTTAAAAACTAATTTTTGAAATATAGGCCAAACCAAATATAATATTCGTGTATACATATTTTACGAAAGAAGAGAATTTGAAAAGATTATCATAACTAGTGATAATCATAATAAAATAAAACGATCATAACAATTAACACAAATAGTCATATCAATAATATTGATACTATTGGTAGTAATATCTATACTAAGTTAAATATTTAATCATAAACATATAAATTCCTAATTTTTAGTCAATCTGTAAAAATAATCTTGATTATAATAATAATAATAATAATAATAATAATAATAATAATAATAATAATAATAATAATAATAATAATAATAATACCGCTAAAAAAATATCTATACTTCCCCCACCTAATTGTTACACAGTAAGAGAGAGAGAGAGAGTAGTCGAGGGAGAGAGGAAGAGTGAGGGGATCTTCACCTGAGGGGGCGGCTCCGGCTCCGGCGCCGGTGGCCGGCGGGCAGGGCACGGCGGTTCGCAGCTGCGCGCTTGGGCACGGCGGTTCCTGGGGGTCCACACGTTCTGGCGTAGCGTATATATATATATATATATATATATATATATATATATATTTATGTATATATATATATATATATATATATATATATATATATATATATTTATGTATATATATATATATGTATACATAAAAAAAAATATATATATATGTATACATAAATATATATATATATATATATATATATATATATATATATATATATATTATATATAGCGGTGTCGGCGCGCACGCCGGCGGCTCCTAAGCGGTGGTGCGAGAGCTCCTGAAGGAGACGGCGATGGAGGTTTTCCGGTGGATTGACGGACGCCGGTAGCTCGATCGACGGAGCACGGGTGACTGGGCGTCGGAAACCGGCGGCCAGTTCTAAGGGCCCGTATGGGTGAGAGAGGCTCACGACGGGGCAGATGGGCTTAGCGGTGCTCGCCAATCGCAGTCGTCGACGAGGCTCGCTCATCAGGCAGAGGAGAGGGCTGTACCGGATGGGAGAGAAGCACATGCGTTCGTCGGCGGGAGACAAGGGGGTGGCTCATTTCGGTGCTGGGGCGGCGTCGAGTTCCGGTGCTCGGTTCGGATCAGATGGCCGGGGCGGCATCGATCCTGTAGCGACGATCGAGGGCGATGGAGCGGTAGAACTCCGGAGGGTGGCTCCGGTTCGCGGTAGGCAATGGGTCGATTCCTGTCGCAGGTCGCCATGTCGCGGCGTATGGCAACCAGAGGCAGCGACGCAGCTCGGGGACGGCGGCGGCCGAGGATAGGTAAAGGTTTTCCCTTTCCTTACTACCGTGTGGTGGTTTTTGGCGGTGGTGTTGCTGGGATGGAGACGGGGTTGGCTGATGACGGCGAGGGTGGTGGTGTTGGCTGTCGCGGTGGTGATGTTGACAGAAAGGAAAAGTGGTGATGGCGGAGCGGTGCTGCTGCTGTCAGAGGTGGCCACAGCAGTGGTGGATGTACTGATGGTGGAGATGGCAGTATCAATGGTGGCGATTGGTGCTATTGGGTGGTCGAGAATGTGGTGGTGGCGATGGTGTTATGGGACTTTCGGCCATGCCGTGGAGGAGCTAGAAGAGGAGCGGCCAAGGTGGCGAGGCAGAATAGGGGCATGGTTAGGTCCTTAGGGTTAGCTTGGAATTGGGTCGTATCGGGTGTGTCTGACACGATGATGGTGACGAGAAGATGCGTCCGGGTGTGTCAGACGCGATGAAGATAATGTATTTGTAAAAGAAAATAAATAATGGATGGGAAGGCACGGAAACGGACACGATGCACAGTTTGGATGTGGTGTTGGTGAGGTTTGTGGATTTTCTGGAGAAAGAGAGGGAAAGTACCTCTCCTTTTATACGAGGTGGGAATCCCATTAGGATAAGGATTGGGAGGATTTAAATTCCCCCATAGATAATTTCATACTAAATATAATTCGATTTAAACTTTAAATCGTTCAAATCCAAATCAAGCATAGATAAAACCTTCATTCATTTAATTCAATTTCAAATGAAATCTTTTCTAATTTAAATTATCATATTTAATCAAATATTAAAATTAACCAAATCTCAAATATCATTTTCATAATTAAATAAATATAGTAATAATTAATTTTAAAAATCACGATAAATACTTAAATATTAAATCATAAAGTAGCTTTTATAAATAACAAAAATATGTTAATATACAAATTCCAAATTTCGTAAAATATTTGGAATACTTTTCATATAAACTATAATTTCCAAATCACTACTTATTTTTAAACGACGAACAAAATAATTCTTTTTAAAAATAAAAATATTTATCATATTTATTTGAACATGTACTTTCCTATATAAAATAAAATTTATAATAAAAATATTTTTCTAAAATATGTACCTCGATACATATTCGCACTTATCGAGCAAATACGAAACAAAAATCTCGCACTCTATGCAAATACAACAATACGAACTCGTATGCGACCTGCAAATACGAAGTACAAAACAAATACAAAAATTTAAAAAATTATAGTAGAAATTTAGGGGATTTACATCCTACCCAACTTAAAAGAATTTCGCCCTCGAAATTTAGGATTGATCTTGATGATTGATAGGATTGTATACTGGTGGATAGAATGATTCAACTATATGGAAACACCACTTATGAGGCTTGGCTGAAATGCATATATTTCAGGGACGCCTAAATATTTGTACGATCCGACTCGAGTGGAAATAACGGATTTTCTATTACGAGGCTTGGTTGAAGTGCATGTATTTTTGGAGACGCCTAAAAGATATACATGATCCAACTGAGTGATACGTTGAATTCAAGTGAGACTAAGAAAACGGAACGATATCGAAGATTTTGAGATCATGAGTTTCAAAACAAAATATTGGTGGTAGTGCAATCGTTGTATTTGAAAAGAATGTGAATATTTATTAAGGCATTGTTGCAAGTCAGGTTTCGAGAATGGTTAAGGATGGTAACACTGGATTTCGACTAGGAGGAGTGTATGCGAGAAATTATTAAATATTAAATCAAATGACAAGTCGATGAGTGTGTACTCAGTAAGTTGAGGATGAAACTTTTTCTGAATGGTGTATAATGTAATGTCCCATTCCGCTCAGTTCAATCGGAGGAATCAAAATACCAATGACGTTAGGACTTACCCATGCGACGGCCAGCACGAAGTCCTGCTCGATCGAGACAACTCCTCGCTCAGAGGTGGCTTCAGTGAACTTGCCGTAGCTTGGCCTTCATACTAATAAAATGAAAGTTTTCAACTGCACAAGTAGGCTTAATAATAAAAGAGACGAATCTACATAGCTAAGTGAATAATCCCAACTTGGATCAGATTGAGTTAGAATATAAAAAGGTCCCACGATCGGCTTAGAAGTGTTGCATGACGTACTTTCAAAATGACACTCGGTCCTTCGTTTCATGGCTTAGGAGAAGAAAAGTTGGTCCTTGTTGCCACAAGGCTATGAACTTAACATAGTCATGGGCGTTGCACGATATAAATGCCTGATAAATCATGCACTGTCCCACCATCCAAATTGCTTGGTATAGCATAATTGTCCCACAAGTCTCAATGCACATTTCTACGGTGCAAGGCTTGGCTCGTCCCACCAGTTAAGTTGTATGGCACGATTGATAAGGTTGTTCAAGTTGAACACGTGCACGATCCCATGGTCTCAAGGCTCGTCATATAGAATATGACTTGGGCAGCTTGTACGAAACAAAGATGGGTTAAGGCACGATACACAGCTGATTTAAGTAATATATTCTACGAGTCCACAGTTAGTCATAAAAGAGTATGCCACAGTTTATGACATGGAGGGAACACGTCTTGTTCAAGTCAAGTAAGAAGGCTATGTAGTAGCCGGTTCTCGGGTTTCAAAAATGAGAATTTCATATGACCGATAGTTGCCAAGGCACCTGGTTTGGGCTCTGCAAAAAAGTATAAATAGTAAAGAAGTAAAGAAAAAGGAAGAAATTTGTATCATCAGCAGGCCTTGCATTTACGTCGAGTCTAGAAGTCATCGTAGGTGCGTGGTTATAGACAACTTGTGCACAAGGCATAGTCTTCCTCGACATTTGTAACGCCCCAGTCCCAAAATACTTAGGACTAAGTACGTCGACATATCAGCTGCATATATACGAAGTAAACTCCAATATATGGAACCATCGTATGTATACAAAAGCTGTAAAAAACAGTAAACCATGACACTAATCTCATCCATAAATAAAAAATAAATAATTTATAAATTAACTCATGAATTCTCATTTACAAACCGTTGGGCGGAGACAAATCCACTACCAACTAAAAAGAGAAGAAATACATAACAAAAGAATTTGTCGAGCGATGCGAAGACGATCCAAGTGCAATCACCTCCGAGAAAGAGAGTAAAACATGGCCTTGGCTAGAGCACCTGCAAAACATCACAAAGGCACACACCTGGAGAGATCACCAGGTCCTCAGAGGGACGTAACAAGATACAGGAAGAATATGCCATAAATACTTAATATAAAATATGCCATAAAGTCACACTGTTCTGGCCCAATATTCTATCATCAAAATAGTAGACTATTCCTACAACCAAATAAGGACAAGGGGTAGCACACTATTCTGCGATATGACATTGCTCCTTGCCATGACTAGATGTGAGCCCCCTGAATTTTCAAAAGTATATATTTATTTTAATACAATATTTTTGTTTGTTTAGAAGAATTTTTTTGTTTAAGATGTTTTTGATCAAATATCAAAATCTTTATACATGATATATGAAAGGAAAATCTTTTTACAAAAAAATTGGTTTATTATAGAAATTTATTGAAAATTTTGGAAAGTTTTATGTATTAATATAGTTGCCATATATATATATATATATATATATATATATATATATATATATATATATATATATATAAAAAAAATATATATATATATATATATATATATATATATATGTTTATATAGGAAAAAAATAGATTAATAAAAAACAACAGCGGTTACTGTTCCTTATGGGGAACAGTAGTTCCCAACACCCGAACCCAGGAAGGAAAGGAAGACTTAAATTAATCAAAGATTGGTCCCAATGGAATAATAAATCATTGGTTTATAATGTATAGTTCTATACGTATTACCTTGATACCCTACCGTGAATTTGGTATTTGGAGCTAAATACAAGCCTTTTTTTTCGACAGATTCCACGCTCCTGTACTAGACGGGCCACACTACACACATGAAACCCATATATCACACAAACACACTTTTCGGTATTCTATTTCAGTTATGCAACACATATTGTAGGAACCCTAGAGGGGGGGTGAATAGGGTCAAGCTAACTAATCAAGCACTTAGCACAGGCAAATTGGCAATTTAAAAATATAAGTGCAAGAGAAGAAGCAAACACAATACCGACACCCGATATATCCTGGTATCCTCCTAAGAGGCGGTCCAGTCCCGGAACTCTCTCCGGCTTTAATCCACTATTTGAGCAAATAGTTACACACGAGTTTGGATCCGAAGAACTCGCCAACTTCTTACACAAGAGCTTTAATCCGAAGGGCTCTCCGACTTCAACCGAGAGTTTGGATACGAAGACTCCCCAACTTCAACCGAGAGTTTGGATACGAAGACTCTCCAACTTCAACCTTTCACAATAGGTTTTGATCTCCTTATACAATAGGATGAAGATCTTACTTTTCAACTCAATAACTCTAACACAATTTATGGATGGCAAATGAAAGCTTTGTAGAGTTGTATGTGGATAAGCTTTGGTGGTTTAGGAATTTTTAGGCTCAAAGCATCGACCTTGAATGAAGGGGGTTCAAGGCTATTTATAACCAAAGCAAAGGAAAGTGTAATAATGCAACTTTCTCAGGCTGACGGATCATCCGCCGGATTTCTGCGGAAATCCGCCGGATCATCCGCCTGAATAGTCCAACGGCTATAAAAAGAGCCGTTGGGATCAATCATTCGTAAAATCCAACCGTTGAAATGCAAACGGTCATATGACGGAAAATCCGCCGGAATTTTGCGGTTTTCTGCCGGATAATCCGAACACTCACAGAAGGTATTCTGTGAGACCATTCGGATCTTCCGCCGGATTTCCGCGGAGATCCGCCGGATTATCCGCCAGGATTCCGAAGATTGTCCTGGGATATTATCTACCCTAGCTTTCGATTTTGCCATCCATTTCTTGTGTTTACAATGGTTCCTAAGACTCATTACAGACTCCAGATATACTGTAGCAGGTGCAGGCTTCTTCAGAGTCTTGAAATGATGATGGCATGGCTTGGCTTCTTCCTTTGATAGGTGCTGGCTTTTTTCTTTGGCGGCAGCTGTCCAAAGATATCCAGTTTGCGAAAACTGAATACCTTTCGGGGGCTTCGCCCCCGAACCCCCGACGAGGGGCGCTGCCCCCTCGACCCCCGTCCGCTGACCGGGCAGCGGAACCCCCGGTGCGTGGCTCCAGAGATGTCGTCGGGTGGTTCAGAGAAATCTTGTGGGATCCGTCGTCTTTGGCCCACCATGATTTCTTCATTGCATATGTCCACGTTGATCTTGCTTATTGCTTTTCTGCATGTACATGTTAGACGAACAAAGCAATAACCATAGTAGCAAGTATGATAAATTAAAGCACATTAGGACTATGCAAAGTTTAAGTATAAGTGCTAAGGTGATGGCATAAATGTTAGTGATATCAGAATGATTAAACTTAATTGAATGACCACAATCAAAAACATAGTTTTGATTTTGGCAACCCAATTAAATTTAAGATAGATAAGCTCATATCACTAAGATGTAAACCAATGGGCACATATCACCAAAGATATAAGTATAAGTAGAAATGCTATAGTGATAGTATGAAGATTAGTGATAATGAAATGCTAAACTTAACATATTAACCATATTCAAAAACATGATACAATCATTGGGCCAACAATCTCCCCCTTTTTGATTATGGCAAATCGGTTAAGTTTAGTATAGACATAATAGATGCATGTATCACTAATATACAAAGGACATAAGCAATATCACTAAAAGCACACTACTTAGATTACTTATAAAAGCATACTTAAACTTACTTCTCCCCCTTTGACATGATCAAAAATAGGCTCCCCCGTACTAAGAGATAAAAAGAAATCAATCTCAAGCATAGAAATCAGAGCATGGGGAAGGCATAGACAATCATGATCAAGATATACTAATGAAAAACAATGGAAGAAGTGTGTAAAGACAAGTGTATAAAACTACATACCAAATGTAGAGTACTAAATAGAAAATTGCTTGTCAAAACATAATATGGTTGGTAAAACTAAAAGTATTTGAAAAACAAGAAATAATTAGTTTACCAACTTGAAATCCAAGGAATAAATCCAAAACACAATAGGATATGAAATATTGCTCTAGTTTTGGAAGAGAACTATGAAATAAAGGATTTCAAACAAAAGCCATGAGGAATAGATAATTGCAACTAATAGATACCAATTGAGATATGACAATAAATAAACTTGATACCAATTGAACAGATGTAAACTTGAAACATTGATCAAAGAAACCATTAATAATCATAATTGTCCACAAATAAATAGTGGAACAAAATAAAAGAATGATCAATGTAAAATATTGCAATTGATATAAAGTAATCTTATTATTTGCAAGATCTATATGCTTATCCAAGTTCATGCATTTGAACTCAATTACCTTATCATGCTATATGAATACCCTTTAGATAAACATGAAGGTAAAGGAGAAGAATACTTGAGAAGGAGAAATTCAGTCGACTTGAATGCTCCCCCTCAAAGTACTACCAAAGTAGATAAAAATCATGAATTTTGGATAAGTCCTCAACAAGGAAAGCCAACTCAATTAAGCATGAAAGAGAAGCCAAACCAACGAAAGCACAATAGTCATCAAGATAATATATGAAAGTTAATATTTAAGAAGATGACTTATTTAATCCATATAAAAGAGAGATAAATGATAAACACAATAGCATATACTCTAACAAACCCTTCACAAATAAAAGTATCATGACCTCATTCACTAAGATATGAAAAAGAAGAAGGTATGGGTCCATGATGAACTAGGTATACGACATATTTTAGGGTATAAATGAATTGAATCAATTAATTTGCTCCCCCTCAAAATATGCGTATCTAGTTCCAAAGCACTTATAGCATAAAATAGAAAACTACAAGATCTAGGGGTAAATCAACTATGGATTTCTCCCCCTTGCTCGATGCATATAAGGCTACAATATCGTCAAAAGACGAAAAAATATCATCTTTAGTCAAGAAGAGATAACCAATTAATAGCCACTAAAGATGAAAAATCAAAAGAATATTCCAATAAAGCGCATATAATCAAAAGATGGCATACATTAGTCTATATAGAAGAATCTCATATTTAAATATGATAGATCAATGTATGTAATCCTTTGAGAAAATGTCATCATAAAAAAGAATAAAGTCAATTAAGAACAATCATGATGATAGACATAATATAGCTCAAAAATAAAATAAAAATGAAACTCAAACATCATGTCCATGATTATCTAATTAAGAAATAATCAACCAATTTATTGCTTTGCATGGATTAGATATGTTTTATCGCATATGTACCCATCAACCGGATAATATCCAAACTTTGCTACTTCTAAATGAAAGACCAATAAAGTTCAAATAGCAAAGGTCATATGTGATAAACCATGAGTAGTCAAAGTAGAGTAATAAATTAACTTGGCATTTGCAAAATTAGATAGTTTAGGACTACTCAATCATTAGGATCATTCATAGAGTAAACAATTAAATAAATATGATCTAATGAATCTCATCAAGAGAAAAACACAAATCCAAAAAAATCTCACAAATTAACATGAGAAAGAGTCAATCTCATTTAAATAATTACAAGTTCAATCAAGGAGATGTAAAGATAATATGATAAAATCATGACTCAAAAGTGAGAGAAATTTAAGAGAAAACAAGATTTAATAAAGAATTTTAGAACTAATTTTAGAGATCAAGCATATCACAAATCTTGTTTTTATAAACTAGCATATCATATATAGATTGAAGTATAGGAATATAGCTAGATGTGTGAAAGTGAGCCAAAATTATATAGCTTAATAATATATCACAAATAAGCAAACTATATAATCCAAATAAGATTAATGAGAGAAGCCATTAACAAGATAAATGTGCTCATTAATTCTTAAGTCACTAATACAAAAAAAATACTTGCTTAAGCATAGAGTTCACAATTAAGGAAATACATTTTGAATGATCAAAATGATTTATAGACTCTTTACTAAGCAAGGATAAGAGCATAAGAAGATAAATAGAAGAAATAGACTCTTATCATGTAAAGGACAAAAGAGATGTTCATGAAAACACGATAAAAATACATCTCTTTGCCAAGTATGAGATTAATCCAAGATAATGAAATGATAGATTGATCTAGAGAATGCAAAATACTATAGCCACATTAAAATAAGTGTATTCTCTAGAAGTGGAAAGATCTCAACACAAAAGCTGAAACCATAGTAGCTAAATTCATGAGAAATATGATGTAACAATTACAAGTATTCTCATGTGCTACAAAAATATCATTGGGCAACAATAATTCAAAAAGAAGCATAACCCAAGGAATGAGCAAAGAAGGATCATTAAAAACAAGAAAGCTGATCGGATTATCCGTCGAATTTCAGCGGAACTCCGGCGGATGATCCGAACTTAGTGCTCATAAAGCTGCTGGAAATGATCGGATTATCCGTCGAATTTCAGCGGAAGTCCGTCGGATTATCCGACTCTCTATAAAATCAAATTCACAAAGAGCTTTCATAGTGCACCAAGAAAAGTAAAACAATATATAGACTAGAAAATGTGCACAAAAAAAAAGAAGGAGGTAAATATAAAAATAAACCAAAGCACAAAACCATGTGATTTTTAAAAGAACTTCCATAAATAGTCATGAACAAGACACTAATAAAAATTTTCTCTCAACAACCCAACTTAAAGGTATAAACCAAATAAATATCAAAAGTTAGAAATCATATATATATGAAACTATAAATATCACGAATAGGCATACATGAAAAGATCAAAAAAAATTAATTAAGAACATGTATCCATAATGCCAACCAAAAAGCCAAGAAGATATAATCAAGAATAAGACTTTTAGGAAGAAGCTAATTGATTCAAGATGAAATACACAAATTTGGTCAAATGAATCAATAGCTAAAGAATATGAGATAGGCACAAGTTTGAAAGTAACAAGTGTAATTAAATACTCTTCAAATCAACATAAAACTTTAGCTTAACTTATATGCCTACATAAAGGTATTTATACAAAAATAGATATCAATATAAGAGATACATGAACTATATGTAAATGAAAATTTTAATAAATATAGTCATGTATCCTTAATGAATATTTGAGAAACCATCACAAATTCAAAAGCATGTATAAATAAATTTTATTAGGCAAAGACGTAATTAATTCTCAAGAAGATAATCAAGATAAAGTATGAGAATCAATAATGAATATATATGTAAACACAAGGTTAAAAAGGAAGTATAAGTGTATACTTGTCAAGTGATAAGAAGCTTGTGCTAAACATATATATCCACACATACCGATTTAAAGTAAATATTACATATTAAGGAGAAATCGGTAAGAAGTAACTACTCTCAAAAACTTTAAAGACGGAGAGTTAAAATCATATTAACTCAAATCAAAATCAAGCTCCTATGGACTAGAGTGATATGCATGCTTCATAATATAGAGATTAAGAATAACAAGCATACATAAATTAAATGTGTCACACTTAATAGAAACTGAGTGATAAACTACAAGTGTGAACTAAACATTTAAGCTAAGTAACTAGTCATGCTAGATAAAAGAAATAATAAGAAAATTAACTAAGCATGCTAGTATTATATCTCACATTGATTTATACAATAAGCAACTAAGGATATCAATATGAGCTAGTAGCAAAACATCAAGAGAAACATGCTAGATTCTACTAATATAAACCATTTAAAGAGAATCGTTTAGCATGTTACCAAAGTGGCTCTAGTGGCCACACTTGTGTTGGTGCAATTGCTTGAAAGATGACCTTTGAGCTTTGCAACCACCAACACGCTCCTTGGTGCTATGTCCCGATAAAAGAAGCTCCACCTACAACATTAGGCGAAGACTTTGGTATCCAAATGAACTTGGATCCATATTTGTTAGCTTTAGGGACCCATATACTATTTACTCTAGCATTGGTAGAAAAACTCCTACGAATAGGACAAGTTAAGCTCATGTGCCCAATGCGAGAGCAATAGAAGCACCTAATACTAGTGTGTGCACATGTATCCGAATGAGCAAGGTTATGAACATGTGACATACTAGAATGATGAGTATCTCTAGAGTGAGCATGAGAAGATTTGGTTTTAAGAATATTATGTTCTAATATCAAATCATCATGCATACAAGTAAGAGAATCAAATTTAACAATTAAAGCATTATTCTCTTTTTCAAATAAAGCAATTCTAGAAATAAAATCATCATTTTGTTTCTTTAAAGAGTTAATAGAAGAATCATGCAAATGATTAAGCTCATGTGTTTGCCTCTTAAGATCTTCTATTGATGAGGAAAGAGATTTGATTTTCAAAATTAAAGCCTCATTCAAACTCTTTAAAGAAACACAAGATGAGTTTTGAGAATCAAGTATAGATAATAAAACATTGTTTTCATTTCTCAAAAACTCATTTGCTTCTTCTAAATGAATAACCTTTTCAGAAAGTTCTTCATTTGTAGAATGAAGGTTGTCAAGAATCTCTAAGGATTGTTTAGCCATGGCTTTCCACTTAGAGCATTTCTTGCATTTAGAAGAAACATGATTGTCTATGCTACTAGAAATAAAACCCTCTTTATCGGAGGATGAGGAATAGGTTGCCATAGAAAAATAACGAGGATCTACTCTAAGGATGTTAAGCCTAACAATAGAGTCCTTGCTCTGATACCAATTGTAGGAACCCTAGAGGGGGGGTGAATAGGGTCAAGCTAACTAATCAAGCACTTAGCACAGGCAAATTGGCAATTTAAAAATATAAGTGCAAGAGAAGAAGCAAACACAATACCGACACCCGATATATCCTGGTATCCTCCTAAGAGGCAGTCCAGTCCCGGAACTCTCTCCGGCTTTAATCCACTATTTGAGCAAATAGTTACACACGAGTTTGGATCCGAAGAACTCGCCAACTTCTTACACAAGAGCTTTAATCCGAAGGGCTCTCCGACTTCAACCGAGAGTTTGGATACGAAGACTCCCCAACTTCAACCGAGAGTTTGGATACGAAGACTCTCCAACTTCAACCTTTCACAATAGGTTTTGATCTCCTTATACAATAGGATGAAGATCTTACTTTTCAACTCAATAACTCTAACACAATTTATGGATGGCAAATGAAAGCTTTGTAGAGTTGTATGTGGATAAGCTTTGGTGGTTTAGGAATTTTTAGGCTCAAAGCATCGACCTTGAATGAAGGGGGTTCAAGGCTATTTATAACCAAAGCAAAGGAAAGTGCAATAATGCAACTTTCTCAGGCTGACGGATCATCCGCCGGATTTCTGCGGAAATCCGCCGGATCATCCGCCTGAATAGTCCAACGGCTATAAAAAGAGCCGTTGGGATCAATCATTCGTAAAATCCAACCGTTGAAATGCAAACGGTCATATGACGGAAAATCCGCCGGAATTCCGTGGTTTTCTGCCGGATAATCCGAACACTCACAGAAGGTATTCTGTGAGACCATTCGAATCTTCCGCCGGATTTCCGCGGAGATCCGCCGGATTATCCGCCAGGATTCCGAAGATTGTCCTGGGATATTATCTACCCTAGCTTTCGATTTTGCCATCCATTTCTTGTGTTTACAATGGTTCCTAAGACTCATTACAGACTCCAGATATACTGTAGCAGGTGCAGGCTTCTTCAGAGTCTTGAAATGATGATGGCATGGCTTGGCTTCTTCCTTTGATAGGTGCTGGCTTTTTTCCTTGGCGGCAGCTGTCTAAAGATATCCAGTTTGCCCGGTGCGTGGCTCCAGAGATGTCGTCGGGTGGTTCAGAGAAATCTTGTGGGATCCGTCGTCTTTGGCCCACCATGATTTCTTCATTGCATATGTCCACGTTGATCTTGCTTATTGCTTTTCTGCATGTACATGTTAGACGAACAAAGCAATAACCATAGTAGCAAGTATGATAAATTAAAGCACATTAGGACTATACAAAGTTTAAGTATAAGTGCTAAGGTGATGGCATAAATGTTAGTGATATCAGAATGATTAAACTTAATTGAATGACCACAATCAAAAACATAGTTTTGATTTTGGCAACCCAATTAAATTTAAGATAGATAAGCTCATATCACTAAGATGTAAACCAATGGGCACATATCACCAAAGATATAAGTATAAGTAGAAATGCTATAGTGATAGTATGAAGATTAGTGATAATGAAATGCTAAACTTAACATATTAACCATATTCAAAAACATGATACAATCATTGGGCCAACACATATGACACATACTCTTAGAGCATACTATATATACTCATTTTTGTTCCATTAACCACACAACATTGACTCATTCTTTAAAACGAACTAAACCCAATGATCCATGCCAAACACATCACACCTATGACACCCGCTTTTTACCCAAGCAAGCACCTGTCTCCTATACAACACCAAACATCGGTCCCACATGCACTAGTCGTCATTGCTTAAGGATCCCGAACACTTACCTAATCATGTACTATAGCAAGGTTTCGTGCACTTATTATAAACTCATACCTTTTGGACCATAAATTCTTCTTCTTCCAAGTTCTTCAACCTCACCTCTTAGTGACCCATGATAGGTGAATATTGAAATTTTTTTGAACCGACACGTCCTAGGTATATTCGAACAAAAGATTCCTACCATCCTGTTAGGGCATGGCCGTTAAGAATGATGTTAGAATGTTATAATCCTCTTATAGAAGTTGATGACCAAGAACGCCATGACAATGCCTAGGCTCACTTAGAACTCGAGACTGCGGTCAGAAGTGTCCACTAACCTTGTACCTCTCTCTAGAAACTGACTTACTCAGAAGCCATGTGACTTTAACTTTCACGGTTAGCCAACTTTTATAAGTTGGGTAGGGTCTTGAACCAAGGATACCCTATCTTGTAGTTTATGATGACAATTCGAATTCTTGTGATAACCACCTCCTCCATCATTTCGAAAACCAAGTTACAATTTGACGTACCTGCCCTCCCTTGTACCTGATCTCGTCATTCTATATTTTATATTAAGATTTGTTTTAATTTCGAGGATAAAATTTTTATAAGTTGGGTAGGATTTGAGCCCCTGAATTTTTAAAAGTATATATTTATTTTAATACAGTATTTTTGTTTGTTTAGAAGATTTTTTGTTCAAGATATTTTTGATCAAATATCAAAAGCTTTATACATGATATATGAAAGGAAAATCTTTTTACAAAAGAATAATAAAAAAATTTGGTTTATTATAGAAATTTATTAAAAATTTTGGAAATTTTTATGTATTGCAAAAGTTGCCATATAAATATAAGTTATATATATATTTGTTTATATAGAAAAAAATAGATTAAAAAAATAGCAGTGATTATTGTTCCCTTGTGGGGAACAGTAGTTCCCAACACCCGAACCAAGGAAGGAAAGGAAGGCCGAGTTCCTTCTTTCCTCTGTGAACAACCAGTAGGAAAAGATTTGATAAAATTAAATCTTATTCAAAAATTAAGGATCCAATCCTTTCTAGTACAAACCCCCTTGATTCTCACCAACCCTAGGATCCACAGCGTAGGATCAAATAGAGATCGACCCAGCAATAGTTGCAATACATTTGCGTTCGATACACGGAGGGTTCTTCTGAGAAATCACCCTCGATACACCTTGCCAACCCGATCTCTCGATGTCAGAGCCACCCCGACCCCCGTGCGCACCTCTCCGACGGCCTGCACGTCAGTGCCGCCCGCCGCACCACTAGGGAGGCAAAAAAACCCGACAGAAAACCGAGAGGCTCTGTTTCGACAGACGCCACCAGCATCCGGAGCTCTTTATGGATTTTGACTTTCGTGCTGACGATTCTGATTGTTGGAATTTGCTGCTTCACGTACCACACCAGGCACAATACCAGGCAAGATATCTTGCCATTAGCTGTTTATTTTACTTTAGCTCATATTCATGCATTTATTCATTATTTATTTTTGTAAAATAAACTGTGATACATGGCATAAGTAGATAAAAATTTTACTATTTAGTCCTATTTTCTGTTATGTACTATTTTCTTATACATTGAACTTAGAGTTAAGGGACCACCCTTTGTGTGTTGCATTCATAGGCCTTGACATATTTTTACCACGGAGTTGCGAGTCGCGTGTAGAACTCGAACATGCGTGACTGGCTGGCTACCGGTACGTATAAGTCGTGCGATAGGAATAACCACTAATAGAGGTTGCATGCTTAGTTTGACTTAGAGGTTAATAGAGGTTTTGTGTTATGGATACAACATAGTAGGCATTAGGCGGGAAGGACAATACCTTAGCGTATGGGCTACTATGCACTTTATCTTTTGTTACCCGTGAGCTCCGCTGGAGATGCGGGTGAGATTACCCATGATTACTGACGGCCACTGGCATTCTGCAAAATGTTATGCTCTTATTGATTGGGCCTCTGGTACCCCAAGGGGGGACCAAACCAATCCTATTTTAGCCAGAGCCTATGCGTTGAAGGATGTTCTTAAAACTGTATTCACTTAGATTGGTTAGGCACCTTTATCCGTTAGGTATGAGTACTTTTGATTTGGGTACTTGTATCTGACAGTGGCTTGGAACAATAACTTATCGCAGATTAGTTCGCCACATCTTGTCCTTGTTTGGTTGTAGGTGTGGCTTACTACTCCGATGAGAAGGTATTAAACCTTGTTGGGGTTCGGATACCATATTAGATTCGTGACTTGAAAAGATACTTCACCGTGGGTTAGTATGCCATCTTTTGTCCTTGTTTCGTTAGGGAGATGGTACGCTAATCCAAATAGTGAGGTATTGGACCATGTTATGATCCGATCTGACTTATTACGTCCCTCTGAGGACCTGGTGATCTCTCCAGGTGTGTGCTCTTGTCTTTCGCAGTTGTTCTAGCCATGGCCATGATCATCTCTATTTCTTTGAGGATGATTGCACTTTGATCGTCTTCGCTTCGCTCGCCAAACTCCTTCTTTTTTTATGTATTTCTTTTCATAGTTGGTAGTGGATTTGTCTCCGCCCAGCTACATATACCAATCACAATTCATAGTTGATTATATGATATTTTTATTCTTTTATTTTGTGTGAGATTAGTTAGCCTTAGTTTTGCTGCATTTACACCTTACGTATATTTATTATACGACTGGCATGTCTACGTACTTAGTACTAAGTATTTTGGAACTTGGGCGTTACACTAGAACGAAGTGTGACATGACATTATCTAAGGTCACTAACCAATCTAGTATGCAAATTAGAAGACATCTCGATGTATGGGCAGGTGAAGGCTAACTCTCCCAAGACTAACTCACGACACACACACACGTCAAGTACCAATGCTATCAGCCGACATAACTCGAGGCTAGCGGCCCACATGACCCATCAGTCCACATAGCTCGAGGCTAGTGACCGTTGTGACAGGACTACCGTAATACGCAATTACTACGACTTTTGGATTTGGGTAGCCCATACATCTAACTGTCTTGACCCTCCCAAGGGTCACTGTCAAAAGGTAGTCCGCTAAGACTAGGTCCACATGCATATTAAAATACAAATAAGAAAAATAATTGAAAGCAAAATATAGTAACTATAAACAACAACTTATGGATACAACTGAAAATAAACAGGAAATAAATATGCAGTAATCAAATAAAGAACATACAACTAATTATGAACAGTAAATAAGGCAAGGTATCTTGCCTGGTATGTAGTCTGGTATGGTGCGATTATTCTGGTGTGTCGCCTGGTGTGGTACAATATTTTGACAAGTCATGTTTGTCCAATAGACATGGTCGATGCAAACATGGTCCAAATTTGAGGGAAAATATATAGGAGCGTGTGATTAGTCATGTTCTACGACGATAATCGAAGAGGAATTTGGAGGTAAACGATACTTCTACTATTTTTATAATACTTGAAAATATAGTTTGTTACATGAAAGTATTTTAAATAAAGATATATTTGAAAATAAAACAAAACCTGACTAAAAACTCTAAGTGATAAAAATATGATTTCTAGGTGAAAACATATTGTATTTGTAAAATAATTTTACGCAAATACTTGAAATACGAAAAATTCATTTTGTTACGGTAAAAAGAACCATAGCTTGGTGTATATATATATATCTAGTTACAACAAAATAATAATATAATAATATTTTGGGAGTTCCTAAACCCGTTTGAAATTCGATGTAAACCGAAAAACAAATAAAAACATCTTCCTTTACAAAATAAGTTTTATGATTTTTATTAAAATAACTACAAGACCACAACAATAATAGTTCTAAAATAATAAGACTATTAATAATTAACAGTAATACTTCTATATTTATTTATTTTTACACTATCAAAGAACAAAGAATACAAATAATAAAAATGTTAACAATAATATTGATTATACTGTTTATTAAGAAAACACAGAACACTCAAAAAATAAACATAAAATAATATTATTCATAAAATGTCTAGTCTTTAGCATAGGTGATGTTGCCTTCTCCTAAAAAGAGTTGGGCTAGAATAACAACAAACCAAAAACACAGATGGAGAGAGAGTGAGTAGCTTTTTTTGGGGGGAAGGAAAATCGAAGAAAATAAGGGCTTACAGAGGTTAAAGAGGCGCGGGAGAGGGTCTCTCCGGAGACTGCCGGTGGCTGGTCGCGTCGGGCGGCGCGGGGAGGTGGTGTGTCGAGCGCCGGGGTCTCATCGTGGAGTTCCTGCTACGGAGGCGGGGACATGTAGTGGGTCAGGCGGCATCGGACGAGGGCGTAGTGCTCGGCCAAGAGCGGCGGCGTCGGGTGTTGCGGTTCGGAGGAAGGTGAGTCCAGGTTTGCTTGTTTGTTGTTGCTCTCTCTTTTTTTTTTTTCCTTTCTTTTGGAGAGGTGGTGGTGACGATTGTCGACGGTGGCAGAGGTGTAGGTGTGTACGGGTCCGGAGGAGAAGGGAGACTATGGTGGTGGTGATGACTGGTGATGGTTGTCTGGAGGAGGGAGATTGGGTTTTGGTGTTGGTGACAGTGTGGTGGCGGCGATGACGACGGCGGGGTGGCTGCGGATGGTTGTGGAGGGTAGTGGTTGTGTTGTGGAGTAATGGCCGGTTGTTGGATAGCCGAGGTCGAAGGGGTCACCGGGATCGGGAAGATGACTGTGGTGGTGGTGGCGGTGCCTGGGGGATTCGACAGGGAGGATTGAAATGAGAGAGTGCGGTTGGCTGGGGTTGGATGGTGGCAGCAAGGGGATGGTAGCGGCGGTTGTCAGGGATGTCTATGGTGGTTGCCAGCAGAATGAGAACACGTGGTCGGTGATGGCGGCCTTGGCCACGACAGAGATGGACAGACTAAGGATTAGGATTTGTGTCATGTCATGGAATGTCCGATACGGTGATGATGACGGAGAGATGTGTCCAGGATTGTCGGATACAAAATTGATGATGTATTTGTAATAGGGAAACATATAGTAGATGGGAGGGGGCACGGACACGATGCACAATTTGGATGAAATTTTGGAGTTAAAATTTATTGAAAAAGATAGAAGGAGCCTCTCCTTATATAGAGGTGGTGCTCCTAGTTGGATAAAGATCAATAGTAGTTTAAATCCCCCTCTAGATAATTACATATTTATTCGAATCGATTTAAAATAAATTTATCGAATCCAAATCAATCTAGATAGAACCTATTTTTAATTTAAAGCTATTTAAATTAAAGCCAATATAATCTTTTCCAATTTATATCGTCATAATTAATTAAATATTAAATCAAACTATTTCCAAAATAACTTTTTATAAATAATAAAAATATATTAATAAATAATTTCAAAATTCACAATAAAACTTTAAATATTTGAAATACATTTTTTTTTATAAATAAACAAAACAATTATAATTAGTTTTCGAAAAAAAACAAAGTCGACAATGAAATAAATTTCATGTCACTTGCACTCAAATAGTATGTATTGACATAAAACAATAGTTTTCTAAATTAGTACTCATATTTGTACCATAAAATAAAATGGCCTTCTTTATAAATAAATAAATAAATAACGGTTTCACAATCTCGACGCGACGTAGTAAATTAAAATAAAATACTTATTTTTTATACAAAAAAATCCTTCAATAAAATATTTGTGTATAAAGATATATACCATCTCGTAAATTCACACGCGACGCATGGTTACGAATAACGCAACCTCGTATGCGACGTTCAAATACCAAAAACAAAAATCAATACCAACTTTATTTAAAAAAATCGTAGTAAAAATTTAGGGGGTTTAGCACATTGAACGTGTTACGTCCTGCTCCCGTAGGAGCGATCGTCCTCGCTAAGGTGTGATGCCGCACGAGCCTAGATTGTGCTCGTGCAAGGCGGGTTCCATAACGTCCAATTACAGCGGCTGCGACGGGGTTATCCCACAGAAGTCTCAAGCAGAGACATTGAATATGCCAGCAAAAATTTGGAAGCAAACACAAGTTACTCAAAAGATGATCTTTTTTGATATTAAAACAAAGATTACAATAGGACGCAAGGCCAAGATTACAATCACTCAAGCTCACTCATCTCACATTATAAGTCACTCAGCTCTCTCTCATCTCTCAAATTACATTTGTCGATCCAACGGATGCTTCGGAAGGAGACGTCCATACATTATATCCCCTATAAGTCTTGACTCCCGCAGCCGCATGCTTCGAATCGTCAAAGAACTCCGTGCCTCGACGCATCCAAGCGAGCTCCGTACCACGAGCTTCTACCTGTATCTGCATATGAAAACTGTGTGGGTGTCAATACTTAACTATACTGGTGGAGTGAGATCCTCGCCCACCCATACAAAACCGATACGTTAATTTACTTTGTGCAACATAGTCCCTTTATGATTGTCTTTCTACTTTTGCCTTAGAATCAGTTTTAGGACAAATGCCTTGGCATATTTTGTGTCTGAAGACCATCCCGTGCTTGCAACAACAACGTCAAACCCAACAACGTTAACCTATCAAGTCGTGCTTGCCTTTAGGCCAATAATCAGAGACGCAACTACGCGATAGTACCCAATTTCCATGTAACCGTTCTTCCTCTTTGAGGCAGTACCTCGGCACTTACTAACTTGCCTATACTTGTGTTATGATAGCACGACCGTGCCTCATATATCGAGGTCGTACCCCACAACTCAACGTAACTTCACCTAACTTGCCCTACGGCCCTTTTCGACTTTACTCGCAATAGCTCAAGTCTAACTCATGCAATTCTATACCAACGACTTAACACTCGATGCCACATCTCGTGCCGAAGTACGTCGCCTTCGTTGTATCCAAATCTTAGGCCCAGACATTGTGTTCTAACTGTATACACCATCAACTCGACTCAATCCAAAGGCACACATACGGATTGTCGCCCATGCCGACCCATCTATATGAATGGTCACTGGCATTAACTAGCCATCGTGAACATAGCCTGGCAAACGGGATCCTTGCACCGCAAGTAGCGATCTCCGATACAAGTCCCCGAACTACCAATTGCCTATTATCCAGCTCGGCTATTATCGATTTCTTCCTAGGTCGAGTCGGTCCCGTGGCCCCGGGTTGCCGCTCGAAGAAATAATTGCCCTTGTCGACAAGTTGTCCATGACCGCACACCTACGCTAACTTCTAGACTTAACGTAATTGCATGGCCTCATCATCATCACTTAGTTCCTTTGCTTTACTTCTTCTACTTTTTATACTTCTTTTGTAGAGCCTAAACCAGGGTTGCCTCGGCGACTGACCTACAGTCCCGATATATTTCCTCTCGATGACTAACCATCGCTTAGACTTAATACTTCTTTGAACTCAGGGAACGGCAATGGCATAGCCTTCCCACTTAACCCGAGCATAACATGTTTCTTAATTGTCAACAAACCGTGGCTAACTTTTCACTAAACCAACCGTAGCTCGTGCCTTAAACCAACTCGTGTTCTACGTGACGTTATCACGTAAGTCATACCTCATATGACGGGCCTTGGGATCGTGGGACTATTTAACTTGATAACCGCAGAAGGAGCGGGACAACACTTGGAATGACTTAGGTTGACCAGCATAACTTTGCCTAACTTACTCAAGCCTACAACTTAACCCGAGGGACGAGCAAAGGCTATGCCAAGCCTTGCATCGTGCACGCGTGCATGCTTTATCGAGCATTTACACGGCGACGTCTATGACTTAGGCTAATTCATAGTTTTGTGTCGAAGACCAACTTTCCTTCTCCCAAGCCACGGGACGAAGGATCGAGTGTCATTTTCAAAGCATGTCGTACACCAACTCTAAGCCGACCGTTAGACATTTCCATGTTCTAACTCAATTCGACCCAACTTGGGATTATTTCCTTAGCTATGTGGATTCGTCTCTTTTATTATCAAGCCTACTTGTGCAAGTTGAAAACATATGATTTATTAGGTAAGGGCTAAGATGAGGCAAGTTCACCGAAACTACCCTACCTGAGCGAGGATTCGTCTCGACCGAACTGGCCTTCGAGTCGCCGTTGCATGGCTAAGTCCGAATGCTGTCGACATTTTGAATCCTTCGATTGACTAAGCGGGACGGGGCACTACAGGACGTCGGGGCCTCGAGATTATATCGTCCCCGGGGGAAGCGAGTTGGCTAAAGCAGGATGTTGGATATATCGCATAAGAGATTTGGGGCTTCCATGGGTTAATTATTCTGGATAATCGTCGTCTATCCTAGCATAACGCATAGGAGATTCGGGGCTTCCACGGCCTAGCTACCCGCGCTAGATAACCACCGTCTATCCTAAGCCAAGTCCTAGATAGCTTGACATTGCTAGTGACATTTCATATAGATAAATCAGTGTGCTGAGCGGAAATCCGTATGCACGGTGTCGGTTGGGTCACAAAGAGTATAACCACGGCACGAATGATTCATAAAATGTGTGCACGGTCTGCACCCCATGTTTTATGAAGCTTAAGATTTAGCTATAGCAAAGATACGTGCTTCGGCACGAGATATGACGTGGTTTTTGAGTCGTCAACCCAAGTTCCACCGTTTATCCCCTAGTCTCGCCACCCGTATAAGTCCAGACTCCATGCGACCGCACGTCTCAAAGTGCCAAGGAACTCCATGCCTCGACGCATCCAAGGGAGCTCTGCGTCAAACGATCTTCTACTTGTGCCTACACAAAAGCACTGTATGGGTGTTAGTACTCAACTGTACTGGTGGTGTGAGCTCATCGCCCACCCATACAAAACCAACACATTTATTTATTTTGTGCAATATATTCTTTTGATTGTCTTTCTAATCTTGCCTTAGGATTAGTTTTAGGACATAGATGTCTGGCCTATTTTGTGTCTCTAGACTATCACCGTACCAACAACATAAATGTGTCGACTCCCGCTTGTCTTTCTGACTTATATCTTGGGACGCAACAACATGTTTCGTATCATCGACTTGATCCGTGCTTCAAACATTAGTGCCTTCCCACTTAGTCTTTTGCCTATAATCGTGCAATAACAACGTGGTCGTGCCATAAAATATCGAGGTTGTGCCTCACAATTCAATATTACTTAATCAAACTTTGCCTCACGGCCATTCTTGACTTAATTCGAGACAACTCAATCCGGACTTGTGGAACTTGTGTTGACGACTCAAACACGATGCCATATCTTGTACCGAAGCATGTACCTTTGCTATAGCCAAATCTTAGGATTCATAAAACTTATGGTGCAGACCGTACATACATTTCATTAATTATTCGTGCGGTGGTTATACTCTTTGTGACCCAACCGACACCGTGCATGCGAATTGCCGCTTAGCACACTAACTTATCTATATGAAAGGTCACTAGCAATGTCAAGCTATCTTGGACTTGGCTTAGGATAGACGGTGGTCATCCAGCGCGGGTAGCTAGCCCATAGAAGCCCCGAATCTCTTATGCGGTATGCTAGGATAAACGATGATCAACCAGGATAATTAGCCCATGGAAGCCCCGAATCTCCTATGCGATATATCCAACATCCTTCTTTAGCCAACTCACTTCTCTCGGGGACGACATGATCCTGAGGCCCCGGCGATCAATATCGAGGAAGACTATGACTTGTGTATAAGTTGTCCACGACCATGCACCTACGACGACTTCTAGACTAGACGTAAATGTAAGGCCTACTGATGATAAAACTTTCTTCCTTTTTTTACTTCTTTTCTCTTTATACTTCTTTGCAGAGACTAAACCAGGGTTGCCTTGGTGACTACCGATCGTATGAAATTCTCATCTTTGAAACCCGAGAAACGACTACCACATAGCCTACTTACTTGACTTGAACAAGACGTGTTCCCTCCATGTCATAAACTGTGGCATACTCTTTTATGACTAACTGTAGACTCGTAGAACATATTACTTAAACCAGCTGTGTATCGTGCCTTAACCCAACTTTATTTCGTGCAAGCCGCCCAAGTCATATTCTATATGACGAGCCTTAAGATCGTGGGATCGTTCACGTGTTCAACTTGAACAACCGCACAAATAGTGCCATACAACTTAACTGGTGGGACGAACCAAGCCTTTCACCGTGGTAACGTGCATTGAGACTTGTGGGACAATTATGCTATGCCAAGCATTTTGGACGGTAGAATAGTGCATACTTTATCAAGCATTTATATCGTACGACGCCTATGACTATGTTAAGTTCATAGCCTTGTGGCAACACAGACCAATTTTCCTTCTTCCGAGCCACGGAACGAAGGACCGAGTATCATTTTGAAAGCTACGTCATACAACACTTCTAAGCCGATCGTGGGACCTTTACATATTCTAACTTAATCTGACTCAAGTTGGGATTTTTCTTTTAGCTATGTAGATTCGTCTCTTTTATTATCAAGTCTACTTGTGCTATTAAAAACTTTCGTTTTACTAGTGTGAAGGCCAAACGGAGGCAAATTCACCAAAGCCACCCAGCTGAGCGAGGAGTTGCCTCGACCGAGAAGGACTTCGACCAGGTCGTCGCATGGCTAAGTTTGAATACCGTTGGCATTTTGATTCCTCCGGTTGAACTGAGCGGGACGAGGCATTACACCGTCACTCCGGTATCAACCGACCACCGTCCTCGCTACACCACGCCTTTCTGACTGTCATTCCTCTGTCATGACCTTGTCATCTCCCCCAACACCCTAAACACCAGCCACTACCATCAGCCCCTATGACCCCTCCTCCGTTCACCATCCGACCACCTCTATCATCAAGATCACCACTGCCGTAACCACCATGGCTACCACCGTTGCCCTGTTCCCTAACCCCCTGAACCACCATCATCACCTAGAAATCCTCTCACCGACAACCCATACTTCGACCCTCGTCCGAGACCCTACCGCTATACCAAAAAGAATACAGAAGAGAATCCAAAGCCAAACCCTAACTGATTCATCGCCGCACCGGGGGCGCGCCACTCCGATCATGACCTCCCCGGTGCCCTCACCGAGTTGACCCCGTCATAGACCCCCGCTCCACGAATGTCGCAACCTCTCTATCTTTTCCACAACCACCACCGCGCCCAAATCGATCATCCCAGCCCCGTCGATGCCACCTAGCAACCGGCGCCCTGTCCAAATCAGGACAGCTATAGCAGTGCCATACCGCGCTCCTTCCTACAGCTACGCCGTGCTGCACTCGGCTAGCCTCTAGATGCCAAGCCTGGATCGCGTACGTGTCCTCTCGGTAAAATCCTCTTCCTCCGGCTTCTCCTCTCACTCCCACTCCCTTTGCCTCTTCTTTCTTATTCAGTTCTCTTTGTTTTGTGTTTTCTCTCTCATAGCAAACCCTAAAAAGAGGGGGTGTTTATTGGGTTTGGGTTGCTAACGGGCCGGCACGGGCTATTGGGCCTTCAGGCTTTTAAATTTATTTTAGTTTTTTATTATTATTATTTGTATTGGGCTTTGGGTACTAGGTTGGGAAAAATATTTATCTTGGACCCTATAATACCTATTTTGGGCTGGGTAGTATATATATATGTATTAGTATAAATACATGTATATATGTGGTTAAATATTATATTTTATTACTATTATTAATAATATTATTGATATAATATTTTGTTATTAATTATTATTATTAGTTATTTTGGTAATATTTAATATATGGATTGAAATGCGACTTTAGTAGGTTTAGGGATTTATCATACATTGGGCCTTATTTTCATTTGGTTTTCATCTTAAATTATTTCTATTAACATTATTTTGTTAAATTACCATTGGTTTTACTATATTAATATTGTTATTACTAAATACATATATATATATATATATATATATATATATATATATATATATATATATATATTTATATATATATATATATATATATATATATATATATATATATATATATATATATATATATATATATATATATATATCGGGGCTAAAAAGATTGAGGATGGGGTTTCCTCCGGTGGGAGCCCCCTTGCTCACCGACCCCCCCTCCCCCCCACCACCTCCTAGTGGTAGGTTGGCTCGTCTGGCCGGCCGGCCTCCTCGGACCGGCCGTGACCCCCGGTTTCCTCCTCCCCCCCTGAGCCCCCCTCTTTTTGCCACCCGCTCTCCTCTGGATGGCAGGTCCCCGCCTGGCCGACCCCCCCTGTGGGGGTTCACTTCTCGCCTTGCGGCCTCCACCCCTCTCGCCTTTTCCCCATCCTCCCCCGGAGACGTCATCTTCTCCGCAGTTCGCGGTACCGATGGGATAGGCGCAGGCGTCCTCTAGCATCGGCTGCCCCCCAAGGCGTCCCTCCGGCCCCTTCCCTCCTCGGCCTCCTGTCGGAGTCGAACCCTGCTCCGCCGTGTCCCCACGACCCCTCTCCTCCTCGGCCCGAGGTGGCTTCCCCCTCTTGCCGCTCTTTCACATGCGCCCCCCTCCGCTTTTCTCTCCCTGAAGTGGCCCTCAGCATCGGTCACGTCATCCTCGTGCCCCCCGACCCCCGACGGCCCTGGAGTGGCCCCCCACCCTCTCTCCCCTGCCTTCGCCTCGGTTCCCCCGGAGGCTCCTCCCCCTCCTCTAGCACCGATCTCCTCCTCCGGCGTGTCCTGGCGCCCTCCCCCAGTCATCGGTGCCCTCCCTCCCCCCTCCCGACGCCCCATTCTTCCGTCGTTCCCCCGCAGCGCCACCTCCCTCCTCGGCAGCGTCTGCCTTCGTCTCCCTGACTTGGCCACCGGCTACTTTGGCAGCATCCTCCTCGAGCCCCCCAGCCCTCGCCCCGGTCCCCGGCGGCCCAGGAGTGGCCCCACTCCCTCTTTTCTCCGCCTCCGCCTCGGGACCCCCAGGGACACCTCCTCAGTTCTACCTCCGGCGTTCCCATCGTCGGTGCTCTCCCCCCCGCGAGTTGTACCCCCTCCAGTGGACTCCGGTGCTCCCTACGGCGCATGCTGGAGGGTCCTCCCCCTCTCCGGTGGTAGTGTCACGACCCGATCCCAATATTCTGGGTCTAGTCGGATCATGCCCAGCCTGTACCGTTGTTGAGACGACGGCAGTAAGCTGTTCTGTTGCAGGTAACCATACAACAACACAACTATTTGTCACAACTCAACTTCGGAATTAAACTTTATTAAACTGGAATTTAAATACAAAATGAAACTGTTCTGAAAGGAAATACAGATTTTAAAATGAAAGAACAATGCAGAAATAAAATCTATCTAGCAGTCGGGTCATCGGCCTCAGTCCCATCGTCCTCCTGCGGGGACTCTGGCAGCACAACGGGGTACAACTCAGGGTCGTAATAGCCGTTGTAACACAGCTCAGCATCCTCAACATCGCCTAAAAATATATCTCCAGTCAGGAGGAAGCAAAGTACAATTCATGCTAATTTTTAAACAGTTAAATAAGAAATAGAATCATGCAGTTCTAAACAGTTTTTAAAACAGGTTTGTTACAGTAGAAAACAATGATTTGAACAGGTAATGACATATGACCGGCTTGGGTTTGTTACAGGAGGGATAATGGGTTTTGTTACAGTAGTGGTCATAATCATTACGCTATTCCCCAGTCCCCAGTAGTTACAGTACAGTACTCTCGGTGAGAGTTTCGTGTTTGAGTCGTGGTTTAGACATGCAGTAAAACGATTAAATAAATAACTGTAAACTAACACAAACTATACTTGCCTCAGGAAAATGACTGGAGAGGTGGACGACTCCGAGACGGGAAATTTAGAGTTGTCCTCGAATTCCTACATTCGAGAAATAGACTCAGCTTTCAGGTTAACCAACTTAGCTATGCTAGTTGTAATCTCTATTTGCGTCCTAGTCCAATTTTAATTATTTAATTAACTAAACACAGAAAAACACGGTTATTAGTGCGTTGATTTAATACGAGGAAAAACGATTATTTAACGTTTGAATTCGGGGAAAACTCGTCGTTGCCAGATTATTTATGAAAACTTGGTAATTTTATAAATATAAATATAAAAGTTAATTTTTCTTATTTAGTGAGATATACGTGACTTTTATTTAATAAAAGACTTGTCAATTTTAGGCGAGAAAATACTAATTAGTTTTATACGTAAAATACCTTTTAATCGTTTTAATCGTTAAACATTAAAACTCGTAAAACCAGAAAGATAAGAAATCTAAGCTATTACAGTCACAGACCAGCCAGCTGGGCTTATGCCCATTACAATTTATTTACATAAATTGAAATAAGATAAACTGCCGTTAGTCCTAAACTGAAATAGAAATTAAATAGAAAACAGAAAATAAATAATAAAAATAAAGATAAATAGTAAGTCTCAGATAATGGTCCATCCTCATCTGGCTAATTGCCTCAACGTCCGGACGGGGCCGGTATCGTTTGCACTTAGCCGGGTCCATTGACCGATACGGTCGTCACCCAAAAATAAATATCGAATAAATTCCGAAAATTATTTTAAATCCATTTTTAAATTAATTCAGGATTTACGGAAAAATCGGGCAGCATCTCCCCTGTTTTTGGTCAACCCAAAAACTGGGAAAATGACGCCGCTATTTCCTGCAAGTCCCAAACCAGGGAAAAACCCGCATTTTATATATAAAACATCCACAGCCAATCTACGGAATAATCGGGACGACCCGAAATAATTTCGGAAGTCCGATTCCAAATCCACAAGTCACAGAACGTTCCCGGAAATTTCCAGAAACTAAAACATACCAAAAACCATTCCCGAAATATTCCGGGAATACAAAATAATCTACGAGACTTTTCCGAAAGTCCCAGAAAAATACGACGTCGCTAATACCGAATTCCCAAAGGGAACCGGAGACCATTTCATCATCGACAAATAGTAATAAAATAGCGGGACAAGGGTTATACCTCGGATTGCTCGGTTAGAGCTCTCAGATGATAAAATAGAAAGAAAAAGATAATCCAGAGCAGCGAACGTTCCTGAAACAATGCTGGACCCAACGACGTCGTCGAAACAGTGCTGGAAATCAGCGACGTCGTCGACGCAACTTCGAAAATCCAGAGATAGGGCACAGCAGAACCAACCAGGAAGACTCGCCAAATGGCAGCGAGCTCGGGCAGCGAACTCGGGAACGCCGACGACAGGGAACAGCGGCTAGGGCGCTGGCGACAGAGGCTTAGAGGGGCACACCGGAGTCGGGCTTGGCCACGTGGAGTGGGCGGACAGGGGCGGTTGGCCGGAGTCGGCGCTGGAAGGGCGCGCCAGTCGGGCTAGGGCGCAGAGAGGGGGCGCGGTTGCCGGAATAGGCCCCGCGGGGGCGGTTCTGGACGGCGGGGTCGGTCGGACTTTGGCCGCGAAGAGGGGCGCTCGGCGTTGGCTTGGCCGCGCGGGGTGCGCGCGCTGGAGTAGGCCGAGGGGCAGCGCGGGGTCGCGCCGAGGGCGGTCGGCAGAGAGGGTCGCCGAGGTCGGGTTAGGTGAGAGGGGGTTTGGTGGATTGAAGTGGGTTTGTGAAGAAGTTCTCTCTCCAGAGAGTTGGTGGGAGGAGAATTAAAATGTTGTCTCCTGATGAGTATGAGAGTTGAGTTTAGAATTAGGTGGGAAGGGGTGAGTTATTCTTCTGTGAGAGGAGAAGTGGGAAGAGTGGGGAGTTTATTAAGGGTGGTGAGGAATACGTGTGTGGTGAGGAGAGTAAAATGGAGAGGCTTTACCAATTCGTGTATAAGGGTGGGGTGCTGGTCCTACGGGACCAGCCACAATATATATATATATATATTTTTATTAAAAGTTAACCAAGTCAAACCAAATTTTGGAAATAGGAAAAGGATTGGGTTCGGGTCTGGGTATGGGTTCGGACTCGGGTCTGAACTCAAAAAGCCTTGTTATTATAATTTTCGAAATCCTTTTTCACTCAAAAATATTTAATAATAATAATAATAATAATAATAATAATAATTAAAAAAATACGAATAATACTACTAAAACATTAATATTAATAATTACAGAATTATGGGTTTCACAGGTAGGCTACGCCCGGAGGTCGAGCCCCCCGCTCCCTCCCCCAGGCTCGAGGGTCGAGCCCCCCTCTCCCCGCCGTGGCTCCTCAGCTCCTCCAGGCAGCTCCCCTCGCATTCGCCGCTTCGCCCGGCTGTCGCTTGCGTGTCGTCTTCCCCGTCCTCCGAGCTTCCTCTCCGGACCTTTCCCCCCTCGTGGACCCCCTCGGCCTCCCCTCGCCGGAGCCACCGTCCCCCTTCCACCTCTCGTCCTACTCCTCCGCCGGCCTCCTCCGCTGGAGCACCCTGGGCTTCGGGCTGCACAAGGGGAGAAGGGGGCGAGGCTCCCTCGGGCCGTGCACCCCCTCTTAGGCAGTGTGCCCCTTTCCCTCAGGCAGAGTGCCCCAACACCTCGGGTTGAGCGCCCCCACCCCCCTACGACCTTGCGTGTCAACGGTCCGATTGTTTGAAATTTTGAATGTGTAATTTCAGTTTTTGAATTTTTGATTTATTTTGAAATTTTTGATTCCAAAATTTTGAAATGTTTTTGCATTTCGAAATTGGTGTCCTCCAAAATCTCGAAATTTCGAATTTTAACCTTTTGCATTTCTTACCTTGCTTCACAGGGCCCTTTTTTATTATGGCTCTGTACCTGTCTGTAAGGCTCTTCCCCCTTTTCCTTTTCAATAAATTGTTTGTTCAAATATATATATATATATATATATATATATATATATATATATATATTTTATATATATATATATAAATAAATAAATAAATAAATAAATATATATATATATATATATATATATATATATATATATATATATATATATATATATATACAATATTTTATTGTAATTACGGTATGTCTTTTACTTAAAAATATTTTCATAGCATTTTTAGCTATTTTTCCAAAATATAGTTTCACCTAATTGTATTTTGATTTTAGCCCTAAAAACATTTTTTTTAGATTTTAAATATTTATTTAGAATATCTGACAAATGAAATATATATAATTAATTTCCAAAATAGTGTAAATATTTATTTATGAAATTCTTTTCGATTTCCATCTTGACCGTGACTAGTCATACGCTCATATTTCTTGTGATTCTGACTACTTCATATCGACCCTAGGCTAATCGGACTGTCCCGGACCCAATAGCACAGTCTGTTCCATCGTTAGAGGTCGTCTTGCGTAGTTATGGCATTCACGACTATTTTGTGCCAACATGATCAATTCACACAACAACTGCAACTAATCGAGACATGTACATATATTGATTGCTTTCATTTTTTGATAGTTTTTCTATTACATGTTATACATATGCATCTCATGTTTTTCTGACACGTTTGTTACACGAGGTTAGTATTATGGATTCCAAACATGTATTATATTTCGTGACTAATATGTTCGTGACTAATGTATTTACATGATTACCGTATTGATGACCTTTTTGAATCCATGAGTACTAGTCAGGCGGAGAAATATCCCAGTAGACGTGTGAACTACCCTTTTCATCCCATGGTCTTTCGTGATGAATAACAGCCGTACATGACACGTGAGGTTGGCCAGATTTATCCTTAGCATTAACATGTCGAACACAATATTTCAATACACTTAGATACGTCTCGATTTACTTGATTCATCTTATTTTCGTCATCATATGCCATGTTATCATATTTACATATTTTCTTTCTAGATGCCATGTTTTGCCATGATTATAGAGCTTACTTGTCATTTCCTTATTATGTCATGATGTCAGTTTTACCTGTTAGTTTATATCTCATATGCTATTTCATGTTGTATAATTTCTATCATGTTTTGAATAGCATGTTATATGTGTACTTGTTCCATTCCTGATTGGAAACCATATTTCAGATTGGTCGCTTGCTACTCCATGCGCTTGGATCTTGGGAGAGATACAGATATATATATGCCGAGGCCGAACCGGAAGACTAGTTAAATAGTTGAGTTGATCAAAAAGTTTAAGTTAGTATTTTCTATTTTATGAGACATTGTAATTGGATATTAATTGTAACTTTGAATGTTGTAATTTGATTTAGTATTGTGAATGAGAAAATAAAGTTATTATTTTATGACCACTTATTTATTGTGGTCTAGACAGCGTTCTTCCATCGATACCGCGACGTAGGCTAGACTTGCCCACACACTCGTGTTGGCCCATTGGTCATGGTCACACCTGATTTTAATAATTAATCAAACTCTATCTCGATATAAATACAAGTCAATTCAGATGTTTACCTACGACGTTTTGGACACTACTCAACGATGGATATCAACTATGTTCAAGACTGAAGCTGTTTGCCACTCCAAATGTACTTCCTGATAAGCAATATAATTTTTCATTTTATTGAGTCTAGGAATATATTGTATACCGAGTCATACTGGCAAATAGGCTATCCGAAAACGTTTTTCAAAACCATCCTATTCTTTTACAAATGACCTACGTTTTTGAAAAATATCCTTTTTACAAAAAGCTTCTGAAGGACTTTTCAAAAAGCCAAAATTGATTTTTCTCAAAAATGAACTGGCAGAACCCTAGCAGAACTCGGTCCGAGTTCGGCCATAGTTCGGCCAATTGGAACGTTAGTAAATGTTGGATTTTGAACTTGGTCATCCTTCAGTTGCGGTTTGTTACAAAGAGTTCTGTCCAAATTCTGCCCAAATTCTGTCTGAGTTCTGTCTTTGGAAAAACTATAAATAGAAAAGTATTTCGATCATTTCAAATCACCAATTCACTTTCAATCTCTTCTCTTCCTGAGCTTACATTCTTCCAAAGAGTTTTCAAAAAGCTTTCATTTTTAAATCCCAAGCCAGTTATAATCCTCTGGTCGATTTACCAGTACGGTACGGTCTAGAAGTTTCAGAGCGATTGTAATCAGAGGCTTGATAGAAGATACAACTCTTCATAATTAAAGTTGGTCGAGTTCTTCGTATCAAAGCTTGCGTCTGTAGAAGTTGCAAGGACTTCGTATGAAAACTTGCGGGATTTTCCAATAGTGGATTCAACTGGAAGCTAGAGTTCTTCCGACTGGACTAGTCCTTACAAGAGGGAAACCAGTATAAATCTCGCTGTTTGTATTTGCCTTCTGATAACTTTTAATTTCTGTCATTTACTTTTGTGATTATTATTATATCTGTGATCTAACTGCTAACAAGATTTTTAATTTACAATATTCTGCTGCCTACTCTATTCACCCCCCTCTAGAGTATTCTGCTTTACAATTTCGTTCCTACAATTGGTATCAGAGCGGGTTATACAGGTAAAGCAAGGTAAAATTGCAGTTATATTCAATTATTTATAGATCACAGCATTACACATGGCAACTGTGAAATTCACAAGTGAAGGCCAAGCCACAAATAGTCCTCCACTGTTTGACGGCACAAACTACACTTATTGGAAAATACGTATGAGTTTCTTTCTGAAATCTCTTAATTTTGACTTATGGTCTATAGTTATTTATGGCTATAAAAAGCCACCTCGTATTAATGTTGATGGTATTTTAGTTGAAAAACCCCATAACAAATATACAGAGGAAGAAAAAAAAATGCCAGTCTTGACGCGCGTGCTATTAACGCTTTATTTTGTACTTTAGACAGAATTGAATTCAACAGGGTATTTACTTGCACAACATCAAACGAAGTGTGGAAACTTCTCGAAGTAACCCACGAAGGAACAACACAAGTCAAGGAGTCAAAAATTAGCAGACTTACTCAGGAGTACGAGGCGTTCAAAATGAAGCCAAGTGAATCAGTCACTCAGATGTTTACAAGATTCTTGGATATTGTAAATCCTCTGTCTTCACTAGGCAAGGATTACAGTAACCATGAGAAGATTCGTAAACTTCTACGAGCCCTTACAAAGAACTGGATTCCAAAGGCTACACAATCATTGAAGGGAACGACCTCTCAACAATGTCTCTAGAAACACTCATGGGTAAGCTACTCACTCACGAGTTAGAACTTCAAGACTTTGAAGATGCTACACCAAAGGAGAAATCAGTGAAGATAATCGCTCTCAAGGCTCAACATAGAAGAACCATCGAAGATGATTTTGACGACAGCGACTCCGACTCTGAAGATCAAGCTCTTCTGGTAAAAAAATTCAAGAAGTTCATAAGATTTAACAGGAGAACAAAAGACAGCAGAGACAACAACAACAACAACAACGAGGAAGATCCTATTTGCTACGGATGCAAGAAGAAAGGACACATGAAGAAAGATTGTCCCTCAGCATCATCATCAAAGAAAAGCAGCAAATATGGCAAAGGCTACCCGAAGAAATCTACATCAAGAAAGTACGCCAACACAAGCATATGGCATAAAAGTGAAGCCAGCGACTCAGAAGATGAACAATCAGATGACGCTACAAATGTATGCTTGATAGCTTGTGATCAGGTAATTACTAATCCTCTATTTGATCTGTATGATGATTTCACCTTTGAGCAACTAGGAGTGGCTTTCAGTAAACTGTTAGATGATTACAGAAAACTGCGTAGTAAATATAAAACCTCTAAGAAGGTACTCAAAGAGTACAAAGGTGAAATAGGAAGACTTACCAACCAATTAGATCTGGTTAAAAATAATGACTCTTCAACTGAGTCTGGTGAGCTTTCTTCTATTAAATTGTTGTTACACGAGACTGTTAAGCTATCCGAAGAAAAAAACCAAACTATTATCCAGTTAAAGGAAGACCTATCTAAGGAGAGAAAGAGTCTCCAGTGTGCACAGGTCAGATTAGAATCACTCACATCTGACTACACTAGATTATATGACACTTCCAAAAAGTTGGAAATTAGTTTAGGAAAACGGCCTAAAGTTGCTGCTTCATATTCTAACACGTGTCAATTACCGAATCATCGGAACACGTCCAACACTGACAGACCAAACCATACCAAGACTATGCCCAAGAAGACTAATAGGCATGCATTCTTCTATACTAGAAAATCAAAACCTACCAATCATGCACCTCACACTACTTTCAACACTCAACATGCTAAATATCATTATTGTGGCCTCATTGGTCATATATCTTCTGCAAGTAGAATCAGAAAGTTAGTAGATTTAAATGTTTATGCATGGATGCCGAAAACTAGCCAGTCATGACCCTACAAGAAATAGGTACCAAGAGTTTCATCTACAAATTATTTTGTAGGTGGGACGCCCTTCACATGCTAGGAGCAAATGGATCCTCGACAGTGGTTGCTCATGGCACATGACCGGTGGCGCTTCATTATTCGCAACACTGTCGAAGAGGAATAAAGAAGGATACGTCTCCTTCGGTAATAATTTAAGAGGGTACATAATCGGTATCGGTAACATTGGTAAGGCTCCCTATCCAGTGATTAAAGATGTTTGTCTAGTTACTGAGTTAAAACATAATCTGCTCAGCATAAGCCATTTAGCTGATCACGGTTATGGTATTAACTTCGTAAAAGATAAATGTACTATAATTGATAGTTCAACTGGTAGTACTATATTTGAAGGTATTAGGGAAGACAATATATATATATATATTCTATTTGTTGGAAGATGCTAACACAGCAGGTAGATGTTTGATGGCCAAAAGCGTTGAGAGTCAACTATGGCATATGAGACTCGGTCATGCAAACATGGATACAATTTCAAGATCATCTACGAAGAAGTTGGTACGCGGCTTACCAGATATTTCTTTCAAGAAGGATACGGTATGTAGTGAATATGAAAAGAACAAAGCTACCAAATCCGCATTCAAATCCAAGAACGCTATAAGTACCACTAGACCTTTACAACTGTTGCATATGGACTTATTTGGACCAAATAGAATTGTCAGTCTAGGTGGTAAGTTATATGCATTTGTCATTATAGATGACTTCTCTAGATATACATGGGTTTATTTTCTTGTACGCAAGAATGATGTATTATCAGAATTCGTTACCTTTTGCAAGAAAGTACAGAATGAAAAAGGGTTCATGATTACTCATATTCGTAGTGATCATGGAGGCGAATTTGAGAATGTAGAATTCAAGCAATTTTGTGACACACACGGTTATTTGCATGAATTCTTTTGCCCTAGGACTCCGCAACAAAATGGAGTTGTGGAACGTAAGAACAGAACTCTATCTGAAATGGCTAGAGTAATGTTAAATCAGTTTAGTCTACCTAGATATTTATGGGCTGAAGCTGTAAATACAGCATGCTATATTCTCAATAGTGTTCTAATTCGACCTATATCGAAGAAGACTCCCTATGAATTATGGTTTGATAGAACACCAAGTATTTCTTATTTCAAAATCTTTGGTTGTAAATGTTTTATTCTTAATACTAAAGATAATTTGAGTAAATTTGATGAAAAGGCCGATGAAGGTATATTTTTAGGTTATGCAACAAAGAGCAAAGGATATAGAGTCTTCAACAAAAGAACCATGATCATTGAAGAATCTATCAACGTCAAGTTTGATGAGCAAAATCAACACTTAGACAATGATGATAATGAAGACATAATCGTACCAAGTACAGCTACTGCAAAACCGTTACACAAAGATGCAGAACCATCACATCAGGCATCAGATGAACCTCCAAGCAAAGAAGCCGGAACTAGCAATCTTGAGACTACACCAAAAGAGATGATATTCTTGGCTAATCATCCAAAGGACTTGGTAATTGGTGAGATTACCAAGGGTGTAAGTACTCGTTCCTCTAATAAAGATATAGCTTCTTGTGTTGCTTTTGTCTCGCAGTTTGAACCCAAAAATATTGATGAAGCATGTAGTGATAACTTTTGGTTAGATGCTATGCAAGAGGAATTAAACCAATTCAAACGGAATCAAGTTTGGGAACTTGTTCCCAAGCCCGTTGATCATCCGGTCATTGGCACCCGATGGATATTCCGAAATAAACTGAACGAGAATGGTTTAGTGACTCGTAATAAGGCTCGACTCGTAGCTCAATGATACAATCAAAAAGAAGGTATCGACTACGATGAGACTTATGCCCCAGTTGCGAGATTAGAATCCATTCACATGTTATGTACATTTGTATATTTTCATAATTTTAAATTATTTCAAATGGATGTCAAAAGCGCATTTTTAAATGGTTTTATAAAAGAAGAAGTTTATGAAGCTCAACCACCTGGTTTTACTGGTTTCAAATTTCCTGAATATGTTTTCAAGTTGAAGAAAGCCTTATACGGTTTGAAACAAGCCCCTTGTGCTTGGTACGATCGTCTAAGCTCTTTTCTACTTGATAACAATTTTTCAAAGGAAAAGGTTGACACTACCTTGTTTATAAAATCTTTGAATAATAATATTCTTTTGATTCAAGTCTATGTAGATGATATTATCTTTAGATCTACTGATGAATATCTTTGTCAAGAATTTTCAAAGTGTATGCAGAATGAGTTTGAGATGAGCATGATGGGAGAGCTGAAATTCTTTCTCGGGCTGCAAATCAAACAAACTAACAATGGGACGTTCTTAAATCAAGCAAAGTACACAAAGGATCTATTAAAGAAGTTCGACATAAAAGCAGTCAAGCCACTTAGCACTCCAATGGCGACTTCAACCAAGCTTGATATTGATGAACAAGGCAAACCTGTCGACATATGTAAGTATCGAGGTATGATCGGTAGCTTACTCTATTTAACTGCTAGTCGACCAGACATTATGTTTAGTGTTTGTTTATGTGCATACTTTCAAGCTAATCCTAAGAAATCACATTTGTGCGCAGTTAAACGTATCTTCCGATACCTTAAAGGCACTTCTTCTGTCGGCTTATGGTATCCTAAAACCACATCATTTGACCTAACTGGTTATTCTGATATTGATTTTGCCGGATGCAAAGTAGATAGAAAAAGTACTAGCGGCACATGTCATTTCCTAGAAAAAAATTTAGTCTCTTGGTTTAGTAAAAAGTAAAATTCTGTTGCATTATCAACAACCGAGGCTGAGTATATCGCCGTAGGACGTTGTTGTGCACAAATTTTGTGGATGAAACAAACTTTAGAAGACTATGGATTGCATTTTACACACATACCCATTTTTTGTGATAACACTAGTTCTATTAGTTTAACTAAGAATCCAGTATGTCACTCTCGTACTAAACATATCGAGATCAGACATCACTTTCTTAGAGATCATCAACAAAATGGAGATATATACCTTGTATACATAGACACACAGAATCAATTAGCTGACATACTCACAAAACCTCTAGCGGAAGATTGTTTCAATTATTTACGTCGAGAATTAGGAATTTTATATATCAATAATATTTATTAATTTTGTTTTATTAATTATTTATTCGATACTCGATAATTATTTTCGAGGCAAGCCTAAAAAGAGTCTGTCTGTCACCACGACTACGGTCGAAGCGAAGCGGTATTTAAGAGTTCCTGGTGAACCTCCGTTAGCGGGAACAGTACTCCTACAGCTAATCTGAGACGGATGCTGAGTAAAGAATATTAATTTATAAAATAATATTAATTATATTACTTTGAGATTTAAAATTACTAAACTTTGAATTAAATATTTGAAACGAATTAATAAAAAAGATGTGGCCCCATTTCTATTATTTTTGATATATATATATATATATATATATATATATATATATATATATATATATATATATATATATATATATATCCAGGCAACCCTTGGCGAATTCGGCCCGAGTTCGGTCCGAATTCGGCCAGAGTTCGGCTGGGTATATATATGTACCAGCCAGAACCCGAGGCCCCCATCTTCTTCATTCTTCCAAACTACATCAAACAGCAGCTGCCGCGCCTCCAAACCCTAGTTTTTCTCCATCCTTGTTCTTCCAATCTGCGTGGAGATTCTCGTCCAAACTTTGGATTCGTGCGGAGAACTTCGTCCTCATCAGCATATCCAATTCTTGGAAGGTATAGTTCCTTCTCTCCTCCACTTTTCAATACTTAGGATTTTTAGAAATTTTGGAAAAGAATGCCTAAGTTCAATCCCTTCAAGAGGAAGAAGACTAATGCCAGTGAAGAGGCATCGTCTTCAGATCCGCATACGGATTGCCTCTTTTCTCCGGTCCAATCGGACGACGGTGCGTCGGACGAGTTTTACTTTAAAACTTTCAATCAAGCTTTATTGTGGTACGTTGATTTCATCATGCGTACTATTTGCACCGAATCGCCGATTAAATGGACTGTCTTTCCGGATCACCGCCCTTATTTTGAGGCATTAGGGTTACAACACTTTGTTACCTTGCAATTCTCTATTGCCACTAATGCTATTAGATTATTCTATTGTAATTTCGTGTTAGACACTTTTACCGCGAGGACACGTGTCGGAGGAATCGATATCGAATTCACTGATGAAACGTTGGAGGAAATCCTTGGTATCCCAAACGAAGGTGCCCTGCTCGATGACATCACTGATTTTGATTTCCCCGATGGCACGACACTCGTTAGTTTCAAGAATGAGCTTTGTGCGCCCGCACGCGCTCGTCCTGAAATGTTCAAGGCTAATAACTTGAACTTGTTTAACTATGAATTACATCGCATCATTTATTCCACTTTACTTCCAAAATATACTTCCAAAGATGATGTCACTGTACTTGAGCTTTTTGCTCTTTATCGTATTCTTAAGGGGATTCCTTTTTTTGCCCCTAAGACTATCATCCAAATGATGGGTAGATGTCGTGGGAGAGACCGCAACCTATCTTATGCGATGCTTATTCCTCACATCTTTCAGAGATTTGATATTGACCTATCTACTTGTGCTGTCGACCCCGAGCCCAAGTTCCTCAAACTCTCTCATCGCAGGATTGCCACTGTTCCTCTATCTACTGCACCTGCTCCTCCTGCACCTACTCCCACAGCACCTGTTCCTCCTCATTCTTACCCTATGACATTTGAGGGTATTCATCAGCACTTATCAGATCTGTAGTCCTTTTATGTTAAGACTTCTAGGGAATACGAGTTCCGTGATGTGACTCGGTTCCAGACGATTGCCAACTCCTTCGTCGATCTGAGGTTTGCGCAGACGGGTCACTCTGCTAGCTCTCTACCTCGAGACCCTTCTGTTTCTGGCTACTGTATTGATGACGAGGCGGTCCACTCTCTGTTCTAGCTAGGAAATGTCTATGATTGGTATCGTACCGCTGGTGCTACTACTCGCACTTCTGGTGCTGGTACTTCTGGAGCTGGTCCTTCTAGCCATGCTGGTATTGCAGCTGATGATGATGATGATGAGGATGATGATTTTTGAGATGTTAGATATTGAGACTGTTACTTATGTTTTTTGTTTACTTGGAAATGCTCCTACATTCCAAGTTATTATCAGCACTTTTATTTTATTATGTGACTCTTCATAGACATGGTTTTAATTATTCCTCAGTTTTGGCATCTTAGTTTATTATTCAGTACTTTATTTGTTTCAGTTTTATTCTAGCACTATCTATCTCTTCATATTAAAAACTGCCTGTGACAAATACATGCCTGTGTTGTTCTATAGACCAGCATTTTGATGAAATAATTTGAACAAACGAGAAGACGACGCACATCGGCAAGATTGTGCCGAGTATGAAAGGCAAAATGATCGAGTAGGTAGATTGAATCGAGAAAAAGTTAAGATGTAATGAACGGATGATCCAATCGAGAAAATCGATATAATCGTATACGAAAAGTTAGCATGGTGGGAAGATAGCATGTATTAAATTTTTGATTTTGAAGTTACGAAAATGACACTAAGGATTTGGATAAAATCGCTCGATGACTTGAGTTAGCATAAGAACAATACGATTTGAGGAAATATATTGCTTGATGACGTGAGATAGACAGATGAACATACGTGATTTTAAGTTTCAAACGAGTCGATCGTGTAACTATTTCGAAGGATAATGATCAAAATTGATCTTGAATATCGAGGAGATTGTGGTAATCCAGTTCGGATGGTAGCATCAATTGTACGACTCGGAGTTCGATACAAAAGAAGATCGTCAGGTAATGTACATCATCGATGGTATTGAGGTATATCAAAGATCGATGTGCGATAACTCGGGGGTACTATAATTCGAAGAATGACGATCATGTAAAATGTTATAGTTTTGATGGATGCTATACTTGGGATTTTGATAAAAATAAATGTTTGGATGAAAATAAAAGTGTCTTGATTGTTTCGAAGATAATCACAATGTTGATGTTCTTGTCTTGTGCGAGCGTAACTTCAGCCTCGTACATGCGTCATGCCATATTAGAAAGATCATTCTGCGGCAGCGCTGACATGGTGATTCATGTCCAACAAGAATGATTGAACTTACGGAAGATCAGGGCATGGCAATTGGATTGCTTCAACTTTTGGTTTATTGTGAAGGTAAATTTGAGGATTATTGGGACTTGTGATTGACGATTAAGTAAATTTGAGGAATGAGTAGATCCAATATGCGTATCGAGAATAAATTAGTCTAGACTCAAAGCAAGAGTTATGTCCCGATGAGGACGATTATCCTGCGAGAGCATTGGCATGGTGATTTCATGTCCAGCATGGAGAATCAGACTTGCAGGAGATTGGGACATGACATATTGCTATGCTAGACGACCTTGTGATCGAATATATAAATTGTAGTAAACTACTTAGGGAATATGGAATAAAAGTTATGGTTTAGTGACAAATCGTGTCGTAGCGTACTCGACTTAGGTCGGATGGATAGGTGGATTATAGCGGACATGTTGAAGAGATAGACTATGCGAATTTCTAGTTTAGACGTGCGATAGGGACATATACAGAGGATTTGATAGAGCAGAAATTATAGTAGGATGGCTTTGCTGAATGACTCGAACCCCTGGATTGAACATCGAGAATGCGAATAGAAGAAATCTATGCTCGAAGTTTAGAAATCGGAGTGATGTGAGCTTGGGTAGAAAACCCCATACTATAATCTTTGGTTTGACTTTAGGATTGTGATCAGTGTTGATATTATTGTATGGGAGTGGTGATTCCAATACTGAAGGTTGACTTTAGCCTAGAAAGATAGCCTAGCGGTTAGACAAGACATCCTTGTTTCGAGAGTTGGCATCGGTACAATTAATCTTGAGGATTGATAGGATTGTATACTGGTGGATAGAATGATTCAACTACGTGGAAACACCACTCACGATGCTTGGCTAAAATACATATATTTTAGGGACGCCTAAATATGTGCACGATCCAACTAAGTCATATGTTGAATTCAAGTAATACTAAAGGAACGGAACATTATCAAGAATGTTGAAAAGTAAGGGTTTTAAAGAAAATATTGATGATAGTGTGATTGTTGGATTCGAGATGTGATAAATAACTAAGGCATGAGCGTGGCTCGGATCAAAGAAATGTACATGAGGAGTGTGTGCGAGAATTATTAAATATTGAATCAAGTGATAAGTCGATGAGTGTATACTCAATAAGTTTCGAGGACGAAACTTTTTTTGAGTGGTGTATAATGTAATGTCCCATCCCGCTCAGTTTAACTGGAGGAATCAAAATGCCGACGACATTTGGACTTAGCCATACGACGGCCTACTCGAAGTCCTTCTCAGTCGAGACAACTCCTCGCTCAGGTGGGTGGCTTCGATGAACTTGCCTCAGCTTGGCCTTTACACTAATAAAACAAAAGTTTTCAACTGCACAACAGGCTTGGTAATAGAAGAGATGAACCCGCATAGCTAAGGAATAATCCTAATTTGGGTCAGATTGAGTTAGAATATAGAAAGGTCCCACAGTTAGCTTAGAATTGTGCACAGCGCACTTTCAAAATGACACTCGATCCTTCATCCCGTGGCTTGGGAGAGGGAAAGTTGGTCTGTGTTGCTACAAGGCTATGAACTTAATATAGTTATACGCGTCGCACGATATAAATGCTTGATAGAGCATGCACTATCCCATCGTCCAAAATACTTGGCGTAGCATAATTATCGCACAAGTCTCAATGCATGTTTCCACGGTGCAAGGCTTGGCATAGCCTTTGTTCGTCCCACCAGTTGAATTGTATGGCACGATTTATGCGGTTGTTCAAGTTGAACATGTGCACGATCCCACGGTCTCAAGGCTTGTCATATAGAATATGAATTTGGTGACTTGCATGAAAAAAAGTTGGGTTAAGGCACGATACATGGCTGGTTTAAGTAGTATGTTCCATGAGTCCATAGTCATAAAAGATAATGTCATGGTTTATGACATGGAAGGAATATATCTTGTTCAAGTCAAGTAAGAAGGCTATGCAGTAGCCGTTTCTCAGGTTTCAAAGATAAGAGTTTCATGCGATAGGTAGTCGCCAAGGCAACCCTGATTTGGGCTTTGTAAAGAAATATAAAGAGTAAAGAAGTGAAGAAAAAAGTAAGTTGTATGATCAGTAGGCCTTACATTTACGTCGAGTCTAGAAGCCGTCATAGGTGAGTGGTCATGGACAACTTGCATGTGCGAAGGCGTAGTCTTCCTCGGCATTGATCGTCGGGGTCTCAGGATTATGTCATCCCCAGGGGAAACGAGTTGGCTAAAGCAGGTGTTTGCAAAAACAAAAGTGTAGAACTTTATTGATACAAACTTTGTAAAAGATTACAATTTGAATTCTAGGAATGGTACAACTTTAGGAATCCAATCTAGATGACGATTGATTTATCCCTTGGACGATGTGAACTTTGAAGACGGAGCCTTTGAAGTTGAAGACAACTCTGGAAACTGAAGGCAAAAGCCTCGGATGTTGAAGGCAAAAGCCTCGGAAGAATGCAGCAGCACTTGGGCAAGAATTCCTGGACTCTCTGATCTCTGATCTCTGATTTCTGATGCTTAATACTTGATCCTTGATCCCCTTGAATGGAGACTTGAAACTCTATTTATAGAGTTCTGAAATAACTAAATTTTAGTTATTCTGGACTGCACATGGTAGATTGCGCAGCAATTGGATTGCGCAACAGTGGACTGCGCAGGCAGTTACTGGATCATGGGCCAACTGTCTTGGACACATAGCATCATTTGATCAAAATGCGCATGATCGTGCATAGACAGTTGCCACGTAATGAGCAATTGATGGCATGAATGCCACGTGTACTTTATCAGTTATGTTGATAGAGTGCGCCATCTGAATTGCGCAGGCTTTAGATTGCGCAGGCTTGGACTGCGCAGGCTTCGGATTGCGCAGGATTAGACTGTGCAGGAATGGATTGCGCTACCAGCTGTCAGCCGTCCTCGAGCATTGTGTGGCACAATAAACGAGTAGTCTCCTCGTTCTTCGTGCTGTCAGTTGTCAGGAAGATTTGATTTGTGTCAGGTAATGATGACTTTTGCCACGTCAGTCTGCGCAGTTGGGAGTGTACGCAAATCAGTGTACGCAATCTGTTTGCTGCGCAATCTATTGTCTGTGCAGTTCATTTGAAAGATTCATTTTTTGATCTTCATGACTTTGTTTATGTGTGCAACTTGATTTTTTAGGACCTACAAGACCCCCTTCAAAGTTTTCGAAATGTGAACTTATTCAAAATTTTGAAATACTTTGAATTTTTGAAATTTGAATCATTTTGCGCATGAAGTGAACTGGCTGCGCAATCTGAGGGATTGTCCCCAATTTCAGGCACAATCTGAGGCGGCCGTTTCATTTTCAGAAACTATAAATAGCCCTCTTCTTCATTTCATTTTTTTTACTTTGCCTCCTTCGTGCTTTTGAGAGAAAAATCCCCGAACCCTTTCTGTCTTCTTTCTCCGACGACTTCCATGGCTTTCCGACGATCCTCCGCCGCCGCTAAGGGGAAGGCCCCCGCCGAATCCTCGACCAGGGCTGCGCGACGAGCATCTCGTCATGAATCCGCGCACCCTACAATGTCAGGTAAAAAATTTAAATCAAAAACCCTTTTTAGGGTTTTGACCCCACTATTCTTCAGAATCCATCTCTTTTTAGAGATGTGATCATACTGCGCCACCCTCTTTAGGGTTCTGGTTGCACAAATCAGTTAATTCTTCCTTTTTATGAAGAACAACTTTCTGCGCAATCGGTTGAACTGTGCTGGCTGATGTCAGCATAATTTGCTGATTTGCGCGAGATTGTTAGCGCAAACTGATGACTGTTTGTTTGCGCAGTCTGATGTTTGTGCAAACTGATATTGCGCAATCTAATGTTGCGCATTCTGATGTTGCGCATTCTGATGTTTGCACAAACTAATGATAGAATCTTTGACTTGTACTGAATTTTATTTTCTCTGTTTGATGCAGTTAATGTGAGAGAAGATCCATAGTACGAAACTTTTGTGGGAACTCTTTCAGAGTCAGAGTATAAAGAGGATCTCTCTCATGTACATTATCCCCAGTATGATCTACCGACCTCCCGTCAGGCTATTCTGACTTCTCAAGACAATAAAACTTTACTGTGTTTAATGAACGGACAACCTCTGGAATCAGCAGACGCTGTCGTTCATAAGAAAACATTATTTTTGTTCGGTAAGGCTTTTGAGAAAACCTCTCAACCAAGGCCGAGGATGGAGGAAAGAATTGTCCATCAAGAGGCTAGGTCATTCTTTATACCAGATATCTCCCGCTGCCTCCCTTTATCCAGGTATGCTCATGCGAGCTATCCGAGGAAGATGGAATGGAACCTCACTCTTTTCCAGGACGCCCGTACAGGAAAGATCTTTGTGAAGAAAGGGCCAAATAAGAAGGATATGTTCTACAGCTTCTCTGATCGATACAGTATTTTGTTGAGAGACTTGAGACTTGGTTGTATCCCACCAGAGAACTCCTCCTTGTTGATGCCTGTCAGAACACCAATATTCGCAAACGAATTTGCAAAAGCCGAAGGGAAGTACCCAGAACAGGACATCAGATTAACTGGATTGGTGAATCCAGATTATAAGAGATGGAACTGCATAGCAAATTAGATTCTGACCAATTTTGAAGACAGACTTCAACAAATTAATTTGTACCAAGCAGTGCATGCCACTGTTTATGGTTTTGCCCCCAACTCACACATGTTCTTGGCTTTGGCTGAAAGATACAATTATAGAACAGGGACTTTCATGACCCCTGGTGGAGAAATCGGGTTTGCTCTCTACGAGATGAAGTATATCTCGTACTTGCCAATGGCAGACGCTCCATATGAAGAATTTGTTCCAACCAATGATGAGTTGGACAATCTTAGAAAGGAGAATACAGCAATGGTAGCAGTCTTTGAAGAGCTACTATGTCATTACAAGATTTGTTCTTTATATTACAAGAGTGCCACCTCCAATACTTGTTACTCGTCGAAATGGCTGCCTTATCTGTTCTTTAATCATATAGAAGAGAAGAAGACTAAGGAACACGATAAATGCTATCCTGATTTCTTCAAGCCTTTGAGCAATACAAAAGTGATGAAGTTGATGGAAGGAAGTGGCGACTTTGATAAAGAAATGAAAGATGATTATCAATGTCCACCTTTAAAGATAGGGGACAATCTTGAGAGTTACTTGAGAATGGGATATAGACCCATGTCAAAAGAAGCTCAGCTGGCAGGGTTTCTGACGTATTGGCTCCGTCGATTTGTAGTCCCAAGATCTAGTACAGTAGACCGCTTTCATCGCGGTGTTCTCTTCGCCGACGTCAAATTGGTCTTTGGCTACAAAGTGGACCTTTTATCAGCGATGACTTGCAAGTTGAATGCCAGTCTTCGTCTATATGTTGATCTGATGTTAAAAGCCAGAGGAGAAAAGGAATTTCCTCGTCTAGAACTGTCGTACACATATCTATTTGGATGGTTGCTTCTCCACTATCCCACTTTAATGGACCCCGGCATGGGACCGGTTGACGGCAGCTTTTTGCGGAGATACTCCCATGGTAAATGGAAGTACACTTCTTTGAGTGAATATAGATATGCTCTGAATCTGAACAGAGGATGGAACTTTTTTTGTGTACCTCTCCCCGCTGGATATGATCAAATGCCAACAAATATGGTCGACTCGAAGATGCAACCCCTGAACCGTGTAGCCTTTGAATGGTTGAAGACAATTCGACCATCTCACTTGGTGCACCGGTTTGAAGAGGAGTGTTATTTAGAACCATATCTCCCTAGTCAATTTGCTCGGCAGTTTGGATACGATCAATTTCACGTGGGAAATGCCATCACCTGCCTTCAAGGCAAGGGTTTTTTGATAGACGGGGCTCGAGCTTGGGCTTATTATAATGCTCGAGATACGAAAGCCATATTCTCGATGCCAGCAAATAGCACCCATGGTCCTCGGATGCTATTTACATATTCAGTATTCTATACATCCGCGAACACTTTTGCTGAGAATTTTAATCTCGCAGATAGTTTCGCTTCTTCGACGAGATTGAGGAGAGGAAGAATTGCTTTGTCGCTCCTTGGAAATGATGAGGTGCATGAACCAGCAGATGCACCCTTGGAAGTCTCAAGGGATATTATGTTCCCTCAAGAGGTAAACGCAGCAATGCATATTTCTTTAAAAGTAGGTAAATCTCCAGCAAAGAAGAGGAGAAGAGAGGAGCCTCCTGCTCCGGCAGCAAAGAAGAAATTGATCTTAGATCATTCTTCTGAAAAGATCACTACCCGATCTCAATCTCGACAACTGGCCGGGATACTTCAGCAAGAAGAGGCTACCACACCGACCTCTGTCCAAAAACAAGTCGAACCAATAAATGTAGAGAGTCCTAAAAGACCTCTACACAGAAGAAAAAGGTTGGTCAGCAGAAGACATTTAGCAGACTCTTCTTCCAGACAAATCCTATCTTCAGTAGTGGCAGATGCTGCAGCAGGAATTATAATGTCATCTCCCATACCTGTTTCTGAATCTGGGAGCAAAACTCTTGGTCCAGAACAGATGGTAGAGACTGAACAGAGGGGAGATCTTGACCCAAGAACTGAGGCTGAAAAGCCCAGAGAAAACATCACGGAGGAAGAACAAAATATTGTACGACCTCTTTCACCTGTCGCGGAAACAACTCAACCTCTTCCTACTCCTAGGACCCTCCGTGAAGAAGAAGATCGTGAAATGATTGCAGCTCTAGAAGATTGCAGCTATAGCCTGCTGGAGGACCAGACTGCAACTAACAGCAGGAATGCAGAAGAAGAAGAAGAAGAAGATGAAGATAGCTCTTCGTCTGAAAATATTGATGAATATATGCAAGATCCCGAAAGGGATGATGAAGAGCATATATCTCCTGATGCTGCCGATGATACTTCAGATCCTAAAAAGGATATTGAAATGGAGGCGTCTTCAGAAAATTTGCTGATACCTTAAATCCTGAAGAGGATGTTGAGATAGAAATACCTCCAGAAGAAGCAGCAGATGAAGATGCTCCGAAAGAAACTCCCGCCACCGGTCCTCAAGGTATAAAATAAAATTTAGCAATCTTCTCTTTTAAAATAGATTGATAGCTAACATCTTTATTTGTATTTCTTGCAGATCTTGAGACTCTTCCAGCACCTCCGACGGACCTGGCTATAGTGCCCGTAACAACGGTGGTTATTAGTAGTAGTCATCATCTATCTTGTGGTTCTGAAGCGGGTAGTAGCCAAGCTGTTGCGGCTGAAGTGACTTCTGCTCAGCTGGAGTCTATTTCTGCAGGGGATAGGCCTATTGCTGGATCGAACCAAGGTAAGACTGTCTTCATTTAATCTTCTTGGTTATTGGCAAACGACTGGCAAAATGACAATTTTACTTTTGCAGAGGAACAACCAGGAGGGGCGACTAGCTCCACTTTGGCTCCTTTATTCAAAGAGCCAGCCATCCAGACACAAAGGATCGAGCATCCTGCTGCTTCGTCTTCAACAGGAGTAGCTGCGACTCTTGGGACTCTAGCAATCAATCAACTAGTCGTCCAGTCATTCACCAGATGCTTCTTTGAGTCCTTGGGACCTCTAGTTCATAAGATGATGGACAAAGAGGGTGCTGATTTTTTTTATGGTTAGAAATCCAACTTCTTTCTTGGTAAGGGCTATAAGGGTGCAAGGAGATGAAGCTCAGGCCACTCTCCTTGACCATATATTGAATGAATTAGAAGTCTGCATAAAAAAATTATAAGGAGCTCAAGAAGAAGGAAATGGAATCTCTAGTGCAGGCCGAGTTCGAACGAATGGCCCAGGCAGCTGATATAGAAAGGGTGAATCTTCAAAATCTTTTGGAGGCTTATTCCACAAAATCTGCTGAATACAACTCTAAGCTAGAATCAGTCACCTTGATGGCTGAAAGAAAAGGACAAAGAACTGCTGAACTAAGAGCAGAGATTGCTCGTCTCCAGAAAGAGTTAGAAGATGAAACTGCTGACCATCAAGTTGTAATTGAGCAATACAATGCTTTGATTCAGGAGAAGAATGAGTATGAGGCGACTCATGGTGCCGAGATTACCCGTCGGACGGTAGCCATGCCTATTTTTAATCAAGAAACCGGGATGGAAGAGGCCAGAAGGAGTGTGATATCCACTCATGAAGAAGAGCTGCAGACACTGAAGCAGCAGATTGACAACCTGATAATACCTCCATCTTAGTGGAACTTTTTGTACCTTTGTGTCTTTTTATGGCTCATGTGCTTTTGTAATGCCTCATATTCTGGTTAATAAAAGATATTTTGTTGTGGCTCCATTATTTGTTGCATATCTTGTTTAGATATAAATAATAGAGATAGAAAATATATTCAGAGGTATGAGACATGATATATTTCTTGATAATTTTGTAGAAAATAATTATATTCATTATATCTGCTAAGAGGTAATATGAACGTGGCAGAATATATTGAATATTATTATTTCAATTGACAACTTAATCGAAAATGACAAGTTGCTGATGTAGATGATGAACGATGATGAATCGTCAATGTATGTGAGATGAACGGGAAAACCGTCAAATGATGGAATGAACGGACAAACCGTCAAAATGGATGATAATGAACGGATAAACCGTCAAGTGATGATGAATGAACGGGTGAACCGTCAGATGATAATGAACGGGTGAACCGTCAAACGGTGATGAATGAACGGATGAACCGTCGGGTGGTAATAAATGAACGGATGAACCGTCGAATGAATGTAATAAATGAACAAATGAACCGTCAAGTGGTAATAAATGAATGGATGAACGGTCAGGCATTAATGAATGGGCGAACCGTCGGATGAATGTGTTGCTTCCTTGTTTGAGGAGTCTCTGCCTATAAATATAACAGAAATCTGACAGGAATGAGCACTTCTACTCTTCAACATAAAAATATCGTCTGGAGAAGCATCCAAGAAGGCTGAAATCGCCCTGAGGGCTCAGAAGGGCACTGAAGAATGCCCTGCCGATCTAGTTCAGCCGAAGGAGGCAGAAGCAGGCGAAGGTTCGTCTGCACCCAAGCCACCGCGAGACATCCTGGACTTTCTGCTTGAACCGGGAAGGACTGAAGAAGAGGAAGCCATGAGGATGGCTGCTTGCAAGTTCCTCGTGGGTTCCAGCAAGGAAGTTCTCAGCTCCTTTGTTGATCGTGTTTTGAGAAGGACGGCAGTGGTCCGCGTCCGGATATAGACAAGGATGATAATGACCTTCCTTAATATCATGTACTATCATATGATGAAATAAAATTTGAATTTTATTTATGAACTTGAACTTTGTCTGATGATTTACAAGTATTTACATTCATACATAATACTTCTTAAGGAACTTGCTATTGATGGGCATCATAGCAACGCGACCATTGAGTTCTGAAAGTTGATAAGCTCCATTTGAGAAGACTTTGCTTACAACATAGGGACCTTCCCACTTCGCATCAAATTTGCCTTTGCTCATATGAGTCATAGTCATAGGACGTCTGACCGTTAGAACAAGTTCTCCTTGCTGAAAGGTTCTGACTTTAACTTTACGATTAAAAGTCTTCGAGATGCGAGCTTGGTATAACTCAATATGCTGCTGAACCATTAATCGCTTTTCATCAAGTGCTTCCAACTCTTGAAGTTGAAGAAGATCATTATTTTCTGTAGTGAGCTCGTTAGCAATGGCAATCCTTAAAGAAGGAATTTGCAGTTCCAGAGGAAGAACAGCTCACAGCCATACACCAGAGAAAAGGGTGTAAAGCCCGTAGAATTGCGGACCGTAGTCCGGTAGGCCCAAAGACATTCCCCAAGCTTTTCGCTCCAGTTCCGTTTATTAGTGGATACAAACTTCTTGAGGAGCTTGATAATGGTTTTGTTGAAGGCTTCAGCTAATCCATTAGCAGCAGGATTGTAGGCTGTTGAAGCAACGTTGTCAATCCGATGGTCATCGCAGAATCTGGTAAATTTCTGGCTGATGAATTGAGGTCCATTATCATGGATGATTCTTCGAGGTACACCAAATCTGTATATGACGTGGTGTTTAACAAAGCTGATGACGCTATTGGTTTTGACTTCAGCCAGAGGTATAGCTTCAGCCCACTTGGAAAAGTAGTCCGTTATTGCCAGTATGAATCGATGTCCTCTAGAAGAAGGAGGATTGATGGGACCTATGACATCCATGCCCCAAGCTTCAAAAGGCCAGGAAGCAGCAGTCGGATGAAGGAATTCCGATGGTTGGTGAATGAAGTCTGCATGGATTTGACAAGCATGACATTTTTTTGCATATTCAATGGCATCTGATACCATAGAGGGCCAATAGTAACCCATGCGTCGAATACGATCCAGTAATTTAGGACCAGGTTGATGTGCTCCACATACACCATCATGAGCTTCGCGCAACACTTGTCGTGCTTCATCACCAGCGAGACAGCGTAGGAGAAGACCGTCATAAGTTCGCCGATAAAGTGTCTTGGTGGTTTGATTGTAGTAGAATCGGAGAGATCGTCGACGAACGCTCGTAGCCTCCTTAGGATCCTCGGGGAGTATGTCATGGACTACGAAATTGATGAAAGGAGTTCTCTAGTCTTCGTCGATAACATTGACTTCAGCAAGATTGCTGAATTCAATATTACGATTGTTTTCAACGCAGAACAATTCTCGGTTGGAGACAACTACCACTTGCTGTCTTTTGATAGGGATGGCTAGGACAGCTACAAGATTGGCCAGGGCATCCGCTTCAGTATTGCAAGCTCGTCGAACATAGTCGATGAAGAAAGCTTTGAATGATATAACTATTTTGATTGCTGCTTCATGATAAGGTATCAGATCTTGATGACGGACTTCATAGATTCCTCTAACTTGATTGATAACCAACTTAGAGTCACCGTAGACTTCGAGATATTCGACATCCAATTGTTTGGCTAATTGAAGGCCGATGAGTAAGGCATTGTACTCTGCTACATTGTTGGAGCAGGGTTCATCTAGATAGTAGGCTCTTTGGATGGTTGATCCGTCTGGAAAAACAAGAACAACTCCAACACCTGCTACAATGGCACCATTTGGTCCGATTCTTGATGCACCGTCAAAGAATAGACGCCAGGTTGGAAATTCTTCAGAGATCATGTTGACTTCCAATGTCTCGTCTAGAATTTCGTCATATAGCTTGGATGTTTCTGGTACAGGATGAGCTGCTAAGAAATCTGCCAGCGCTTGACCTTTGACAGACTTTTGCGGAACATACACCATGTCATATTGAGCTAGCAGGATTGCCCATGTAGCCAGCCGAGAATTGAGTGTGCTGGGCTTCTTCATGAGTACCCGAAGAGGATTAACTCGGGATATGACATGAATAGTTTATCCAATGATATAATGTCTCATCTTCTGTACAGCAAACATAAGAGCTAGGCATTCTTTCTCGACCAGACTATAACGGTGTTCAGCACCAATCATAGTACGACTGAGATAATAGATGGCCTGTTCATGACCTTCTTTGTTCTTTTGGGCAAGTAAAGCACCCATTGAATGATCCATAGCACGGACATACATCAAGAATGGAATGCCAGAGATTGGTGGCACCAAGACTGGTGGATTCATGAGATACCACTTGATATCGTCAAATGCTTGTTGACATTCTTCAGTCTAAACGAAAGATACACCTTTCTTCATTAGATGAGTGAATGGTCTGCAACGTCCAGACAAGTTCAAAATGAATCTCCTGATGTACGCAAGTCGACCTTGGAATCCTCGTAGCTCTTTTAGGTTGCGTGGAGGATGCATCTCTTGAATGGCTTTGATCTTCTCGGGATCCACGTGTATACCCTTAGAGGTAATGACGAAGCCGAGAAACTTGTCACTAGAGACACCCAAAAATGACTTGGTGGGATTCATTTTGAGTTGATGTTGGCGCATAAGATTGAAGATTGTTCTCAAATCTTGGATGTGATCTTCTTTTAGATGACTTTTGACGGCGATATCGTCAACATAACATTCGACAGTCTTGCGGAGATGATCTTTGAAGATGGTACTCATAGCCCGTTGGTAGGTTGCACCAGCGTTCTTAAGACCAAATGGCATCACTGTATAGCAATAGACACCACGAGGAGTTCGGAAAGAGGTAGGTTTTTTATCTTCGGGATTCATCTTGATCTGATTATATCCAGAGAATCCATCCATGAAAGATATTCGCTCAAATCTACAGTTATTGTCGATCATGACATTCGTGATAGGGAGGGGAAATTCATCTTTTGGACATGCTTTATTAAGATCCCGGAAGTTGATGCAGACTCGAACTTTACCAGTTTTCTTTAGCACTGGAACAACGTTGGCCACCCAGTCAGGATGTTGTTCTTCTCGAATAAAGCCACAAACAATGAGTTTCTTGACTTCATCATCGATCGCGTCCATCATTTCTGGTTTAAAATGCCGTTGTTGCTGCTTAACTGGTTTTGCATTAGGCAAAATATTCAGTTTGTGTGTAGCAATCTTGGGATCTAAACCTGGCATGTCTTCATAACTCCAAGCAAAGACATCGATATATTCTTTAATAAGAAGAATCAACTCTTGTTTGTCTGCTTCTGGAAGATTCTTGCTGATGAAGATTGGACGAGGTGATCTACTTTCCCCTACATCAACTTGAACTAATTGATCCTCAGTAGGAGGTTCTCGTTGTTCAAAGCGAAGTACCCATTGATTGTCCATATGCTGAGCCCAAGGATCTGTTTCAGGATTTTCCTCAACATCCTCGTCATAGCTATCTGGAATTTCGACGGAGACCATGTTAGATGATACGACCAGTCGATGGATTTCACCGATGCTGGTGTCAGAATCCCAAGATCTAGAATCAGAAGAATTAGAACGTTCTTCGCTATCGGAATCGGAGACTGCTAGGGATAAAATTGGAGGAGAAGCATATCCAAGTCCTTTTTTAGTCCTGCTGTAATACATCTCTGACTTTCCTTTCGAAACAGTAGTACGAATAGGAGTTCGTCTACCTTTACCGTAATTGAGACCACTTTTAAAGTCGTAGCCCATTTTTCGGATGATGTCTTTTGATTGTTGACTGTAACGACGGAGTTGAAGGCGTCCTGTATCGTTAAGTTTGCTGTCATCCGTATAGCTGAATTGTTGTTCCTGTCCTTTACTAAAAAGTATTGGACTTTCGCCTTTCTTTCGAGAAGGGACAATACGGTAAGAATCATCTGGGTCTTCAAATGATACTTCTATTTGAAGAGATTGTACAACTCCCATTGTAAATGATTGGAAGCTATCTAACATATCCAAATAGCATTTAGTATGATAAATAACATCAATATACTGGAAAGTAGGTACTTTTTCATTGATTTGTACATTTGTATTTACAGCAGGACCTTTAGCCTTAGCAGGCTTGGTCAAATTGATTACAAGAGGGGGAGAAGAAGTACGTGGAGGTGGCTTGTTACGCCGGAGGTCGATAACAATTGGCTCAGAGGAGGTGAGCTTCCTTTTTTCCTTGTTGTGAGTTAGATCAGCAACAAGTGGCTCGGAAGGAGTGAGCTGCTTTTTGTCCTTGTTACGACGTAAATCGATAACAAGTGGCTCAGAAGAGGTGAGCTCCCTTTGATTTTGGTCAACATCAACTGGTTTCTTTTGGACTGGCAAGTGAATAGCCAGTGGTTTAGAAGACTGAGGATGAGAAACTTGCCCTTTAACAGGTATGATAAGAGTGTCTCTGGGCATTGCTTCTTGTTCTACTTCAGTGTCTAAGGCCAGCACAACCTTCATGAATTCATCCTTGTACATCCGAGCGTCGTTGCAGTATGCTTCAACGCCTTTGAAGGGATAGAGATCAACAACCTCTTTTTGCACCTCTCCTTTGTCATCAACATATTTGAAACATTGATGAAGAGTTGATGGAACAATATTGTGCTCGTGTAAGAATGGCCTCCCTAATAGAGCATTGTAAGAACAACCATGGTTGTCAATGATATAGAAAGTAACCTTTGTGTGGAGATAGCCTATTTGGAGTTTTAAGCGAAATTTGCCTAAAGGTTCACTTCTCCCCTGATTGAATCCAAGGATGGTGGTGATTGTACTGGAGAGGCTGTGCACAGGGATTTTCAGAGCATCGAGCATTGTTTTTGGCATAATGCTGAGAGCAGACCCTGGATCTATCAGGATACGATCAACTTTCATCGAGTCGACATATCCTGCATAGTAGAAAGGACGATCGTGTCTATTGTCTTCCATCATCATATCATCTTGTGTGAAAGTAATATTCGGAATCAATTCCAGAACACTATGACAATGGAGACAAGAAACAGGTTCTGCTTCCGGTTTCTTGAGAAATGCTAGACAAGTCTCAGCTTGCATAAGAGATTCACTTAGAGTTTCTTGCGTTTCTTTGGAAAGACGCAAGAGCTCAAAGATAGACAGCCTTGCTGGTGTATTAGCCAATTGAGCCAATATATCAAAGTTGTAAGGCTTCTCAAGCCCAGTAGGAAATGATTTCTTCAAAGGTTTATCAAACCGGACTTGTTGCTTGCCTTTATCAGCAGCCACTGGCTTGGAAGGAATAGGTACTACAACCGGTGAGGATGTAGAAGGAATCTCTTCAATAGAAACAGGTTGTGCTGGAACAGGCTCAGAAGAAGAGGCAGGATTCTCTTGAGCTTCAGGGTAATCTTTCAAGTAGGCTTTTCCTGATCTGGTGCCTAATAGTATTTCTTCATCAACTATAGGGTCAAAAGACACCATGTTGCAAATCTTTGTCTTGCCTTTGGAGCGATCTTTCTTCTTAGAAGAAGAAGGAACCTCGAATTCTGAAGCAAGATCGGGATGGATCCACATAACCTCGCCATTATTAAGGGACAAAGGAATGAGACCTTCATTTGGTGGAGAAGGAAGATTTTCAATCTCAAGAGTAGCTTTTGGAATGGGAATGACACCATGCTGTATCATCTACGGGGGAAAATTACCGAACTGGACCGAGACCATATTTGCGGTAACAATCTTCTCATCTTGCTGTAGAGTAATGATGCCAGCATTGACAAGCTCTTAAATTTTACCCTTGAGCACATAACACGCTCGAGTAGGATGTCCAATGAATCGGTGGTAGACACAATACTTAGGATGATCGGTCTTACCGACTTCATCAGGCTTCTTTGGGTCTGGTAGCTGGATCTTGTTACTTTTGAGTAAGCAATCGAAGATGCTTGCAGTATCATTCTCGTCAAAAGAATACTCTACCTTAGGACGAGGTTCCCTCGGTTGAGGTGCAGAAGGAGTGGAGGTGGACGTAGGCGGAGCTACGTTGACAGCCAAGGACTCTTTGCTTTTCAGATTAATATTCAGAGTCTCCTTGTTCTTGCAGTTGTTCTGACGATTACCGTCGCCTGATGTTTGATGTTCGTCCCGATCTGGGTTAGACATTTGTACCCCCAACTGTTTGAACTTCTCAGCACTCACTTCAGCTGCTTTGGCGTTGACGATAAAAGATGGCCAGTCTTGGAATTGAGTTGACCCTGTCTACATGCTGATGATAGGCAAGAGGTTTACCTTGCAAGTGTCTATGGTAACAGCAGCAGGAGTTCCTGGAGGCATCTTCAAGGCTTCTCGGCGGAACCGTTCGATGAAACTCTCAGCAGTTTCATTTTGTCTCTGTTTGATTTTATTGAGGGCAGACATAGTCATGTCATTGAATCCCTCATAGAATCATTCCAGAAAGATTTGCTTGAGCCCTGAAAAATAAGTAATACAACCATCGGGCAAACTTCTGTACCAGTCGTATGCTACGCCGGCTAAACAACCGACGAACACTCTGGTAAGAAGAGCGTCATTTGGTTGAAGTTGAACAGTCATTACCTCGAAGTGATTGATGAACTGGCTTGGTGAGGTACTGTCGTCGAAGAGAGAGATTGTTGGGATTTTATATTTGGAAGGAAATGGGACTTCCTTCCATTCAACAGGGTAAGGCTGCTTGATTCCCAACATTTGCAAGTTGTCCTTCTCTTTGAAAGCTTCAAACTGGGTTCGCAAGAGTTTGAAAGCTTCATTGGCGTCTTCAGATGATGAAGAAGGAGCCGGTTGAGTCAGAGTGGTAGGAGGAGGAACAGCATTATAAGCACTACCCCCAGCCCCTGACTGACTGGGTGTAGTTTGAACTTGTACTTGTACAGGAGGCATTTGAGGAGATACTACCCCCAGCCCAGCATTGGCAGGCACCGATGATACTATGACTTCAGGACTCACAGCAGGTACAGTCGGTGGTGTGGCATGTTGTGCCACAATGATAGAATGCATACTGGCGACCATTTCAGCCATAGTCTTCAGTTTGTCTTCTAGAGTAGCAATTCGCTGTTCTTGATTTGCAAAAGTTGAAGCATCGGGATCTTCATTGACAACATAAACTGTCACTTTTCTTGGTACAACGGATGATACTGTCTGTTCAGAACTTTTGCTGTATGCATCATAGTCGAAGAAAGAGTCATCTCCTGACCGAGAAAGAGGGAAATGATCAGAAGGATCTTGAGGAAGATTCCTTTGACCGATTGTATCTTGGCTTCGGGTATGTTGGAATACTCCCTCAGAAGATTCTTGGAGAAGATCCAAAAACCGCTGGCTTGGTTTGCGAGGTTTGCCATATTTAGAGCACTTTCTACCTCCAGTGTTTCGAGAAGTCATGTTAACAGAAGCATACAGGACTTCGTTTTCATCCTCTGACATCGGTTCGGTTTTAGCAAAAGTTAAACGATCGAAGACAGATCGTTTTGTTGTTTGACAACAACATTGGATGATGACTTTATGATTACAATGATGATCAGATGATTGAACTGAAGGTGTCGAGATGTTATCCTGTTTTTGCCTGAGATGTTCTCGGAGGTCAGAAACCATGCCGGGATGGGGAAAGGTTCGAGGAATGTGTTCTTTAACAACATTTGGAACATGGTTTCGATTCTTCAAATGTTTTGTCCCCTGTGTGTACAAGGAAGTGCTCACCTCATTGGCATAGGTGTTTGGATCTTTGACCTTGGAAGTTTGTCTTTGAGTTTTGACCTTCGGCATAGGTTGTTTACGTTTTGTCGAAGTTGGTCTATTAAGATATGTTCTCAGGTCTGCAAACTCACCCCCAGGGGTTTCTGTTTGAGACACCAACAGTTTTCCCTGTTTAGAACGGGATATCTTAAAAGTTGGAAGGTCTTGGAATTCTGCTACAGGGGTAGGCAGAATACCTCTTTGATCAGTACAAGTTCCTTTGTCATTTGAAGGAATTCTTGTACTGACTGGTACCGAAGCACGTTCAGATTGATCTTCTACGGTAAAGACCGAAGAAGATTAAGAAAAGACCAAGGGGCCTTTTCCTTTATTCTGTGAAGAAGGGATAGCTAAAGAGCGTTTCCCTCTGTTATCTTCCAAGTCGTGAGACAAGGAAGTTTGAGAAAAGACCAACGGGCCTTTTCCTTTGATCCGAGGAGAAGGAGGAATAGCCAGAGGATTACCCCCAGTGGATTGTGCAAGAGCAACAGAGTGCTTAGGGAGAGGAGCAGAGGTTTTCCCTTTGTTATAAGAAGAGGAGAGTTTAACCAAAGGGATGTTACTCTTAGATTGCGCAGGCATAGTTTGCGCATGGGTGGATGGCGCACTGGCCACTTGTGCATGAGAAACTTTGGCAGAGGGTGCACTGGTTCTAGCCACAGAAGCTGTGGTTTGCGCATCAGGAGTTCTTGCTTCAGAGTGCTTGGGATGCACTCTAGTTACTGGAGTGTTGGTTTGCGCAGGCAAAGTTACTGCCAATTGCGCCAGGGACATAGGAGTCTTGTATTTTGACAAGGCAGCATATGAAGTAGCCTGTGCAATAGTTGCAACAGATTGTGCAACAGTGGTTGGAACAGACTGTGCAACAGTGGTTGAGACAGACTGTGCAATAGTTGCCACACCAGATTGCGCACTAGTCTGGCTAACAGACTGCACAACAGAGTGCACAGCAGCCTTGGTGGCAAGATTGCCAGATTGTGCAGCAGTCTTGGAGACCCATACTGAGCGTACTTTGCTCTTGGTAGAAGTGGCTACAGTACGGGGAGTGGTCTTGGAGTTGAGCATCGCTTCGTAAGCTGTCTGGTTGACTTTAACAACCAGCGTCTTCTGCGTCTTCCCGATAGATGCTACGTCACATTGAGTTGCTACTTCCTCGTCGGAGGAGAAAGTCGTCCCCAGCAGAGTCGCCATTTTGTTTGCAAAAACAAAAGTGTAGAACTTTATTGATACAAACTTTGTAAAAGATTACAATTTGAATTCTGGGAATGGTACAACTTTAGGAATCCAATCTAGATGACGATTGCTTTATCCCTTGGACGATGTGAACTTTGAAGACAGAGCCTTTGAAGTTGAAGACAACTCTGGAAACTGAAGGCAAAAGCCTCGGATGTTGAAGGCAAAAGCCTCGGAAGAATGCAGCAGCACTTGGGCAAGAACTCCTGGACTCTCTGATCTCTGATTTCTGAAGCTTAATACTTGATCCTTGATCCCCTTGAATGGAGACTTGAAACTCTATTTATAGAGTTCTGAAAATAACTAACTTTTAGTTATTCTGGACTGCGCATGATGGATTGTGCAGCAATTGGATTGTGCAACAGTGGACTGCGCAGGCAGTTACTGGATCATGGGCCAACTGTCTTGGACACATGGCATCATTTGATCAAAATACGCATGATCGTGCATAGATAGTTGCCCCGTAATGAGCATTTGATGGCATGAATGCCACGTGTACTTTATCAGTTATGTTGATAGAGTGCGCCATCTGAATTGCACAGGCTTTAGATTACGCAGGCTTGGACTGCGCAGGCTTCGGATTGCGCAGGATTAGACTGCGCAGGAATGGATTACGCTACCAGCTGTCAGCCGTCCTCGAGCGTTGTGTGGCGCAATAAACGAGCAGTCTCCTCGTTCTTCGTGCTGTCAGTTATCAGGAAGATTTGATTTGTGTCAGGTAATGATGACTTTTGCCACGTCAGTCTGCGCAGTTGGGAGTGTGCGCAAATCAGTGTGCGCAATCTGTTTACTGCGCAATCTATTATCTGCGCAGTTCATTTGAAAGATTCATTTCTTGATCTTCATGACTTTGTTTATGTGTGCAACTTGATTTTTTAGGACCTACAGCAGGATGCTGGTTATATCGCATAGGAGATTCGGGGCTTCTATAGACTAATTACCCTGGATGATCGTCGCTTATCCTACCGTACCTCATAGGAGATTTGGGGTTTCCATGGGCTAGCTACCCGTGCTGGGTGACCACCGTCTATCCTAAGTCAAGTACAAGATAGCTTGACATTGCTACTGACCTTTCATATAGATAAGTCATTGTGCTGAGCGGCAATCCGCATGCACGTTGTCGGTTGGGTCATAAAGAGTATAACCATGGCATGAAAGATTCATAAAATGTTTGCACGATCTGCACTGCAAGTTTTATGAAGCCTAAGACTTGGCTATAGCAAAGACACGTGCTTCGACATAAGATGTGGCATTGTGTTTGAGTTGTCAACACAAGTTCTACAATTCGGGGTTGAGTTGTCTCGAGTTAAGTCAGGACGGGCCATAAGCAAAGTTTGGTTAAGTCATGTTCAATTGTGAGGCACGGCCTCGATGTTTGAAGCACGGACCAAGTCGATGACACGAAACATGTTGTTGCATCCCAAAGTATAAGCTAGACAGACAAGCACGAGTCGACACATTGATGTTGTTAGCATATGAGAATGGTCTAGAGATACAAAAATCGGCCAAGCATCTATGTCCTAAAACTAATCCTAAGGCAAGATTAGAAAGACAATCAAAAGGATTTATTGCACAAATTAAATAAACGTGATAATTTTGTATGGATGGGCGTAGAGCTCACACTACCAGTAAAGTTGAGTACTGACACCCACACAGTATTTTTGTGCAGGCACAGGTAAAAGATCGTTTGGCGCAGAGCTCGCTTGGATGCGTCGAGACACAAATTTTCTTCGCGTTTCAAGGCGTGCGGCCACATAAAATCTGGACTTATACGTGACATAATATATGAACATCGCCTTCTGAAGCATCCGCAAGTGGCAAGCCTTGAACCCTTGTATTGAGAGATAAGGGAGAGGTAAGCAATTGTAATATGAAAGAAAAGTGAGCTTGAGTGCATGTAAACTTAGACTCGTGCCACTTTGTAATATTCATTTCAATATAAATAAAGAGTTATCATTTTTTATGTATACTCATGTTGCCTTTATTATCTAATGTTCTGCTTGGGACTTCTGTGCGATAATCCCGTCGCTTAGCCTGTCATGGATCGTTATGGAACCCATCTTGCGTAAGCGCAACCTAGGCTCACGCGGAATCACATCTTAGCGAAGACGATTGGCCCTTCGGGACCAGGGCATGATAGCTCTCCTTGTGGTCCACAATCGTATGGTCCCGAGAACTTATCCATGTCCTCGCCTGTGACTTGGGTCTTCCCTTCCCGTAGGAAGCCACTGGGACGGACTCCTACAATGATTCCACTTGCTTGCGTCGACCTTGTAACCCCTTTTCCCGATATTTTAAATTTTTTTACTATTTATTTGAATTAAATGGTAAAATTTTGGAATTTATAAATATTTTAATTAAATAGTTATTGTGATAAAATGCTTTAGTCATGGTTAAGTTTTGGGGTACAAGATGACTAGAAATCATGGTACGGATAGTGCAGTGGCGTGCTTTGACTAGAGTGTTAGCCATGGTAAGGGAGGCCGAGCCATAAGTGTGTTCTAATAAGAAAAATCAGACCAAGTTGTGACATGACCTCCATAAATAATTTAATTAGTTATTTATTAATATTTTGACTTTTAGAAAATCTGGTTGAACCAATTTAGTCGAACTGAACCCGAACAGAAGCCAAGCCCATGTAGTCATGTCGTGTATCCAAAAGACGTCCATGTAGATATGTAGATGTATATATATATTGGTGGTTCATTTTATAGTCTAGTGACTAATTTCTATAAATTAAATATTAAATATAATATATGTACTAGTTGTTATTTTAATTTATATATACCTTGGAAAATAAGATAAATACTTTTCTTAGTTATCCTCGTACATCTTGGAGGGAAATTTTAGACTATAGATATACTTGTATTTTCATATATTGTTGATTATTCTTATCTTTTTATAGTTGTAAATCTTATTATATTGATATTATTATTATAAATATAGCATTTGGTTATTTTGTGTTTTAGGAGGAAAATATAACTAACATGTACATAAATTTTATGTATAAGCTCCATACTAGGACATATATTCTTAAGATAGTTTTTGGTTGTATCGAATATTTAATGTAACATTAGATATGTATAAAGAGAGATACATGTAGAGAATATATAGTTATATTATATATATAGAAAAAGAAATAAAAAAGGTATATATAAACCTATTAAACATCTCGCGATATATTGAATATATCGCCAGATGAAGAAGCCCATTCAAACCAACCAAAAGGAACACATAGCCGAGCCCAAATCAAAAAGAAAGCCAACACAAGCCTTTCCCTATATAGAACGAGAATGAGAGAGGGATAAAATGGAGACGAAAACCCAAAAACCCTAGACGAACATGGCGACCCTCTACCCATCCCCTAGTGCCACTGTGCGCACCCACAGGCCGGCCACGACCGCACCAGAGTAGCGCGTGCCTTGGACTACAGCGCCAGCAACAACAGCAGATCCATTGCCAGGTATGCCCGTTCACCGCTAGCTTTCTTCGTGTGTACTCGACCGTTTCTGACACCGTAAACTCCTATGAATAGCCTATATAACCATCTACGTGACCCTTCAATTAGATTTGAATATAATTGATTAGATTTCTCTGGAAATCGATCCAAAAATCAACGAAAAACTGTTTCAAAAATAGTTTAGAAAATAGTTTAGATGCCCCTGTTCGAGGATCGATTTCGATCAACTCGTGCATAACTTTTTAAAACTAATTGAAGACAGTGATAGAAAATCTATAGGGCTTTACCACCCTTCTTGTAGAATTAAATTTTGTCGACTACGCATCGAGAAAACCAAATCACAATTTTGCCAAAAAACAGCTTTCAAAACAAAATTGTTTGTAGAAAAATCACTGATACGACGTGCGTCCCGATAAACCGGGCAACATGTTCGCAACCCTTGAGCATTAAAAGATGCGTACATATGTTGCGGACGTGTGGGATTCGACGGAACTCAATTTTCATTATGCGTGCACGACGAAATCGAGGCGTATCCGTCGAGATACCCTGTATCGGCCGTTTTGCAAACTATCCAATTACTTCGTGTACTTTCATCACCTCGAGATGAAACTTACGTCAATAAGACAATGTCATTTTTTGGTCCTCTATGCCATGTTTGGTCCGATTTTGAGAAGGTCGACCAGAACGCTGTTTTGGCGAGCCCGCGACCCGATCTACTAAGCGAATTTGTGCACGGCCCACCAGAATCTCACTTTGAATATACGGTTGGGTTCGTATCATTAAATAGGACCCGTAGACATATAGTTTGACGACTTTAGAGACCGTAGATGTTGACACACTTTTTGGTGCAAAGTAGGTCCAACGATCGACATCATTTTGACCCTAAATTACCGTTTAGCCCCTGTATCCAGAATTGGACTTATGGGTAGGCTATTCTAGCTAACTTGACTATTCTGAACATGTTGGTAATATCTGTTTCAGTCTCCGAAGACTGTTGTGAGGGTTGAATTTTGTGACTCGTTGATTGACTGGATAGTATTGATTCTACGTGCTACCACCAGACAAGTATACCTTGCCGAAATTATACATTATTTACATGTTTTCTTTTTCTATTGTACTTATTTTCATATTGTCTCATGCTTGTCATATTCCGCTTGGTTTATCATCTACTGTCTTCTTATTTTATAGATTTACGTGCACGTATAGGATATTAGTCTTTCATTGATTATTTATTGGTCTTTCTAGTGTTCACCGTGTCTTATGATAGAGCTGCCAATTATGCCATGTTCCTTGATTGACTTAACCTAGTATGATTGATTGATTTGGATTTGATTTGAGTATGACCTGACCTGACTTATGACAGTCTCGATTGGGAGTATCTTGCATTGTACTACAATTGCAACATACTATAGATCGGGTGTATCTTGTATTGTACTATAGTCTATAGGATTTCATATTACCTTTATATTCCTTTAGGAGAGTATATTGATACTAGGATTGACTATTCTCGATTGAGAGTATCTTGCATTGTACTACAGTTGAGATACTATAGATTGGAATATATTGCATTGTACGACAGTCTATAGGATTTATTTGATTGATTGTTAGCCAAGTCTAGTATTACATTTCCATATGACATGTCGTTCCTTTAATATTTTTCTTACACTATTCTTGTCTTCCATACATGTTATTTACTGTCATAATAGTAGGCATGTTTTATGTATTTTGCTAGTCCCCTGAGGACCTATTGATCTCTTCAGGTAGTTGATTGCACAGAGTTAGTTAGCCGGTCTTGATGGTGATTGATTACTTCAGATTTCAGGTATATATCATTCGTGATTACATATTTACATCCGTTAATTGCGTTCTGCTTGTTAGCCTAGTTTTATAGACTCATGTTATTTCTTTGGAGTCTAATCGGACATATATGCTAGTGGTCTGCAGACCATGAACCATAATGTTCATTCTTGTTTTATATTCTTCTTATAGATTGAGATATAGTTTTGTCTTGCCATGATTAGGCACATTATCATATTAGACATGATATCTTATTCTGGACAGTGTATACGTATTCGAGTTGGGCTGGAGTTCGCATGATACGTAGCTGGCTTATACACACGCTCGCATCCCGAAAAGTGGGTACAGTGTTGTGACAAGTTTTTTTGGTGGCCCATGTAGGTTAGAGCATATCGTTTCGGTTACGTTGTTGTACCGAACGAGCCTGTGTAAGGATTAAACTTGAAGGAATCTCAATCCACAACTGTTTTGGAAACTCTCCTTAAATTCAATTATCTCTCTTGGCCTTCGCATTTGAATTTTCTTATTCCTCCTTAACATCACTATCCTTGTTTCTCATCTCTTCATATTTCAAAGAGACGAACGTTCACGCTTGTTAGAAATATTTTAGATGGTTATAGACAAGTACCCCCTTAGGTAAAATGGGCTACTTGGTTTGCTTATTTGGATTGCCTTGGTTGATAAGAAGGGGATTGCAAGCTATAGGTTTTATTTAGCTATTGAAAGTTTTCTAAGTCAACCAGCCGCCGCGTCCTCCCGACGCCCAGCCTCCGCCGTGGCCAAGCCGAACCCTCCTCTTCCGTCGAGCGCCGCCCGCCTCCACCTCTTCGCGCGCGCGACGCGTGCATCCCGCCGTCGGCCGACTTTCCCGCTCCGCAACCACCGCTTCTCCCCTTCCTCCAGACCCGCTCCGTTCCTCCGTCGGCGACCCGACCCCTATCCTCTCTCTCTCCCTCTCAGTCCCTCTCTCGATCTTTCCTCTCTCCTTCCGATCTCTCGCTCCCCTCTCCTCTGTCACAATTTCTCTTTCCATCTTTATTTTTTTACTTTTTGGGAAGGACGTTCTCCTCAAAAGAGGAGAACTGTGGTGTGTGTGAACGTTTGTTTTTTTTTGTGTTTTTGACTAAGTTCCGAAAGAGAACTACTGTTCCTATTATTATTATTATTATTATTATTATTATTATTATTATTATTATTATTATTATTATTATTATTATTTTGTTTTATTTAGTACATTTTTATATCATATAGAGGTAACTATTTTCATATCATTCTTTTATGGATTCTACATGAACATATATTTAGTTTAAGCTTTGGAAATAATTATTATTAATTTATGCCATATTTTAGTTAGAGATTTGTAAATCTAATATATATATTATTATGGTATTTCTAAAAATAGCTTTGACTTAAATGTTATTTTTAACCCTAAATAATTTTCTAGACTTTTATATTACCTATAAATATTTTGACCCATAAAATGTAGTTTACAAATTATGAAATAAATTCTTAGTATGTTTCTCTTCAATAATTATCTAAAAGTATTTTTAAATTATAAAATATAGATTTTTGCCTAAACTCATATCTTCACAACCTTAGCGTTTTAGCCAAATCGATTTTTTCCATATTTTCAAATATTTATCTAGAAACTATTTTTACTAATAATATATATTTTTCAAGTATTATTAGTTTTCTAAAAAAATGTATATATTATTTATTTATTTTTGATTATCCTTGTCCATGACTAAATCCCATTACTCCTATTCTCGCACCAATTCTAGACTACCCTATGTCGACCCAAACTATTCTGACCGTCCCAGACCTAATGAAACTGTCCGTGCCACCATCAGAGGTCACCTTGCATAGTTGTTGCACCGAAGTTGCAGTTCATGCCACCTTGACCATTGCAGCACACCAGGCGTACTACCAAGCAAGACACCTTGCCATTTGTTGTTTATTTATTTTAGCTCATATTTCATGCATTAGTATTATTTTCTTTATGCAAAATAAACTGCGATACATGGCTTAACCTGTTAGAACTTACTGTTCATTTATATTTCCTGCTGTGTATTATTTTCTTACAAATTAAACCTAGATTTAAGGGACCACCATGTGTGTTGCATTCATTGGCCTTGACACGTGGTAACACGAAGTTGTGTGTCGCATGTAGAACAAGGAAGTACGTGATTGGCTGGCCACCAGTACGTACAAGCCGTGCGATAGGAATAACCGCTAATAGAGGTTGCATGCTTAGTTTGACTTAGCGGTTATAGAGGTTACTGTTGTGGATACAACAGAGTAGGTATTGGGCGGGGAGGACAATTCTTTAGCGTATGGGCTTCGATGCACTTTCCCTTTTGTAACCCGTGAGCTCCGTCGGAGACACGGGTCAGCTTACCCATGATTACTGACGGCCACTGACGTTCTGCAGAACGTTATGCTCTTATTGATTGGGCCTCTAGTGCCCTAAAGGGGGACTATGCCGATCCTATTCAGCCAGGGCCCATGCGTAGGAAGGATTGTTCTTAACTACATATCACTTAGAACGGTAGGCTACCTTTATCCGTTAGGTACAAGTACTTTTGGTTTGGGTACTTGTATCTGACCGTGGCTTAGAACAATAACTTGTCGCGGATTAGTTTGTCACATCTTGTCCTTGTTTGGTTGTAGGTGTGACTTACTACTTCGATGAGAAGGTATTGAACCTTGTTGGAGTCCGGATACCATATTAGATTCTTAGCATGGAAAGATACGCCACCGTGAATTAGTTTACCATCTCCTGTCCTTGTTTGGTTGGGGGGATGGTACGCTCGTTCAGTAGGTGCGTATTGGACCATGTTATAATTCGATTGACTTATTTATTTGAGCAATATTTATTCAGTTTATATGGCATGATATTATGTGTCTTGTTACATCCCTCTGAGGACCTGGTTATCTCTCCAAGTGTGTGCTATTGTCTTTCGCAGGTGTTCTAGCTCTAGCCGTGTTTATCGCTATTTTTTCCAGGATGATTGCACTTGGATCGTCTTCGCTTCGCTCACCACTCATTTCATTTCTATGTACTTTTCCTTATTTTGTTGGTAGTGGATTTGTCTCCGCCCAACATATTGTATCAAGACAATTCATTATCTTTATATGACATCTTTATTTCATTTATTTTTGTGTGGATGAGATTAGTTATGGTTCTACTGCATTTCACAGCTTATATATTCATACGAGGGTTCCATATATTGGAGTATACTCATACGAATACAGCTGGCATGTCTACGTTCCTAGTCCTACGTATTTTGGGATTGGGGCATTACATTAGTATTTTGAGCTGTGAGAGTGTTTGTTCTATTGAGGTTAGTACTAACTGGAAAGTTAGGTTAAAAGAACCTGGGAACTATGGTGTGGTTGTATACATCATGTAAATGTATGTGTGTGTCTAGTGGGAGAAAGGGGGAGGGTTAACTAGTACCAGATATTTGGAGAGGAGGGAGAGTTTAGACTAGTATATATAGACTAATATCCTAAAACTTGACTTATACAACTTAGAAATGGCTAGTTTGACCAAGTTGGACTAGTTTAGTTTAGAGTTGACTCGGTTGGACTATACATAATATATAAACTAATATCCTAAAACTTGACTTATACAACTCAGCCTATATGAAATATTGTAGACACGGGTGATATACCGCCGCGATAATCTCTGACCACCGTACGCACAAACACGCGAAACAAAAGTCAGCAATGTGAAAAGAAGATGACCGATAATCTCTGACCATTTAACGTAAAATGTCATGTGTACATATACTGCGGAAAGTGTAGACCGCATGAACTGACAAACGAGAATTTGGGGATCAAAGTTGTAACAAGTAAAGTTGTGTTTTGGATATGTTCTATTCTTGTTAAGCTCTTTGTGCACAAAGCAAGATATAACGAATGCAGAACATCTCTCGAGTTTACGACTCTTGTATGCTCTATACTTGAGTTACGAACTCGTTATTTGTTCGGTATTCTCTATTTATAGCTTGCTTTGTGAACAAAGAGCTTGCAAGAGTTCTTATTCCAATGCACAACTTGACTTGTTCTACCTTTGAGACCCTCATTTTCGTGCGTCATCCGTTCATGTCGGTCTTCACTTTCCCCAGTAACTTCCTCCAATTAACTTTATCCCTCGGTTGAGCTACTATTTCAAAGCTTTGACACTTGCATATCATTCACTACTTTGATGTATCTATCTTACAGAATTATGGAGCTGAATTACTATCTGCGGAATCGTACTTGGATGTACAACCATCATCCTGGTGACATGTGCGGTGTGCGGGATGAATTCATAGAGGGTGTACACCAGTTCCTGCAGTTTGCCAAGGCGTTCCCTCAGTACATGGACGGTACAAAAATTAAGTGTCCGTGTGTGAGATGTCGCAACTTGAAATATCATCCAAAAGTGGATGTCACGTATCATTTATACTCAAAGGGTTTCACGCCAAATTACTATCAGTGGAGCGAGCACGGAGAACTTGTGTCTTTAGCATCGGAGTACGAGCCTTATGTGGATGTCCACAACAACGCTCCTTACGAGATGGGTTGGTGAACATGGTTTTCAACGCGGCCGGGCCTAGTTTCGATCCGGATGATCATGATGCACCTGAGGAGGCACCGAACCCCGATGCTGCACAGTTCATGGAGTTGCTGGAGAATGCAAGGACTCCATTATATCCTGGTTGTGAGGATCATTCACCGTTGGAGGTGGTTACAATATTGTTGAGCATCAAGTCCGATTTTAACATGTCGCAAGATTGCTACAACCGTCTTATGGAGTTGCTTATAGAAATATTGTCTGGGGGTGTGAAGTTGCCTAAAGACTTCTACCGGTCTAAGAGGATGGTTAGATCGCTCTGGATGGGATACGAAAAAATCGATGCCTGTCGCAACGGGTGCATGTTGTACTACAAAGACGATAAGGATGAAGACGCCTGCAGACTTTGTGGTGTCGATCGCTACAAGGCATGTGGTAGAGGAAAGTCTATCGGTGCCAGGAATCCTACCTCTTCGATGCACTACTTGCCATTGACGCCGCGGTTGCAGCGGTTGTTTATGGTGAAGAAAACTGCAGAAAATATGAGTTGGCATAAGTGGGAACATACCGAAGGAGTGTTGGATCACCCATCTGATAGAGAAGCATGGAAGCACTTTGATCGAGAGTATCCAGATTTTTCTTCTGATCCACGTAATGTCAGATTGGGTCTCTGCTCCGACTGTTTTACCCCATTCGAACTTTCGGGATCCCAGTATTCGTGTTGGCCTGTGATCGTCACCCCGTACAATCTACAGCCTTGGATGTGCATGAAGACTCCGTATATGTTTCTCACCGTTATTATCCCAGGTCCGAACAATCCAAAAAGGAACATCGATGTGTATTTACAACCGTTGTTTGATGATTTGAATCAGCTGTGGAAAGTAGATTCCAACACGTACGATGTATCTAGAAAACAAAATTTCCAGATACGGGCAGCACTTATGGACCATCAACGACTTTTCGGCCTATGGAATGTTATCTGGATGGAGCACGCATGGTCGTCTTTCATGTCCGTATTGCATGGACAGCACTAAGGCATTCCGTTTAAAACACGGAAGCAAACCGTGCTTCTTCGATTGTCATCGACAATTCCTGCCGAAGGATCATCCGTACCGGAGGAACATGAATGCTTTTCGTGCTGGCGTTGTGGAGAAGGCTAATCCCCCGCCAAGGTGGCCCGGATACACGATATGGAAAGAGGTAAAAGATTTACCAAGAGCTATTGAGCAGCCTGCTACGGGCTACAAGTGTGACGGATTTGGTCGCACTCATAACTGGACGAAGAGGAGTATATTCTGGGATCTTCCATATTGGAGCACCAATCTGATTAGACATAACCTTGATGTTATGCATATCGAGAAGAATGTGTTTGACAATATGATTAATATTGTAATGGACGTAAAGGGGAAGACGAAAGACAATCCAAAGGCTAGATTGGACTTGGAAGAAATATGTAGACGTCCTGCATTGCATTTGATAGAGGACAGGAATGGGAAGTTGAAGCAGCCTAAGGTAATTTTCTCACTGGAGAAGGAGGATAAAGTGAGGCTTTGTAGGTGGATTCAAGGTCTGAAATTTCCAGATGGGTATGTTTCGAACTTGAGAAGATGCGTCGACCTCAAGGAGAACAAACTGACAGGTATGAAGAGCCATGATTGTCACGTATTCATGGAGCGGTTAATTCCGATTGCATTTCGGGAATTCTTACCGCAGGCAGTTTGGGATCCATTGACGGAGCTTAGCATATTCTTCAGGGACCTTTGTTCTAAAAAATTGTTCGTTGATCGTCTAGAAAAGCAAGAGAAGGACATTGCGGTAACACTGTGCAAGCTAGAGAGGGTGTTCCCTCCTGGATTCTTCGACTCTATGGAGCATTTGTCGATTCATCTTTCCTACGAGGCACGTGTTGATGGACCCGTCGAATATCGATGGATGTACCCGTTCGAGCGACATTTGAATCACCTAAAAAGAAAGATGAAAATAAGGCTCGGGTCGAGTGTTCTATTTATGAAGCCTATATTCTCGAGAAGATTACAAATTTTTGCTCCTCCTATTTCAAATCTCATATTGCTACGAATAGAATGAGGGCTCCGAAAAACGACGACGGATATCAAGAATTTAATGATGGAATACTGAAAGTATTCAATGCGTCCGAAAAGCCTTCGGGGAAAATAAAGAAGAGATATCTGAATGACGAAGAGCTAAGGGCTGCTCAGTTGTATGTATTACTCAATTGCAACGAGGATGAAGTGGAGAAGCTAGAGGGGTAAGTAACTCAGGATGATGAGTTTATGTCATCTCAATGTAATAGTATAAGCTAATATTATTGTACTAATCGGCGGTTGCTTCGTTGTTTTCCAGCATATATAATGATGAGTTGAGGCTGGTTAGGCCCTACCTAACAAACAAAGCATTAGAACAAGAAATGAGACGTCATTTTCCTTCTTGGTTGAGTGAATATGTAAGTAGCTCGGTAATTACTGGCCTGTTCTAATGCAACTGCGCAATAAATAACTTATTATCGCTTCTTTGATATTCAGGTCGATCGTCTAATTTCATCCGAGATTGAATTAATTAGAACTCTTGCCAAGGGACCAATTACTTTTGTTACAATGTGGCCAAGTTACTGTGTCAATGGCTTTCGGTTCAAGTCGACAAATGCTCCGATCAGGGACAGCTTCCTGGATCTTGATTCCACAAAAAATAGTTGTTTGTGTATCAAGTCTTCGAACTACAAAGCCGTCGATCCAGGAAATGATTTCTTTGGCATCTTGCGAGAGATTGTGGAGTTGTCATATAATAATGGCAGAGAACCTGCAAAGATCGTGTTGTTCAAGTATGAATGGTTCAATCCGATTGAAAATCAAGGTTGGAAAATTGACAAGCATGGTCTTGTGGATATAAACTACAAGCATAGATATCAAGGCTACGAACCGTTTGTCCTAGCAACTCAGGCTCAGCTCGTATACTTCACAGCTTATCCGAGACGGGGAGCAACGAAGTCTGACTGGTAGGCAGTATGCAAGACTAAAGCCAGAGATACTTTTGATGTTGACGAAAAAGCTTACCAGGAGGACGAGCTACCTCTTGTAACCAATATTGTCGATGTGGACTCCACGGAAGTTACGCATTACACGACACATAATGTAGAAGATGTAGAATTATCCGAAGAGGAAGACGAAGCCGACGAAGGCGAAGATGAAAGTGAAGATGAGGAGGAAGAGGAAGATGAGGTCGAGGAAGACGAACAAGATGATTATTCTGAAGATGATTGAGAGAGATATACTTATCTGAACTTAGATGTTTCTTCTAGAATATATTATCTGGACTTAGATGTTTATTGTAGAATGTATCATCATATGTTGTCTTGGTTATTATCTTGTCTTTGTTGTACTTTCATATTTCTAGTCTCTATTATTTGTTGTACTTTAATATTTCTAGTCTCTATTATTTGTTGTACTTTCATATTTCTATTCTCTATTATTTATTGTACTTTCATATTTCTAGTCTCTATTATTTGTTTTACTTTCATATTTCTAGTCTCTATTATTTGTTGTATTATCCTATGCTGTTATCAGGTATGGCAGGTCGTCGCGGATCGTTCCGAGGGGGACGACGAGGTCATGATCCTCCGGAAGGTACTGCTAGAGGACGAAGTTTTCCTTCGGTATTTCCTACTGGTACCGGCTCTGGATCCTCGTCGCCGATTACTCCTCCATATCGGACAGTAGCTGGGGCTGCTGGGACGACGTCACGTGGCATATCTCCTGGGACGAGTAGTTTCAGGCCTGTTGAGAGTGCTCGCCCGTCTAACGTTCCTGATGCTGATACGACGATGGAGACGGATGAGCAGATGGCGGAGGCTGCGGCGACGGCCGAGGCGGCGACACCGACGGCCGACCAGCATCATGCAGATGATGCGTGCGCACCTCCGGAGGAGAGGAGGACGGAGATCTGGGCCGACGGTACAAAGTAGGTATTTTGGTTTATAATTTTTTTCTTTCTATTTTTATCATAATTTAACTTTTTTCATGAATATAATATGTTTGTATAGATATCGTCCCCCAGAGGTACAGAGATGTCTAGGCCACATGTTGAGGCATAATTATGGTGGTGCTTGGATTAACTACTCTGATGCTCCGGACGAGAGGAAGGCCTTCTGGTTTGCGCGCTTCAAGGTTAAAATATATTTGCTTTTAACATGAATCATATAATTTTTGCATATTATATATAACTGATAAATATTTGGTTTGCGCTCTTCTAGGATATGTTTTTCTATCCACCGTACCGGGCCGAGCTTATCGAGGGGATGTTTTCTGTCGTCGCTGCCAAGCTGATCCGCGACTCTATCAATGATCAGAAGGATCGTGATCGTGTCAGAAAGTCGATCCAAGGTTGGATCACCCTGATCAGTGGAATGCGATGAAGGCTCGATTCGACGAGCCAAGGTACAAGAAGAAGTCGGAGAAGGCCAAGGCGGCTAGGCAACATGCCTCGAAGTGGTACGGTGGGTCGATTCCGATGACGGAACATTTCTGTCGTTTGGTATGTCTTCCTCTTTTAGAAATATTATTTTAATGCAAAACCGATAAATTATTACTAAGATAATATATTTAATTACAGGTAAGGAAGGTCGGTAACGCCGACATGGTGACCGTCTTCCTGGCCACCCATCGTCGCGGCGGTAACCTTATTGACGAGAGGGCCGAGCAGACTTATGTAAGTATTACAATACGTTATCTTAATTTAATACTTTGTGTCAATTTTAATATAACTTAGTAAATATGATGCAAATAAATATTCATGTAGTTAGTAATAATAAATACATTAATTAGAAATTAGAAATAATAAGTACATTAATTAGAAATTAGTAATAATAAGTACATTAATTAGAAATTAGAAGTTAGTAATAGTAAGTACTTTCTAGGCCGAGTATCAGAGGCTGCGGGAACCTGCGGTTGTTAGTGCACCTGATGCAGGAGAGGTCGGTACTTCCTCGCAGCCCACTCAAGCTCTGTCGGAGGACGAGCTGTGGATTGTCGCCGCTGGTAGAATCCGTAGGGGTAGGTACTACGGTACGGGATCCTATGGCGCCCTAGTTACGACCCAGTCCTCTACGACATCTCCTGCTAGTGTGCATGGTCCACAGCCGTCCCAGGAGTCTGCCCGAGTCCACCAGATGATGGAGTCTCTCCGTGACGACCTGCTACGACGGATCAAGGACAGTCTCAGCACCCTACGGACGATCCTGCGCTGCTAGCACGATTGGATGCTCTCGACCGCGGCATTATGGACCTCAGGGAGACGAATGAAAGGACAGAGCGCACCGTTGGAGGGTTATAGCACACGGTGACGGAGCTGCAGATAGGACAGGTGACCATAGCCGAGAGGATGAGATTGGCGCAGGAGTCGATGGTCCAGAGCAGTAATAGAATATTATCTATCATGGATTCATACCACTAGCGACTTACAGCGTTGGAGCGTGCTGGTCCTCCGGGTGCGCCTTCATCGTCGTCGACTCCGCCGTCTCCACCGCCTTCTTCTTCGACATCGACTCCACCGACGTCACTGCCTGCTTCATCGGTATCGATTTCACTTGAGGAGTATGAGTTGTTCTTATCCCTTCGTCGCAGCGGTGCCCCTCCTGCACCAGATTCCTAGTAGTCCTACTTAGGACTGTTTCTTTGTGTTTGTTTATTCTTTGTTTGTGACTTGGATATTTGTTGGTTGTGTAGATTTGGATGTTTGGATCCTATTCTATTTGTTGGTTGTGTGTAGACTTTGGTTATTTGGTTGTAGACTTTGTTATTTGGTGTAGAATTGGTTATTTGGATATTTGTTGTTGTGTGATTGTTGTAGACTTGGTTATAGGGACTGAAACCTGTGTACAGTAAGAAATGGACATTCTGAGAACTGGACATTGTGTGATTGTTGTAGATGTGGTTATAGGGTCTGAAACCTGTGTACAGTGCAAAATGGACATTCTGTGATTGTTTGGATCCTATTCTACAGTGAGAAATGGTTATCTTTTTAAACTGTAGGGAGAAATGGACATTATGTATTTTATTTTTTTATTTTTTTTGTGGATTTAGCGACGTTTACCGATATTTATGACGTCCACCGACGTTTACCGACGTCCACCGACGTACGTTTGCGTCGGTAAATGTCGGTAATTTTGCAAAATTTTCCAGGGTACCGACGTTTACCGACGTCCGTATACGTCGGAGAACGTCGGTAAACGTCGATGAACGTCGGTAATCATCCCAGGAATTCCCAGGATTTTACCGACGTATAGCGACTTTGAACACGTCACTAAACTACCGACCACACGACGGTAATCGTCGGTAAAGTTACCGATGCGTAGCGACGTCATATACGTCGCGAATACACCGACGACACGATGGTAGACGTCGGTAATATACTGACGTAGTTATACATCGGTCAAAGTCGGTACTTGCGACGTTTGGCGACGTTTTGAAGATCGGCGACTTACATTTCCGTGACCAGCCCAAAACGTCGGTAATTTCGTCGCTAAAAATATTTAGCGACGAAATTTGTCGTTTTAGCGACGTCTTTAGGCGTCGCTAAAACGACTTATTCTGGTAGTGATAAGAAAATTATGATCTTATGGTATTTGTGGCAATGAGAATTTATAGGATTTAGTGATAGAAAAATTGAGAGGACCGAGGATTAAGGAAGCTAGATTAATGTGTGTTACTGATCAATCAAGGAAGGATGATTTTTTTTTACAAAATAGTATGGATGGATTAAAAAAATGGTAACTCGAAGTGTAGGAGCGTAAAAAGTGCTTCATAGAATGGGTCAAAGATATGGGTCATTCCACTAAAGATGTTCTATTTTACGCCAAGGAGAGGCTAATGATTTTACGCCTAAGCAAGCTATCCACTTTTATGCTCGGGTCAAGCTGTATGGTTTTACGCCTAGGACAGGCTAACCACTGTTACGCTGGACAAAGCTGTCAAGTCTTGCATTTAATGCAAAGTCTGACATAAAGATTTAATGATGGCATATACCACAGAATTCGAAGGGATTTGTTTTACACATAGACCAATGTTGTCGTTTAGTATGTAGACTGAGCTACTTTACGCTCACAGTGTGACTTCTTTTACGCATGGAGACTATACGAGTTTTTACGCTCAAGGGTCGACATGTGCATAAAGTTTATTTGGGCTACTTTACGCTCAAGGTTATTTAACAACCACTTTACGCGGGATGTCTATGTCAGGGCTACTTTACGTCTAGTCTACTGCTTTACGCTCAGAGTACATTGGGGCTATTTTTACGCCCTATTCTTTCTGACCAATTTGGAACGTGGTTTGCCTACATGGCTTTCATGCCACACATCTCGAAGAACATGTGTACGTGCATCCTATTCTTAATAAAATGATGGGACACGTGTCAACGTATACAGAGGATGACTTTGGTCGTGGGTGGCGGTTGTCAGCGTAAAGACGGAACTTTCGCTAAGTTTTTACGCACAAGAGCCGAAGTCTATAAATAGACTTATTTTTATAACACAAACGTAGACAGAGACAGGAGAGAAAACAGAGAGATTAGAACTCAGAGATTTTTGATTCTCTAGAGCATTCTTCTTCAACCTTTCTTTCAGAACAGAGTGAAGCAAAGCAGAAAAGCATTCGGCCTCGCCATCAGTGCCCAAGTGCGTTGATACCTTTCTGGTGACTTAGTTCTTCCAGTTGTTCATCTTCAAGCAGCGATCTTCATCATCATCGTATGGTCCAAGGAACAAAGTGATCATTTACAGATCAGACTTCTATAGCAATACTTTCCCAGAATCAAATTTGTACTTCTTGTACTTTTTTTATTTTATTTTCAAAAGCCAATTTTCCTGGCATTTTGTTAGTGAAATAAAATGACGACTCTGCTGGGGACGACCTTCTCCTCTGACGAGGAGGCAATTGCTCAATACGATGATGTGTCGATTGGATCGACAAAGAAGACACTGGTTGTATACTTCGACCAGACTGCTTATGAAGGGTTGCTCCGAACTGGGGGTGGTTCTCGCTCCTCCAATGTTTAAAAATCTCGCAAAGCACGAAAAGTTTGGATTCCTAAATCCAAAATAGCTTCTGATCTCTCTGTTCCTACTGGTGGCAAGGGAATTCTTCCCACTCCTGTCGTAGGGACTCTCGTTCGTAACGAGGCAGTCCTTACTTCAGAGTTGCACTCAAAGTATGACAATTTATCTTCCGTTTGTAACGGTGAAGATAATCAGGTTTCACGCCCACTGCGTAAGAACCAAGTTTTACGCTCATTGGGTAAAAACCAAATTTTATGCTCAGTACATAAGAATGAGTCTCCCATTTGTAATGGGGCAGACTCTAACGATTGTGCTTCTGAGTGTAAGAATTAGTCTCCCACCTGTGACGTGGTAGGCTCAAATAAATTACGCTCCTCGCATAAAGCAAAATCTCCCGTCTGTGACGTGGTAGATAACCAATTTTTACGCTCTACGCATAAAGGTAAGTCTTCTATCTTTGACAGTGTAGATAAAATTTGCAACGATGTTTTTACATCTAATGTGAATATACCTAAACGTGTACAGCGTAAAAATGTTGTTGGTAAAGCTTCAGTTCTACACCAACAACCTTCTTATACTGCTCTACGCAAAGTACCAAACCTACAAATTACACGCAATGAAAATAGAGTCCTTCGTGCTAAAAAATCTCAAGATTTACGCACACAACTCCAAATGCGTAGAAATGTACAATTTGGTTCTGCGAATGCAGCCAGTAATTTTCTTTATACACAAGGGACTAAACGTTTTTCTACCCCAAATATAATAAAGAAGACTATTCCCTTCACTCCTTCTGACTTACGTGAATTGCTAATACAGAAGCGTAAGAATAGACAATCTCCGGTGACATTTCCTCAAGAAAAGCATCATTGTGATTATCACTAGGTTGTAATCAACTGTTGTTGTTCAGCTTCAAAACGGTCAGTATTTGATCGATTAAGTTTTAATGTGCCTCAACAACAAATTGAAGATCAAGAACATAAGTTGTCATATGTGTCAGTCAACATGGCATCTCATACTAACAGAGGACGACGTCCAAGACGAAATACGTCCCAAATCCCAGGTCAACAACAGTTCAACAGACTTATTGATTCCTTTGAAGGAGTATATCAGAATACTCGATCAAGAAGACAAAGACAATTGCAGACTTCTGATTCAGAAGCTGGGGTACTCAATCTTTTAAGTCCAAGACTGACAGTGTCGATTCATACTTCTATACTGATCCTTCTATATCTTCAAAAGAGGTTGAATCCTACGCTGTTGGAGATGAACCAGAGATGTCATCTGCTAATACAGAACAGCGTCTCATTGCCGTTGAGAAATCACTGAAAGACATGCTTAACTTGGTACAAAACATGTATCAGATAATACTGAATCAACAAACTACTCAGCTGACAGTAATAACACCAGTACCAGTAGCAGCACAAACTCAAGATAGTCAAGGGGCTGATATACCTTTGAATGTTCAGGAGCCTGCTGTTAATCAAAATTCTGTATCTCCAGATCCTATTATTCCAGAAGATGTACCATCTCCAGTGGGGATTATGGTACATCCAACAACTATTCAATCAAATGTGCTTCCGCAAACCAGTGAGGCCATTCAAGCAGTGCGTGAGCTCAAACCACAGTTTGAAGTCTTCAGGCACAAGGATCAACTCCAGAGGTTAGGGATTAAGCAACCTTATCCTCCTAAATGGAATGATGTACCCTTTCCACCAAAATTCAAGCCACAATCTATGGTATTGTTTGATGGAAGGGCTTCTCCTAGTCAATATATCAATTATTTTGATATTATGACTGTACATCTGCAGAAAAATGATGCTCTTCTCACTCGAGTGTTCATTGGTTGCTTAACGGGTTCAGCTTACGATTGGTATCAAAGTTTACCCGACAATTGTAATTTGTCTTTCGACGAATTTAAGGCAATATTTCTCTCCCGCTTCTATGAAGGAGGTATGGACATGAACATGTCCTCCTTAATAGAAATCAAACAAAAGGAGAAAGAAGATACTCGGACGTTCATCGAACATTTTCGACAGGCTACTCTAAAGATGCCTCCTGGTATGCTAGATTCAGCACTCATTGATACATGCAAGATGAATCTGCGACCATCTATTGCTGTCTTCACGGGTTTCCAATTCATAGATTGGGCTTCGTTTATCATAGCAGCAGTTTCTGCCGAGACCAATGGCAGGTTGGCTCGTGAACATGGGATGATTTTTGCCTCAAAAGATAGAGGAAAGAAAAGTAATCCTGGTAATAATTCTGGTAATCGTAATGTGAAAGGAAAAGATACCCTCATGGTCAATCTTTCCAAGAATAAAACGACGCCGAATAATCAGGAATCTTCCAGGCCAAAGGAAGAATACTCTTTTGACAAAAGTGATATCCCAGGGATATTCCAATGTCTGGTGAAGAGTGGCAAACTTCAGATTCCGGAGCCAAAGAGGCCTAATGAGGTAAATCTGACTGACAATCCTAAATATTGTATCTATCATAGATACATTAATCATCCTACCAGTGCTTGCTATATCTTGAAGAAAAAAATTCAAGAGCTGATAAATGGTGGTACTATCGCTTTAACCAATGATGACCATACGGTTACAACCAATATGGTTTCTCTTCAGTTCAGAGATTTTCCTCTACAGCAAGTCCCGGATGGAATTATCCCAATCTCGAAGGTGACAATGAAGATTGTGAATATCCCGCCTTGCAGAAAAGAAAGTGAAGGATTGTTGCCTCTCACATTAAAGAATGGTGAAATTATGTGGGTACATCCTGACTTGGTACCTGAAATGGAAAATGAAGGTAAAACTTCAAAATCCAAGAAAGGCAAGAAAGTCAAAACTTGCAACATGATTTCTCATATTATTCCAGATCTTGATGACTTGGATCATCTATGGGATGGCCTTCCTTTAGAAGATAGATTGAAAGAAATGAACATCTGTCCTCCAAGTCTAGCTCCTCCTACCAAGCTCAAGCTTACTCATCAGCAGTGGCTAGCCATGAATAGTGTTCCCTTATATCGGACACAACAAGTCTTCACTGCTTATGAAAAAGCTCCTACAGGGATTTTTCCTCGTATCCCGAATCCTTCCCCTCCTGTAGTTACAGAGACATCTATTCTGCATTCTCCTGTAGTTACAGAGACCTCTTCTTCTTCCTCTGTAGAACCACATGTTAAAAGTCTACTGCCCATTCATCTATACAGTCAACAATCTGTCCTTCTCATGAAGAAAATGGGTTATGACTTTCAGAAGACAGAAGGTTTGAACTATAATAAAGGAATACAACTTTCTTTACAGATTCAAAATCAAAAATCTACTATTGGATTGGGTTCTGAAGTTCCTCACAATAATCCTTACAAGAAGAAGGCTAAGGGAATGAAGACTAAATCCTGTAATATGGTACTTCCTTCTCCTGAGTCCGAAGAAGAAACTTTTGCTGGTACAAGATCTGGGAAAGAGTACCACAAAGATTATAAGGAATCCTCCAAAGAAGTAGAAGACGTAGTGGAGACACTACCAGCTCAACCTTTCCTTGTTCCTGCTAAACCCTCTGTGGTTGAAAAGGGGAAACAGAAAGCAGTACGCTTTGACGTTCCATTGAAGTCTGCTTCCAGTCAGGGGGTGGTGATGAAATCCTACAAATTTGATATTCTAGCTCAGTTAGCCAATACTCCGGCTAGACTATCCATATTTGAGCTGCTTCGTCTTTCTAGAAAAAGCAGGAAGACTTTGAGTGAAGCTCTACTTCAGGCAGATTTATGCTTGGCTCAACTCAAGAGTCCTGATAATACTCCAGTGTCGTGTCCGCAATGTCATAGTGTGATGGAAGCAATTCCCAACATCACCTTTACACAAGAAGATATGTTGTTGAAGCATAGCAAACATGACAGGCCTCTGTTCTACACTGGGTATATTGGATCCACTGAAATTGACAGGATTTACATTGATCCTGGGTCTTCAATTAGCATAATTCTTCAGAGTATGCTAAGACCTCTGAGGATTCCTACTAGTGAGCTGACTTACACTAGTACTACAATAGTCGGTTTCAATTCTGGCAAGAGCAAACCACTGGGGAAAATTCGTCTGCAGATTCAGATTGGTGATCTTCAAACTATGGTAACTTTCTATGTTATCAACTCAGACGTATCCTACAATATTCTTCTTGGAAGACCATGGTTACATGAGCATAATATCGTTCCTTTAACTCTCCACTAATGCTTCAAGTATGTGGATTCCCAAGGAGTTGTGAAGACTGAGTTTGCTGATATCAATCCTTTCAAGGGTGTCGAAGCCTATTTTTCTGATTCAAGGCTTTATAAACAAGAGCATATGAAAGAGATATCAGACATAGCTGAAGATCAATCATCTACTGAGGATCAGTCTATTAATGAAGATCCGCCAGAAGAGCAACCTTTAAAGATCATAGTCAAGGGACGAATCCAATCCCAATCTGCCAATGATCAACCTTTAATAATCAAGGTTAAAGGAAGAACTCAAACTTCATCTGAGGAATCAGTAAATATTCCTACTAAGATCCAAGTTCAACCTTTTATGATCAAAGTCAAAGGGTGTACTTCTTGTACGAATGATCCAGAACCACCATTGATTGTCAATCTTGGCAAATCTACGCAGAAAGCGGATAATGATCCATTAATAATTAATCCGAAGCGTAGCAGTCAAATCGTAAATGATGTAAATATTGATCATTCTGTACTTTTTGATATCAATGAAGATTTCCTTTTCGAGTATATGGCTGTCAAGTTTATTGAAAGAATGACTTTATCTTCTGATAATGAAAGTCATCAATATAAAGACGATATAGAGCCAGAAGAAACTCTATACAATGACTACAAGGAAAATTCCTTTCCTCTTTAGGTTGATGTTGGACCTTATGCTCAAAAGTTCTTGACATCTTCTCCTTATCTTCTACCTTTAGTTGCTCCATCGCAAGCTTGTGTAACTTATAGACGTCACGAAGAATCTTATTTCGTGGTTCCGTCTGATAAGAAAAACAAACGCCAAATTATGTTTGGCCTGGCTAGAAATATCCCTGTTGCTCAGGCAGATGATCTGAAAGATAAAGATAAAGGAAGAATCCGAATTGACAAATATAGTCAACAATCTATCAAGATTATCCAGAATATGGGATATGATTTAAAGACTATGCAAGGTCTCAATCAAGGTAAGGGTAGACGACTACCATTATGTGGTGATCCGTTTTACCAGAAGACTCGTCATGGGTTGGGACATGATCTGTCCCACATATTTAATGACGATATACAAGAAGAATTCTCTTCTAGCTCTTCGCAATCATCGGATTCAGAAGAAGTCCAATTCATCGAATCTGATATATCTTGGTCCTCATATGATGAATCTGAACAAATATTCTCAGTCAATATGGTTCAAATTGATGATAAATCCGAGCCATTTGAAAATAACCCTTGGGCCCAACAAATGGATACTTAATGGAAACTTCGTTTTGAACAGCGACAGCCACCTACAGAAGATGAGGTTGTCCAGATTGATGTTGGAGATGGAACTACGTCCAAACCAATATTCATCAGTAAGAATCTCTCTGAAGATGAAAAGGAAGAGTTGATAAAATTGATCAAAGAATATATTGACATCTTTGCATAGAGTTATGAGGATATGTCGGGTCTGGATCCAAAAGTTGCTACTCATAAACTCAATATTTTGTCCAATGCCAAGTCTGTAAAATAACAGCAACGACGCTTTAGACCAGATATGATGGATGCAATTGAAGCATAAGTTAAAAAATTGATTACATGTGGCTTTGTTCGTGAAGAACAACACCCGGATTGGTTTGCCAATATTGTTCCTGTTATGAAGAAGAACGGAAAAGTCCGAGTTTGCATAGATTATCGAGATCTTAATACAGCTTGTCCAAAGGACGAATTCCCACTTCCCATTACTGATGTCATGATAGACAATACATGCGGTTTTGAACGCATGTCTTTCATGGACGGATTCTCAGGATACAATCAGATCAAGATGCATCCAGAGGATGAGAAGCATACTTATTTTCGAACACCCCTCGGGGTTTACTGCTATACGGTTATGTCGTTCGGTCTTAAAAATGCCGGTGCCACATATCAACAGGCTATGAGCAACATCTTTCAAGAACATGTACGGAAAACAATTGAATGTTACGTAGATGACATTGCTATTAAGAGTCGATCAAGAGATGATCATATACAAGACTTAAAGATAGTATTTGAATTGATGCGTCAACATCAATTGAAAATGAACCCTACTAAGTCTTTCTTAGGGATTTCTAGTGGCAAGTTTTTAGGATTTGTCATTACTTCTCAGGGTATCCATGTTGATCTTGATAAGGTTAAAGCAATCCTTGAAATGCGTCCTTCTCATAATTTGAAAGAACTCCGTGGCTTTCAGGGCCGCATTGCTTATATCAGAAGATTTATATCTAATCTTTCTGGAAGATGTCAACCTTTCTCCCGTCTACTAAAAAAAGGTGTATCCTTTGTCTGGGATGAAGCGTGTCAAGAAGCCTTCAATGATATTAAACAATACCTTACAAATCCACCTGTTCTGGTACCTCCAGTGGTAGGAAAACCATTTTTACTATATGTTCGAGCCTTGGATCATTCACTTGGTGCTCTTCTCGCACAGAAAAGTAATATGGGTCATGAACAGGCGATTTATTATCTTAGCCGAATGATGGTTGGAGCTGAACACAGGTATACTCCTGTAGAAAAGGAATGTCTGGCTTTGGTTTTTGTCGTACAAAAGACAAGACATTATGTGACAGGACAAACTATTCATGTCATCTCCAGAATAAATCCCATTCGGGTATTAATGAGAAAGCCGAGCATTCTTAATTCCAGATTAGCTACTTGGGCGATGTTGCTCACTCCCTATGACATGGTTTATGTACCTCAAAAATCAGTGAAGGGTCAAGCATTAGCTGATTTCTTAGCCGCTCACCCTATACCAGAAACATCAAAGTTATATGAGGACATTCCAGATGAAGTCGTAGATTGTAACATGACTTTGAAGAATGACATATGGCAATTATATTTTGATGGAGCATCACGAGTAGGACCTAAAGGCAATATTGTCTCTGGGGTGGGAATCGTCTTGGTTTTTCCTGATAAAATGGTCATATACTGTGCCTATTCTCTTAACGAGCCATGCTCCAACAATGTAGTAGAATATAATGCTCTATTGATCGGTCTCCAAGTAGTAAAACAATTGGATATTGAATTCCTATAAGCTTATGGAGATTCTCAATTGATCGTTAATCAAGTTAGAGGGACTTATGAAGTCAGAAATCTTGATCTCATCCCTTATCATCAAGTGGTAGTCGAGTTGGTCCTTTCATTCAAAGGATTCTTCATTAAATTTGTACCACGTTCTCAGAATGTGGAAGCTGATGCTCTTGCTAGCTTAGCTGCAGACTTGGCTATTCCAATCCGAAGGCAAAATATAATTACTTTGTTGGACCGAGATCTATGCTGTATCAAGAATAATCTGCATATTGAATAAAGTTATACTACAGAGTCAAATTTCCAACAGAGGGATTGGAGAACTCCATTCATTGGTTATGCGGTTCATGGGATTTTGCCTAAAGATCCAAAAGAAGCTGCATCAATTAAAAGACGATCATTTCGATTCTATTATGATTCGTCTTTACATATGCTATATCGTCGTTCATATGATGGACTCTTGCTTCGTTGTCTCTCAGAAAATGAAGCCAAACAAATACTGCGAGAAGCTCATGATGGCGTTTGTGGTGCTCATCAACCAGGTCCTAAATTACAAGACCGCATTCGAAGAATGGGATATTATTGGCCTTCTATGATAGCAGATGCTGTAGACTATGCCAGAAGATGTAAAGCATGCCAGATTCATGCTGATTTTATTCATCAACCGTCTGAATTTCTACATCCTACAGCAGCCTCTTGGCCCTTCGAAGCTTGGGGTATGGATGTCATTGGTCCTATTAACCCTCCTTATGTTAAAGGACATCGGTTTATATTAGCTATAATCGATTACTTTTCTAAGTGGGCAGAAGCAGTTCCCCTTGCTGAAGTAAAAATATCTAATGTGATCAGCTTCATCAAGCACCATGTCATTTATCGCTTCGGGATTCCTCGACAAATAATTCATGACAATGGTCCACAATTCGCCAGTCAGGCATTTTTTCGGTTCTATGATAAGAATCGAATTCAAAATTTGGCTTCTACGGCATATAATCCAGCTGCTAATGGTTTAGCCGAAGCTTTCAATAAGACGATCATTAAACTTCTCAAAAAGTTTGTCTCTTCTAATAAACGTGATTGGAACGAGAAACTTGGAGAATGTTTATGGGCTTATCGAACAACAGTCCGAACTCCTACTGGTTTTACACCATTTTTATTGGTTTATGGATGTGAGGCTGTTCTTCCCTTGGAAATCCAAATTCCATCTCTACGAATAGCTATCGCTAATGAGCTAACTATAGAGAACAATGATCGCTTACGATTTCAAGAACTCGAAGGATTGGATGAGAAGCGTCTTCAAGCACAACAACATATTGAGCTATATCAAGCCCGTATATCTCGAACTTTCAATCCTAAAGTTAAAGAGAGGGTATTCAAGGTTGGCGAACTAGTATTGGCTGTTCGAAGACCGATGGTGATGACTTACAAAAGCAAAGGGAAATTCTAAGCAAAATGGGAAGGTCCTTATGTAATTAAGACCGTGTTTTCTAATGGAGCCTATCGGTTATCAAAGCCCAATGGAGATCTGCTCATGATGCCTATCAATGGCAAATTTCTCAAAAAGTACTATGTATAAAGAAAAATGATGACGAAAATAAAATTCCTTTTATTATTTTAAGGATAAGGACCACTGCCTTCTTTATTGAATACATAGTCAGCCAATGCTTCGAAGGCATCGTTGCCTGAGTTCATGAAAAATTTGCAGACAGCCATCCTCAGTGCCTCTTCTTCAGGAGTTTTCCCTGACTCTACTAAGAAAGCAAAGATGTCTTATGGTGGCTCGAGAGCAGAAGAGCTTTTGTCTACTTCGGTTGGGCCTGTTAAAATTGACTCAGCGGGGTGTGTCTCGATGACGTCCTCAACCTTCCTGGAGACTTCATTCTTTTGTTGTATATCCTTGGAAGACATTTCCAATAGAGAAGTGGAAATAAGAATAAAACGTTACAAAGAGTTCTTACCTATTTATAGAAGAGGACTATAAATGAACCGGCCTTTGAAATTGAAAATAACCTTTTATTCCTGAAAGTTATTTTCGTTCATTTTATCAGGTTCATCCATTTAATTATGGAATTGAATCAATATTTTCTTTTCCCGAAAGTTATGTTGGTTCATTCATCCATTGATATGGACATATATGCTTGTGACATCTGTCTTCTTATTCCCCAGCTACCAAGGTTTGGTTAAGCTGATTTCTTGTTTCCTTGGAGAGGAATTTTAAATCTTCTATTTTATCAATTGATTAAAAAGTGGGATTCGTTATTTATCATATTTTTATGACCTCTGGATAAATATTAAATTTACTTACTTTTTTTATCTACCACTTCCATTTGACCTCTACATAGATATTAATCTAATTCTCTTTTGAGTTCTTACATACTGTCATGTCCATATTACCTCTGATAGTATTGTATACTCTAAAAACAGAAAACAAGATTTCATTATCTATCATGTCCATATTACATCTAGATAGATACAAAATCATTGAGCATAGAAGACTTATCATTTTCATTCTCACATCATCATAAAAGTCTATTACATTTCTTAGACTTTCTTACAAATCATAATGGAAATCTATTACAATCTTGGATTTTCATTCTATACACACAACGATAAACTAATAGAGATCTATCTTTTCTTTGGATCTTCTTCGTCGGATTCGTTGTTGGTGTCAATTCCTTGCTGTCTGAGCCTCAGTGGCAACCAGAGCAGTAGGAATCAAACTCTGGTCTTCTCTCTCAGACGAGAGGAGAATCCAAGAGTATGGCAGCCCGAAGACGTGTTGCTGCCAATACAACTGGTGGAGGAGTGGCGGCCTCTCAAAGGACATAGGAATGTATCCAGCATTGGGATACGATTCCTAGTTCTGCCGTGAAAGGAACTCTACTACCCAATTTCTTGGGTTAGAGTTGACTCCACCATCCAACTCTCCGTGTATAAAGGCTCTTCCTACCAACAGAGGAAGACCCTTCTATCCCACGAAGAGTTCTGAGTTGTCTGATTTGCGCGTCAAAAGTGCATGAGCTCCCTGATGATTGATGTCAGAAGAACGCTCCTTACAGCATCAAAGTCGCTAATATCGGTTCTGGAAAAACTCTTCAGCCAAACTTCTGCAGAAAACAACAAAGAAGAAGTGTTTTAGATAGAAGTATCATCAGACGCGTATTAGTCAATTAAAACTGAAAACAGATGCTTACACATCTTGTTTTATCTTCAACAGACAACAAGACTTTACGCTTCATATTTTTACGCTCGTGATTCATGAGCATTCAATCAACAGGGCTCTCTATGCCAGTATCTCATGTGCACCCTATTCAACAAGGCTTTTACGCTATTGTTTCATGTGCTCCTCATTCAACAAGGCTTTTTACGCCAACGTTTCAGGAGTATATTATTCAACAAGGCTTTTTATGCCCGTGCATCTTTCCTATGAGATTCTACATCTATCAAGGATTTACGCTCATGAGCATCTATTTTCAACAGAAAGAACAAAGACAAACAATGGTTTACGACTAAACTTACCATTAAGGCCAAATGGTTCGGCTCTGGTCGAATCGATATCTGGTGACCGAGCGTACAGAAGAACGACATCAGAAAGGATCTTCATTTGTTGAAGAGTGAATTCTTGCAAAGAGGCAGAAAGCTATCTCCAGAAAAATGACAATGAGAATGAGGATGTATAAAACGTTCTCTAAACTCAGCTATTTATAAGGGTTGAGGAAACAGTTGGTGTGAGTCTATTTCGGGAAAAGATCCTATTAAAAGGCTCTCGTGACCACAAGACAGATGCCACGTGTTGTTTTGTTCCTCTTGGGAATGAACAGCCACAGAAGCAGTCAAAAGAAGTGTTGAACAATTCTATGTACCAACAGATGAGATTAACATCAAGATTTTATTTATAAAAAAAGGGGGGAGTGGACCCCTATATATAAAAGAGTCGCAATACATAGAATATTATTTCTTCTCTCCTTCGTTGAGCTGACGAAGGGAGGCACCTAACTCGTGCATGTTGCGAATCCTAGAACGACGCATCAGATTAAGAAATGCTTCTGCATCTCCTAATCCCTCATATGCAGTTGAGGGACCACCATCGATGCGACTGAAGACTGCTGGAGTCAGTCCAAAGCACCCTACAAAGTTGCGTGCTCGCTCAAAATCAATCCTGGAGCTTGAAGCCTCTTCATTGCTAATCTCTTTCTTTGACGCCATGTCACTATGAAGATGAATGGCAAGAGTAAAGAATTTCTCCTTATTTATATAATTAAATCAACTCTTCATATTCCTTATGGGAAACTGCTCATTATTAATGCAAACTCAGGGAAATAAAAAGGCATTCGAAAATTTCGAGAAGAAAATTTATTGTGATAGTTAAGTGTTGACCGACACTATTTAATGATTTTACGCCGACTGTTGGATATCCCCACTTTTACGCGGATGACTGTTGCGTATCCCGCTGACTGGTCAAATCCTGATTTTTACGCTTCTGTTCAAAGTATTTCAAATTTTGAAGACATTCGAAAACTTTGAAGGGAGTTTTGTAGGAGCGTAAAAAGTGCTTCATAGAATGGGTCAAAGATATGGGTCATTCCACTCAAGATGTTCTATTTTACGCCAAGGAGAGGCTAATGATTTTAAGCCTAAGCAAGCTATCCACTTTTACGCTCGGGTCAAGCTGTATGGTTTTACGCATAGGACAGGCTAACCACTTTTACGCTGGACAAAGCTGTCAAGTCTTGCATTTAATGCAAAGTCTGACATAAAGATTTAGTGATGGCATATACCACAGAATTCGAAGGGATTTGTTTTACACGGAGACCAATATTGTCGTTTAGTATGTGGACTGAGCTACTTTACGCTCACAGTGTGACTTCTTTTACGCATGGAGACTATACGAGTTTTTACGCTCAAGGGTCGACATGTGCATAAAGTTTATTTGGGCTACTTTATGCTCAAGGTTATTTAACAACCACTTTACGCGGAAAGTCTATGTCAGGGCTACTTTACGCCTAGTCTACTGCTTTACGCTCAGAGTACATTGGGGCTATTTTTACGCCCTATTCTTTCTGACCAATTTGGAACGTGGTTTGCCGACATGGCTTCCATGCCACACATCCCGAAGAACGTGTGTACGTGTATCCTATTCTTAATGAAATGATGGGATACGTGTCAACGTATACAGAGGATGACTTTGGTTGTGGGTGGCGGTTGTCAGCGTAAAGACGGAACTTTCGCTGAGTTTTTACGCACAAGAGCCCAAGTCTATAAATAGACTTATTTTTCATAACACAAACAGAGACAGAGACAGGAGAGAAAATAGAGAGATTAGAACTCAGAGATTTTTGATTCTCTAGAGCATTCTTCTTCAACCTTTCTTTCAGAACAGAGTGAAGCAAAGCAGGAAAGCATTCGGCCTCGCCATCAGTGCCCAAGTGCGTCGATACCTTTCTGGTGACTTAGTTCTTCCAGTTGTTCATCTTCAAGCAGCGATCTTCATCATCATCGTATGGTCCAAGGAACAAAGTGATCATTTACAGATCAAACTTCTATTGCAATACTTTCCCAGAATCAAATTTGTACTTCTTATACTTTTTCTCGTTTTATTTTCAAAAGATAATTTTTCTGGCATTTTGTTAAGTAAAACACGAAGAAAAGCTAATTTTAGAGATTAATGATTAAGCAATCTCTAAACGGAAGAGATCTATTACGTTGGAATAAAAAAAAGGGGGCAAATTTTGAGTATTGGATTTAAGTATGAAATTTTTTAGAAGATTCCACTTGATCGTATTTTTGTGTTACGTGGGTTAAATCAAGGTGGGTAGAATCCTTCGAGGATTCATAGTTACATAATGGTTAGGAGAATGATATAAAATATTTTTTAGAAATTAAATTTTGAGGAGATTATAACCTAGTGGATTTAGAATTTACCAATCTAGGAAAGGATTTCGAATGCAATCTTGAAATGTGAGGTTATTTTAAACTTTTAGTGTTTTTAATTTTTAAAATTTTAATTTGAGTATTTTGAAATTTAAGGACGAATTTATTTTTAAGGTCCCACCACCAATCAAAATCTTTTAACTTCTGATATTTTGAATATAAAGCTCTGTTTCACGTTTGGTTTTACATTTTGATCTGGTAGAGGAAGCCATGAAATTCATGGTATCAACCTTATGATACTGATTCCGATATCGATACTGTGAACCTTGGTTAATATTAATATTTTCATACTTCTCTAGGCTTTGGTTGAGGTGTATATCATATGATACGGAATAGGAGGCCATATGACCCAAATTAGAAGAAGGGAAGTAGGGAGGATACACTCAGATACTTTCAATTAAGCCCCAATTACCTAATTTCTAAAATATCTTATATACTACTAGGATACTCACTCTATACACTCTAGGTACAACGATATATACTCTAGGTACTCACTCTATACACTCTAGGATACTCACCATATACACTCTAGGTACTACGATATACTACTAGGATACTCACTCTATTCACTCTTCTACAAGTCTTTTAAGGCAATCAGCGTTATACTAGATTTTTGAAAAAATCTATAACACTGATAGGCCCAAAAGGCTTGGCATAAGTAAATTTAATTTCCAGAGAATGGCTCACATGGACAGTTGATTTTAGGGTAACACGGACACTTAAAATAGGAGATAATGATATCTCTATCGTCATGTGTTCCTTGTGAGCCAACAAGGAAAACTTGACCTCAGAGTGTCCAAGCTAGCACTTACCATGAAATACTGCGCGATACCTAGCTAGCACTTACCTACATACCTAGCTAGTATCTATACACATGTCTTGATACTATACCAACCATATCTTACATGTGACACAAGCCTATATTCACACCCTAAACTAAAAATTACACCTATAATCTTTTCACAGTACCATACTATACTAGGAAATACACCCAAAATCAGTGTGTGTTAGTGTCCAATATCCGATTATTTTATTTGAACAAGTTAAAACTTCACATGAATGAATAGTTTCTTCCATGAATATTTACACGAAGATTTAATTATGAATATTTGTACCTTTATTTAAATTATAGTCACAAAACACAACATAATAATACACACGATGTGTGTTGTGTCGGTGAATATGTGTCTATGTGTCAGTTTTGTCAGCAAGAGGCTATGTGTGTTGTGTCCGTGAGTAAGTGTTTTTGTATGTAAGTGTCGTGTCAGCAAGGGTTATGTGTGTCATATGTCAGTGTCCAACCTACACATAATATATGTATGTGTGTCGTGTCAGTGAGTTTGTTAGTGTCATGTCAGTGAGTGTGTCAGTATCTTATCGTGTTAGCAAGAGGAGTGTGTCAGTATTGTGTCAGCAAGAGGGAGTTAGGGTTAGGGTTACCTGAACCGGAGTCGAGAGTTGCTGCGGTAGGGGTTCGTCAGGGCACGGGGTCGTCGGGATAGGGGGTCGTTGGGGCAGCGGATCACCGGGACAATGGGTCACCGGGGCAACGAGTCGCCTCGAGAGAGGGGGTCACCGGGGAGAGGAGGTCGCCAGAGGAAGGGGGTCGCTGGGGAGAGAGGGTCGCCGAAGGGAGGGGGTCGCCGGAGACGAGAGGGGGAGGGGACAGAAATTTGGGGAGAGCGGGAGATAAAACATTTGGGTGAAATAAATAAAAAATCGATTGGCCAGAACCCTATATGAAACATTTTAGCGATGTCCTCAAATGACGTCGCGATACACTTAAACACTAGCAACATTCAAGTGGCCGAGTCGCTAAATGTCGCTGACTAAAACAAAACAACGACGTTCTCCGACTAACTCGCGACGTTTGCTTTCCTAATAATAAAGCATGTCGCAAACTTTCGTTGAATGTCGTTGATAGTGACGTTCAGCGACGTTATTCGCTAACGTCGTTATTTACAACAAAATTAGCGACTTTTTTGGCAAGCATCGCTAATATGACTTATTTTGGTAGTGATAAGGCTGTGTTTGGTAGGAGGGAAAAGTGGGAGGAAGAAAAATGGAGGAGGGAAAAGTGGAGGGAAGGAAAAGTGGAGGGATTGTTTTTCTTTCATAACCTAAGAAATCCAATCACTCCAAAAGTGGGAGAAAAAGTGGAAAGAAAAGTGGAGACTCATATTAATTAACAATTGTACCCCCATGTGAATTGTATTATTTAAAAATTATTAATGAAATCAAATGATAAATATTTGTTTTAGTTGAGGATAGAATTGGTAAAACCTATATTTTTTTATTTTCTTTCCTTTCACTTTTTTTTCATACCAAAATAATGCATCCCTTCTCTTTTCTATCCTTCCTACCAAACACAGCCTAAGGGCAACAAAGATATATGATATCGGCCGATATATAGGTATGTGACAGAAAACAAAAGTAGGAAAAAAAAGAAAACGATATCCACAACTATAGTTAATAAATTGAAAACTGTTGGGAAAAAATAAGACCTTTTTCGTCTTTGTGATGAGATGAGAATAAACTAAAAATGTAAGAGAAAAGAAAATAAGAAAGCTATCACACACACAAGATTTACTGAGATTCAGCTTAATTTGTGCCTACGTCATCCATCCGCCCCTTATTTGTCGTTTTCACTATAATCAAAGATTACAAAGGACATTCTCTCAAGTTGGTACAACTTAACTTGAGGATCACTTTCTCTTACAAACTAACTTGCAGTGGATTACAAATGTAATGATTGTTGGAGTCCTGTCTAGATTTGGTAACAACATATTTGTGGAATCCAAATCTAATTAAATATTTGATTTGATTAGATTAGATTTGGATGTGCATAATTGGTGTTGTGCTATTTTAGATATAATAGGATTCTTATTTTAGAAAATTCTATTATGATCTAAAATAGGATAATTGATGGACTATTTTAGGTGTAATAGAATTCTTATTTGAGGGTTTTATTTAAGAAATCATATTATGACCTAAAATAGGATTTTCTCATCCTATATATATGGGGTGAGGGTGGAGGCACAAAGAAAAGTACAAAGTGAAGATTGGGGGTGTTCGTCCACAAGAAAATCTAAGAGAAAGTCCGTACTTTGCTCTTAGGACTTCGTCATCCAAGACAAAAGGAAGAAGAAGATCTAATCGAGTAGTCGTCAACTTCGGTTTGGGAGATTGCTACTGGTTAGTGAGTGATCTCAATTGTAATCTTCTATTTTTCTTCTTGAGGGTAGTGAGGGGGTTGAACCTATTAGGCTAAAGGGTCCAACATTAGTTATTTTTGTCAATCTTGTAATTTTTATCTGAGTTATAAAGGTTGGAATTTATCCAGGTGACGTACATCGCTGCCATATACTTGTCTTTATCTGTACTTGGTGTCCGTTAGATGGAGGTTGATTTTGATCAGGTGGGTTGGCAAACACTTCCACACGCGCCCAACAATTGGTATCAGAGCGAGGTTCGTTCTGCTCTGATACCCAACAAGGATTAGAAGTTGTGTGTGGTTGTGTTCTTCTTCTTCTTCTTCTTCATGTTCTCAATCTTCACCATCTCCCTTCTATTTATAGAGAGGATATGTTCCTTGGGTGCACATGTTCCTTGGGTGCACCACATTCGTTGCATGGAGAAGACCAAAAGGTAGCCCTTCCGTCTTTCAAAGTTCGTTCTTCATTCCAAGGTGGATTCTTCCTTCTTTCAATGATCGTTCCTCCTTTTTCTAAGGTTCTTTGCATGGAAAAAGATAATGCATCAATATTGCATACATGCAGTCATGATGGGAATGTACCCCGTTCCCATCAAAAACTACTTTAATCTACTCATAATAGCTTGCCAACTGAAAACTATATATATTTCTTTGACTTGACTATATTCTTGGTAGACTTGTACCAGTCTTAATGTTCAAATCTCTCTTCTAGGAGTAACCATATTTGACTATCAAAATGAGATGACTATCAATAGCAACCTAAAGAGTGATCCACATGATTTTAGACTTAAGGGTCCAACTTGTCTTCCATGCACCCTTGAATATTAATTACATAGGGTTTCTTATACCAACATCAATATATCCCATTCTATTCTATGTATATGTGTATAATCAGTATTACTAGCTAATGCGCACACAGCAGAACATTGAACAATGAAGCGATTGCAAATCAGAGCAATCCTTCTGATAACTCTCTTGATTACTACTACTACTTTCGGGAAGGACACCATCACCCCGACGCAACCCCTCGCCAACAACGAGACGCTCGTGTCCTCCAACGGCCAGTACACGCTAGGCTTCTTCACCCCTGCCGGCTCGAACAACTGCTATCTCGGCCTATGGTACAGTAAGATTGCAACCCAAACAATCCTATGGGTGGCGAACCGCGACAAGCCGGTCACCAACTCGACCGGGATCCTGTCGATCACGTCCAAGGGGTCCCTGACGATCACCGACAGCAACTCAACGGCGGTAGTTTGGTCGGCAGGCTCGACCGGCCTGACCAACCCGGTCGCACAATTGCTGGACACGGGCAACTTGGTGGTGAGAGAAGACGGCGGCAGCGGGAATTACGCCTGGCAAGGGTTCCACCACCCGACCGACACGATGCTGCCTGGTATGAAGGTGGGCGTGTTCCGGACCAGCGGTCTCAACGTCAGCGTGACGTCCTGGAAGAGCGACAACGACCCGTCCCCGGGGTCGTACACTACTTTCATGGACCCCCGCGGAGATCCCGAGTTGTTCCTGTACTCTACTGCTGCTGGATCGGCCAATAAGGTCTGGCGCAGTGGAGCTTGGAACGGGGTCGAGCTCAGCGGCAGCCCGACGTCGTCGAGTTTCCAAGGTTTCGTATTCAGCTTCGTGAACAACGATCAGGAGGTGACATACTCCTATGAAGTAGCCAACAATTCCATTGTGTCGAGGCTAGTGATAAATCGAACTGGTGTGTTGCGACGTACGGTTTGGCTATCGGATACCAACCAGTGGACTAATGATTTCTGGTACGCGCCCAAGGATCAATGCGATTCCTACGGCCTTTGCGGTCCCTATGGAGCCTGTGACCCCAACCGTTCGCCCGTCTGCAAGTGCTTGCTGGAGCCGGCCTTCACGCCGGAGAACCCCGTGAATTGGCAGCTGCGGGACGGTAAAGACGGGTGCATCCGGAAGACGCCTTTGAATTGTATAGCCGGGACTGACGGATTCAATACGGTCAGCAACGTGAAGCTGCCCGAGTCCGCCAACAGCACGGTGGACATGAGCCTGAGCCTTGACCAGTGCAGGGCGGGGTGCTTGAGCAACTGTGCATGCACGGCCTATGCCAGTGCCAGGCAGGACGGGAGTGGGTGCATAATCTGGGTCTCCTCCCTGGTTGATATTCGGTTGTACGTCGACGGCGGGCAGGACCTCTTCGTACGTGTGGCAGCTGCAGATATTGGTAAGTACCTGATCTTCAAATAAGATTGAACACTGCAAAGAAGGTTTTAAGTTAGCATTCCAACTTTACTTGCACACTATTAACAGCTACACATCTAAGATTCTTGATAGCATAGTTTATCTCACTATCGGCAGATACCGATCCGATATGACCGATACCTATAAGATTTGGCATGTCCCGATTCGATACCGATCACTACGATACTGACTGATACCGACGTTGGGGTCTCTTTTCCAGTCGATTCAGTAGAGAAAATTAAATGAAAAAAAGGCCAATCAACAAGGGTGTAAAAGCATAGTACGGTTGTAAAAGCATATAAATGAAAGAAAAAAAATTATCACAGGTAAACCAATCAATACGGACGACTATTATTTCATTCAATCTCAAAACTATTAAGAAACAACACATAAAATACTTAAAATTATATATGTCCAAATGTATAAAATAGTTTATTCTAAATTTTTAATAATTTATTAACAAATTCGATTCTCAGATTTCAAACATCCGATAATGTCGATACCACCGATTCCGATACTCATAGAAGGGTCCGATACCGATGCTGAGACTCTTGCTAGATAGTTGCCTGCCTACTTGTTGCCTACTTACTTGATAATTGCTTAGCAGTATTATTTGTTCCCAGGTATGAAAAGGTTTGCTTTTCCTTCTTGACAAAACAAGCAAATGGTAGTAGTTAAAATGTCGCTCTCAGTATGTAGTTCATTTCAACAAACGCAGCTGGTAAATTTAATCACAATTCACACGGATTTAATTTCCAGCATGATTAGTATATATGAAATTAAAACAAACTAGGCGAACAAATTATCAGTTCTAATTATTTTTCCATGCACTTATTCATTCATATGACTATTCAAATTGATCATACTCTTCATCCGTTCTAACAATCAGGTGTCAATTCTCATAATATGTTAGTGCACAATATTTCGTTATTGAACAATTCCACAAGAAAGTCTTCCAAATGTGCTATAAAACAACACATGTATCCCAGTAAATTGGTAAACTAGAAACAAATAACATACATAATGATGAGAATTTTAGGGGTGACTGAATGTTTCTATTCACACATTGACAATATGTTGAAAATGATCGATGTTGCAGTAACGACGCCTGAGCAATCTCACAAGAGCAAAAGCTCAAAGCTGGCTATCGTGCTAAGCCTTATATTGGGGGTTCTTCTGCTTGCGTTTATCAGTTGCTTTGTATGGAGAAGAAAGAAAAGGAGCAAAGGTAAGGTGTCACCTTCAATAGATGTATAGTTTGCAACTTTCCTTCATGACCATGTAATGGGGACAGGTTCCGTTGAATAACTTGGTCAATATTTGGTTCAGTAATGTTAGGCGCCACCGCTTTCTTCAACGATGCATCGAATGGTGGAGCCGGAGAAAATGACCTGGATCTTCCTCTGTTTGATTTTGGCACCATAGTAGCCTCAACTAATCATTTTTCGGAAGAAAGTAAACTTGGAGAAGGGGGATTTGGACCAGTCTACAAGGTAACCAAGCTCTGCATTTTGCATAGACTGTCATAAACTCTGTATATGCATAACCTTACGATACAATCATATAAAGCAAGCAAAGAAACATGCTGAAGCATCAACATATGCAGGGAAAGCTTGAGGACACTCAGGATATAGCGGTAAAGAGACTGGCCAGAACATCATTTCAAGGCCGTGAAGAGTTCAAGAATGAGATGGTGCTCATTGCCAAACTCCAGCACAGGAACCTTGTCCGACTTCTCGGTTGCTGCATACAAGGGGAGGAAAGGATGTTGATATATGAGTACATGCCCAACAGAAGCTTGGATGCCTTTCTATTTGGTATGCTCTTGTTCATCTATTTAGTTCTTTCTGTAGTTGATGTCCTACTCTTTGTAGTCAAATGAATTGAGTCCCACATTTTAATCTAACTGGAATCCAAGATATACAACAATGTCATAAAATCTGCCAGCATCAAAGTGGAAGAACCATCTTGTTCATAAGTATTTGCATCAAAATGTATCCATCTACAAGTTATCTACTTTTCTAGGAATATCTTTGAATTGAATATCAAGTTAAATTTAATTTGCAACGTTCAATGCTAAGATAACTTGGTTTACTACTTTATGTATCATCCGAATTACCTTGGCTTCAGTGCTTCCAGGGAAGCTAATCCTAAGGTTAACATCAATTGTCTTTACTTAAATGCTTTACTATTTTGTTGTATTGATCAAAATTTTCATATGATATATATAGTTTTAGTCATTTTGGTAGAACATGAATAAAATGACACTCCTAGAATTGCTTCCAGATAAAGAAAAAGGGGCATTGTTGGATTGGCAAACGAGGTACCGGATTATCTTAGGGGTTACTCGAGGACTTCTCTATCTCCATCAAGATTCAAGGTTTAGAATTATACATAGGGATCTCAAAGCAAGCAACATTCTCCTTGACAAGGACATGAACCCCAAAATTTCAGATTTTGGTATGGCAAGAATTTTTGGGGGAGATGAAACGGATTTTAATACGAGAAAAGTTGTTGGTACATAGTAAGTTACAACTCAATCATAAGATATTAGGTTCATGACTCAGTGCTTTATTTTTTACATGAATGCATTTTTTTTGCCTTCCAGTGGCTACATGTCTCCTGAGTATGCAATGGATGGAATTTTCTCAGTGAAGTCAGATGTATTTAGCTATGGAGTTTTAGTACTAGAGATTGTTAGTGGAAAGAAGAACAGAGGAGTCTATTCAAACTCAAGTCATGTGAACCTTTTATCGCATGTAAGTAATTAGAGATAAACAAGTCATGAATTATTAATTTTTTTTATGCGAATTGATATTTGACACTAGTTTCATGCTCAATTATGGTTTCAGGCATGGAGTTTATGGAAGGAAGGGAAAAGCATACAACTGGTAGATGAATCGATAGGTTACTCATTTTCAATGGATGAAGCCATTAGATGCATAAAATTAGGCCTATTATGCGTGCAAGAACGCCCAGAAGATAGGCCATTGATGTCTTTTGTAGTCCAAATGTTGTTTAGTGACATCGCGTTGATGCCACACCCTAAGCAGCCTGGTTTTGCCACGAGAAGAGGTCCTTTTGAAGCAGAGTCATCTTCGAGCAAGAAAGATCCAAGTGATGTAAATGACATAACTATTAGTATGTTGGAAGGTAGATAGCGTGTATGTAGATACATTTTAAGAAAGAAAAAGAAAAGTTTTGCTTCCAAATTTTTCTTCTAGTCTTCTATGTCTTATTGATCTTGTTTGGAAATAATGGAATTTTTTTTTGGGAAGCAAAAGTTAATCTGGCTATATTTGTTTTTCTTTAGGACTATTGTATACTTACTTCATTGAAAGACAATTAAGAAAGACTTGGCTTCCTTCATTTGTAGTCATTTAGGCTCACATCAAAGAGGGGGGAAAGATGGAGGAAAGATACCTGGGTGAGAGTGTTACTTAATGAAGAAAAATGTCCAAAAATAGATCCCATGACCTTTTTTTTTACTTTGTCACCCCCAGTTTTCAGAAACAGGAGTATTTTTGTTATTTTACATTTTTAAATATTTTTAAAATTTATTTTATTATTTATGATATTGTTTTGGGGTTATTTGAGTCGGGTTCGAATTTCAACTCAATCCGACTTGAAACGGAGACCCGGGGGTAGTTTGACTCTAGTGGGACCCACACACTAGTTAGGCATGGCCCACATGATATTAATTTTAGTCTACATGATAGAAATATTTTAGTTAGAGGTTAGACTAATTATTATGGATAAGGTTAGTGTGATTAGAGACTTTAGAATGACTAATTTAGCCCCAACCAATTAGCCCTTTCCTAATACTCATAGAATAGGTTAGTGGGGGCATTTTGGACCTTATCATAATAGGACAAATAGCCCCATATGGCCAGCCACTTTGGGAGAGGATAGGCTCAAGTTTATTTCATTATTCTCATCCACACTCTCTCTCTTGTTCTTCCCCAAATTCCTAGAGAGCAATCCCTAGCAATTTCTCCACCAAATCCTTCTATTTCGCCACCAAATTTTCTTCTTTCCTTCTCCATTCTAGCCAAGGAGGAAGCTACCCAAGTTTGGGAGGATTCGGAGCTCGTTCGTGTCCTTTTGGAATCTCTACGTGTCGGTGTCGCTCCGGGAAGGCTTTTCTTCGATTCGATCTACCGGAAGGTATAAATCCCTTTTCCTTTTCATTTCCTCATGCATATAGGTCTATTTTGAACCCATAGGAATGACCCCCATGGTTGAATCTCCATTTGTGTCCATTTCGTGTCCATTTGGAGGTCATAGGAGTGTCCTTTGTGTTGTGGTTGTGTCCATGTAGGAAAACCCCAAATTTGGACACACTATGTGTTGTTGTTATGTATGAATGAATTATTACATGTTTAATCTCATATTTTTTTATTGGAGATGTGTTCTATAGTGTCTCATATATATATATTAGTGTAGAGAGTGAGTTCTTGATATATTATGTTATATACTTGTGTTCTTTTGTCTCAAACTACCCAAATCCGTCATGATTTTTATCCACGTCTTTAATTTCAGCCATAACTTAGAAATGTCATAACTTCTAGCTCAAAGCTCGGTTTAATCTCCCATTTTTTTTAAAAGAAGTGTATTGAAGTTAGCTTTCCAAAAACATATATTAATAGGCCTAATTCTTTCTGTAACTTTCTGGAGAATTATTTGAGTGTCAGTTGTATGAAAGACAAACGCGTTCTCGGTGTTTTCGCGATTCCGAGAGTTTCCGGAAACGAAAACGCGATCCGTTTGAAGTTTCGGAAAGCTAACACATAGATCTATAACATACTTTAATTCTAGATTTTAATTCATGCTGAGATGGTACAGTATTGATTATTAGTAGGAGTTACTATTCGGCATATGCATTTTGTACACCCTTGTGTGTAATATAATGTTCTATTTGATTTTAACCCATGTTAATGTATATACATTATGTAATTAAATAGAGAATGCAAGCATGAGTAAATTTTTAAATAAATAATGTATGAGGTGTAAGTATCCTATCTAATGTAAGCATGTATAAGTATGGCTTGTAATGAATATGTAGGTTCCATAGTATGTAATGTATGGTGCATATAGTAGTACAAGGGAATAAATGAATGATGAATGAATGCAAGCATGAATGTAATGTAATAATTGATGTAATGTATACAATATACAAGTTAATGAGATGTAATGTTCTATGTTAACACAAATCCTATATTACCTCATGTACCCCTTACACTATGTAGACACTATCACACTTGACACTTTGTTCACTTACACTTTGACACTCTTTGATATGTATACACTATGTATGCCCATTTAACCCCCACTTGCCCCTTTGCCATGTTCACATACACACACATAGCCTCTTAAATAAGTATTTATGAATACAGTTAACTTAGCTATGTATGTATATTATATATATGTTAGCATATTGTGTTGTAATATATAAGTTTATATAACCATTTGAAATGTCATGATTATAGACCTAATGTTGAATACCAATATATGCATGTGTATATATGTGTAGACATATATAGTTTAAAGTAATAGATTACCTAGTGTACATCCAATGTGAATTCTTGCCTGTTTGAGTATTGAATAATTGCATGCTATATAGAGTTGGGTGTATGTTGGCTTGTATAGCCTTGTATTGATGTGTGCTTGCTAGGATAGTCTTGGTTAGGCCTAGTAAGACTTGCTGGGTTAGGACATGACCTAGTTTGACCTAGTTTGACTAGTGCAGTTGACCAGAGTTGACCAAGGGTTGACTTTGGTCTAGTTTGACCTAGATTCATGTGGAATGCATTGTAGTGCTTTATATTACCCTTCTGGACATGTTGTGACTTGTGCTGTTCTAATTAGGAGCGAGATACCTCTCCTCGGACAGTATCTTTACCTTGGACATTCAGATATCAGGCGAGTACATTCTCTGATCATTTCATATCCTGTTTAGAATTATTTTCCTACTTTAAATTACTTTACTTGATACTGTCACGTTGGTCACACGGATTGGTACTATATAGATCTTTTCATAAGATGTTATCCCCCTCGGGAGCATCGGATACAACATATTTTGTGCGTTTCACGAATCATCACGTATCTCTATGCTTCCTCTGATTCACGAATCGCTTGTGACACATGTACTCTCATGTTCACAGAGCCATCATGAATCACCTTCACGTATCACTCATTTTATGAGCCATGTGAAGTTTCACGAATCTTAACATAACTTGAACAGATCTTTGTGTATTGATTGGGGATGGGGGAGTAGAAATAGACATGTGAATATTATCCAAGTAGCTGTAGTCATGAATCACTCTCTTTGCTGTAGTCATGAATCTCCTATGCCATTCACATGTTTATATTTTACTCTGACTCACTAGTCACTATTAGTTCTCTATGTATAGTAGATATTTCTATTACAGTTCTCTCTCTGTTTACATACTGTATTTCTTCAGTTCATGTATCTTACTTTACTGCATGATTATATTTTCTAACCTGCTATGAACTGTTGAGATGTAATGTGCTCACTCCTGTCCTGACTGGACCTGTTGATAAATTTTACAGATAGCCTGGGATTGCCTGCTAGCCTAGAGGAGACACAGTATAGGTAGTTTAGATAGTTATTTCATTTTGTCTGGAGTTGTATTTACTTGTGGATTACTGTATTTGAGTTTTGAGATGTATTTCTGGGATTATATATATCTTAGACACTTAGACTTCTATCTCCTGTATCTCTTTTGGATTTCATGTTTATCTATTTTTATCATTCTACCTTAGATTGTGATTGAGTTGTACCTTTGTGTTGGCCTCCTTATGGAGAGTATTCATATTATGCTAGTTATAGTTCATGACCTAGAACAGCGTTCTACCGCCGACACTGCGGCGTAGGCTGGGCGTTGTTACGTACTCGTACCCTCACGGTGGGTGCGGATCGTGACACGTTTTTAGTGGTGGCCCATGCAGGTCGAGTTTATGTAGTGGTATACGAACTAGAGTACCACTACAGCCTGCAGTAGGAATAGGATATATTTTGAAGGTACTCAATCACGGTTAGGATTCCTTGAGAGATTCCTGGGACGACCCTTGAGAATCTTATTTTAACTTCGATTTGAAATCTGTTTTTTCCTGATTTGATTTACCTTTACTTCCTGTTATTGAACTTGATTTTGATGGATTATTGTTGAATTTCGAATCTTGATATTAGTGGTTGAATTTGAGTCTGTATTTTTATGATTTTTGATGGATTATTGTTGAATTTTGAATCTTGATGTTAGTTGTTGAATTTGAGTTTGTATTTATATGTATATGTAAATTTTTTTGGAATTAAGGTATAACCTGATCACATACTTGATAAGGACAGTGAGAAAGGTAAAAGTCTACTTTATTATGGAATTTAGAATTTATTGCAGTCATATTTGCTAGCATGACAAGGACGTAGAGCCTGATATAGCTATACTTATCTTAGTTATGAAATCTAGATTTTCTTGCAGCTATACCGGGTGGCGTGGTAAGAATTCTAGATAACATGATTATAGGGTGTATGCCTTATTATGGACTCTATCGTTTATTGCAGCTATGCTTATTGGCGTGGCAGAATTCTGACAACATAATTTCAAGAAGACGCATATGATTATCAGATTGTACCTTAAATATTTTTGAACATGTTTTCTCTACTTTTGTTTCAGTCCTTCAAAAAAAAAAAGAAAAAAGAAAGAAAGAGAGAATTGTTATTTGTTTGTTTTGTTTTGTTTCTCATTTATTTAACTTAGGAGTAGCTTGAGCTGTTTTTATAAACTTTGTGTAATTCTTACTATGAAATTCTTCTTAATACAATGAATCGATGATTTTGCTAGACTTTATCTTGGATTTGAAAATTTAGCTCTGGGTTTCAAAATGGGTTTTTCTTTTAAACAGATAAGCAAAAACAGATTTTATCGTTATTTCTTTCTTGCTATTATTCTTGTATTAAATAATAATAATAATACTGTCTTGATTACTTCAATCACCTGCTTGCAACCTTGGTACGAATCTAATTGTTGGTCTTAACGTAGAATTAAAATTTTATATTGGGACATGAGAATATATATATAGTGGACACTTTCCTGACACTTATGCATGCTACACTTGATTTCCACCTATCTGAATACATATTAATATGTCGTTAATGTTTAAATTTTCAAAACCCCAATATTTCTGATTCTCTGCTTTTCCTAGCTTAACTCGTAATTTAAATATCAAATTTCATGATAATAGTTTTATTTATATCACTGCACATGTATGTTATATGTAGGGTTTCAATTCAAAAAAAAAATTTGGTTGAGTTCTGTGTTTAAATTTGTCAAATCTGAGACTGCGTGCATATTAACCCTTAATACGGGATTTTAAATGTTAGTTCAAATTGATTGTTTTAAATGTAATATTTAGAGCTGTGTACATTGTTGTTGTAGGGATATAAATTTAGGTTCCATATTCATACATGTTAGGTTGTGATAAACATTGAGTTGGTTTTGATGTGCAAATTCTCCAAAATCCTGAAAACTGAATACATGTTAACATTTTTACATTGATTTCCATGTTTAGTTCAATTTCAGATTTAACATGTAATATTGAACTGTATGCGTAGATAAATGTATTGATAGTATATTAGGGTTTCATTTCTATCATGTTAGGATGTATTGGGAGCATTGAGATTAGTTGTGATGTTTCAAACTCCTAAATTTTGAAATTGCATTATGTTAATATTGCACTGGTTTAAATGTTAGCTTATTTTCAGATTTTGTATGTAAATGCTGAACTAAAACTGGGTTTAACCTTTCAATACTAAGCTATAACCCTGTACAAGGACACACACACACACCCTAACTTAGTATACCCTGTCATGTAACCTAACTCTTCCTCTCTATGTCATGATTATATATCTATATAGATATATATAGAGCTTAGGCATACATGTTATAATGTATATACATACATAACTAAATCTATACCTCATTATATATACATATATACATGGTTAGTCATGCATGTTATGAGCAAATGAGTTGTGTATTGTAAATTGTTTAACCAATATGCCATGATTAGTGTAACTTGATAGTTATTGTTTGAAACCCCAAATCCTCCTATGCACTTTCATGTATATTTCACATACACACACGCCTATTATCTAACCATATGAACATGTCCACATACATCCATACACACACGAACTACATAACTTGTACATAATGCTAGTTTTTCCCTCTCTAACGCTATATATATAAATATATTGTGATTGGATTTCCATGCAATTGGCTTTCATTCTTTAACTTTTGATTTTGATTTTCTTGAATAGTATCCCTTATTAGATAAATGGCAGTTAACTTTATTTTATTTTGATAAGTACCAGTTTTCATATAGGATGGTAGACTGCCTTACAGTCTTGATGATTGTTATTTTTGTATCTTTTCTAGTTTAGCACCCTAGATTGCTTGTGTGTTTTGATACCATATGACCATTTTGGTTTAGCATGACTAGTATACCTAGATAAGACTTTCACTACCACTGTATGCCATGACCCTATATGTCATCCTTTTAAATCGTATGATTGTTTAAGTTCTGAGACTTTGATTGTGGGGGGTTTGACCTAGAAGGAGTATGAACATTTTAATTTTGAGGATGAAATTTTTCTAAGGTGGGTAGACTTGTAACACCCAGTTCTCTAAAATGAGGGTAATTTTGAAATTTTGTAATTTTAATCATTTATCGATTTGACATTTAAATCATGATATGATTTTTGGTAATTTTTAAATCATTTTTAAAACTATTTAAAATCATGACTTATGATTTTGATGTTTTGCTAGTGAAACCTTAGAGACTGTTTGACCTAGAGCCTAACCATGTGATTAGGATATTTTAATGTCATTTCTGGCCTAAGGATATTTTGCATTTGACCTCTTTGAATTATTTTGATATTTATTGCGTTGGTGATTGTTGATTTTGACCTTTGATAGGTGTGATTTTGTGATGGTTTTGTGTCCGTATCGGACACGTATCAGTTTTTATTTACAAATGTTTGATCTGCCTCAAAGAGATTTTTTTTTATTACTGATTTTTTTTTTGAAAAGTATTTGAATGAGATTGTTTTTTGCATGTGTTTCCTGTGATTGCTTTGTTTTAATTTCGAGGACGAATTTTTTTTTAAGGTGGATAGATTTGTCATCCCCAGTTTTCAGAAACAGGGGTATTTTTGTCATTTTACATTTTTGAATATTTTTAAAATTTATTTTATTATTTATGATATTGTTTTGGGGTTATTTGAGTCGGGTTCGAATTTCAACTCAATCCGACTTGAAACGGAGACCCGGGGGTAGTTTGACTCTAGTGGGACCCACACACTAGTTAGGCATGGCCCACATGATATTAATTTTAGTCTACATGATAGAAATATTTTAGTTAGAGGTTAGACTAATTATTATGGATAAGGTTAGTGTGATTAGAGACTTTAGAATGACTAATTTAGCCCCAACCAATTAGCCCTTTCCTAATACTCATAGAATAGGTTAGTGGAGGCATTTTGGACCTTACCATAATAGGACAAATAGTCCCATATGGCCAGCCACTTTGGGAGAGGATAGGCTCAAGTTCATTTCATTATTCTCATCCACACCCTCTCTCTTGTTCTTCCCCAAATTCCTAGAGAGCAATCCCTAGCAATTTCTCCACCAAATCCTTCTATTTCGCCACCAAATTTTCTTCTTTCCTTCTCCATTCTAGCCAAGGAGGAAGCTACCCAAGTTTGGGAGGATTCGGAGCTCGTTCGTGTCCTTTTAGAATCTCTACGTGTCGGTGTCGCTCCGGAAAGGCTTTTCTTCGATTCAATCTACCGGGAGGTATAAATCCCTTCTCCTTTTCATTTCCTCATGCATATAGGTCTATTTTGAACCCATAGGAATGACCCCCATGGTTGAATCTCCATTTGTGTCCTTTTCGTGTCCATTTGGAGGTCATAGGAGTGTCCTTTGTGTTGTGGTTGTGTCCATGTGGGAAAACCCCAAATTTGGACACACTATGTGTTGTTGTTATGTATGAATGAATTATTACATGTTTAATCTCATATTTTTGTATTGGAGATGTGTTCTATAGTATCTCATATATATATATATATATTAGTGTAGAGAGTGAGTTCTTGATATATTATGTTATATACTTGTGTTCTTTTGTCTCAAACTACCCAAATCCGTCATGATTTTTATCCACGTCTTTAATTTCAGCCCTAACTTAAAAATGTCATAACTTCTAGCTCAAAGCTCGGTTTAATCTCCCATTTTTTTTAAAAGAAGCGTATTGAAGTTAGCTTTCCAAAAACATATATTAATAGGCCTAATTCGTTTTGTAACTTTCTGGAGAATTATTTGAGTGTCAGTTGTACGAAAGACAAACGCGTTCTCGGTGTTTTCGCGATTTCGGGAGTTTTCGAAAACGAAAACGCGATCCGTTTGAAGTTTCGGAAAGCTAACACATAGATCTATAACATACTTTAATTCTAAATTTTAATTCATGCTGAGATGGTATAGTATTAATTATTAGTAGGAGTTACTATTCGGCATATGCATTTTGTGCACCCTTGTGTGTAATATAATATTCTATTTGATTTTAACCCATGTTAATGTATATACATTATGTAATTAAATAGAGAATGCAAGCATGAGTAAATTTTTAAATAAATGATGTATGAGGTGTAAGTATCCTATCTAATGTAAGCATGTATAAGTATGGCTTGTAATGAATATGTAGGTTCCATAGTATGTATTGTATGGTGCATATGGTAGTGCAAGAGAATAAATGAATGATGAATGAATGCAAGCATGAATGTAATGTAATAATAGATGTAATATATGCAATATACAAGTTAATGAGATGTAATGTTCTATGTTAACACAAATCCTATATTACCTCATGTACCCCTTACACTATGTAGACACTATCACACTTGACACTTTGTTCACTTACACTTTGACACTCTTTGATATGTATACACTATGTATGCCCATTTAACCCTCACTTGCCCCTTTGCCATGTTCACATACACACACATAGCCTCTTAAATAAGTATTTATGAATACAGTTAACTTAGCTATGTATGTATATTATATATATGTTAGCATATTGTGTTGTAATATATAAGTTTATATAACCATTTGAAATGCCATGATTATAGACCTAATGTTGAATACCAATATATGCATGTGTATATATGTGTAGACATATATAGTTTAAAGTAATAGATTACCTAGTGTATATCCAATGTGAATTCTTGCCTGTTTGAGTATTGAATAATTGTATGCTATATAGAGTTGGGTGTATGTTGGCTTGTATAGCCTTGTATTGATGTGTGCTTGCTAGGATAGTCTTGGTTAGGCCTAGTAAGACTTGCTGGGTTAGGACATGACCTAGTTTGACCTAGTTTGACTAGTGCAGTTGACCAGAGTTGACCAAGGGTTGACTTTGGCCTAGTTTGACCTAGATTCATGTGGAATGCATTGTAGTGCTTTATATTGCCCTTTTGGACATGTTGTGACTTGTACTATTCCAATTAGGAGCCAGACACCTCTTCTCGGACAGTATCTTTACCTTGGACATTCAGATATCAGGCGAGTACATTTTCTGATCATTTCATATCCTGTTTAGAATTATTTTCCTGCTTTAAATTACTTTACTTGATACTGTCACGTTGGTCACACGGATTGGTACTATATAGATCTTTTCATGAGATGTTATCCCCCTCGGGAGCATCGGATACAGCATGTTTTGTGCGTTTCACGAATCATCACGTATCTCTATGCTTCCTCTGATTCACGAATCGCTTGTGACACATGTACTCTCATGTTCACATAGCCATCATGAATCACCTTCACGTATCACTCATTTTATGAGGCATGTGAAGTTTCACGAATCTTAACATAACTTGAACAGATCTTTGTGTATTGATTGGGGATGGGGGAGTAGAAATAGACATGTGAATATTATCCAAGTAGCTGTAGTCATGAATCACTCTCTTTGCTGTAGTCATGAATCTCCTATGCCATTCACATGTTTATATTTTACTCTGACTCACTAGTCACTATTAGTTCTCTATGTATAGTAGATATTTCTATTACAGTTCTCTCTCTGTTTACATACTGTATTTCTTCAGTTCATGTATCTTACTTTACTACATGATTATATTTTCTAACCTGCTATGAACTGTTGAGATGTAATGTGCTCGCTCCTGTCCTGACTGGACCTGTTGATAAATTTTACAGATAGCCTGGGATTGCCTGCTAGCCTAGAGGAGACACAGTAGAGGTTGTTTAGATAGTTATTTCATTTTATCTGGAGTTGTATTTACTTGTGGATTACTGTATTTGAGTTTTGAGATGTATTTCTGGGATTATATATCTTAGACACTTAGACTTCTATCTCCTGTATCTTTTTTGAATTTCATGTTTATCTATCTTTATCATTCTACCTTAGATTGTAATTGAGTTGTACCTTTGTGTTGGCCTCCTTATGGAGAGTATTCATATTATGCTAGTTATAGTTCATGACCTAGAACAGCGTTCTACCGCCGACACTGCGGCGTAGGCTGGGCATTGTTACGTACTCGTACCCTCACGGTGGGTGCGGGTCGTGACATACTTTGACCTTATATTTGATTGATTTCCATATATGGTAAGTCTACATAAGATTGGATTTTGTGCCTATATAATATTAGATTTTTAGCTTACATAAGATTGGATTTCTATATATAGACACATGACATGCTATATAAAGGGGTCTAAAGGTTCTCCTTAATATACCTTATTGTGCTCAATAAAAGTTGTTGAATAAGTTCAACACAAGAGAACTAAAGTTGTGGAAGAAGTTCAACATAAAAGTTTGAGAGATTATTTTCTTCTTTATCTTTGTGGTAGAAAGTTTTTGAGAGCAAATTGAAAAGTGTTGAGACAATCATTGCAATTCCTTTTCTTCTTCATAGTGGAACTGAATCACCCTCGTCAGTGGAAGTAGGCATCTTGGCTGAACCATGTAAATTCTTATCTTTGCGATTGTGAATTTTTTCTGATGTGTTATCTGATTTCTTGGGTTTATTTCAGCTTTGTCCCAACAAATTGGCATCAAAAGTTTGAAATTCTAGCAAGGTATTCGACAAAGTTCTCAGAAAAAGTTAATTGGGTAGGCTCTTGAAATAGCTCCATCAAGAAAGGTTGCGAAGTATGAAATTGATAAGTTCAAATGGAAAGAATAATTTTGGATTTTAAATAAACCAGATGAATGACGTTCTTATATCTCAAAAGCTTAACAAGACTTTACGAAAAAAGTCTCCAAGAAATTCGTTGATATGACTAATGATGATTGGGATGACATGGATCTTGAAGCATGTGCTGCTATTCACATGTGTTTTGAAAGGAAAGTCGTGTACTCTATGACGGATGAAACAACTATCACTGAGCTCTGGTTGAAGTTGGAATCACTATACATGACGAAGGCTCCTACCAACAGTATTTATTTGCTAAAGTCGCTTTACAGACTAGTGATGGAGGAGGGTACGTCAATTCAAGATCATATCTCAAAATTCAATCGAATTATTTCTGACTTGAAGGATGTTTACATACATGAAGATGAAGATCGTTTGGCGCTAAACCTATTATTTTTTTGCCCGATTCTTATGAGAATCTTATTCAAACATTATTATACAAAAACTCATTTTTCGTAGAAGAAGCTATAAGTGCCTTATTGGCCAATGAGGTGCGGTGGTTGGCTTTTAATGGCAGAAACTATAATGTCCCGCATCGCACGGTGCACTATGATGAGTCGTTGACTCGAAGAATTTTCGTTGACCTGAATAATGCATCGAGTCGAATCGATACAAGAGTTACGTTGGCCGAAAGAGAAAGCTTTGAGTCGGTTCGAAGACCCAACAAATCGAATCGATGCAAAACATATGTCCGGTTTGAACAAGTATTAATTTTAGTTGATTTCGTGTGCATGCAACGCTTTTATGCTAAATTATAAGAGGTCGACATTTTTCTTGTTTTGCAACGATGTCCACAAAACCAAAATATTGGCTCGCAACAAACTGAGGCATGGGCACAGTAGGCAGAATTAGTCGAGTAGCTCAACGAAATTGCTAAGTCAGAAGAGTTATTGTACAACGAAGTTATGAAATCGAGCTGCATCGACTCGGCGAAATGACAAGGCGTATCGGCTTAAGGTAGGCAGGTTCAGACCCTTCTTTCCTACTCCTTCATGCCTAATAAATAAACATTATCGTGCTATGTTTCTAGTGATTTCTATGTGCGAGGCTCAGCTGAGTTGAGGTCATAGTGTGCGTCGAACACTAAGAGTAGAATAATAAACAATTGAGGTGATGTGCATCAAGTGCATGAGTCACAGTAGGATGTTGATGGTAGAACATTGAAATGCAACACCGAGGCGTGCATCAAGTGCACGACTCAGTGAATCCTTGAACAGTAGGCCTAGAACATTGGAAAGAATATCGAGACGTGCAAACGTACATGGGGCTCATGAAACACGACTTGTATGCGAAGAGGACAGTTGGGGCGCAATGCCAACAAACTATCATAAAATATTGAAAGATATACTTCGTGCATCAAAGTATGCAGTTGTGACACAATTGCTACGGAACTGCCTATCGCAAAACGGCTTCTATTGTATTCGTATGACTTGTGCATCGGATGACGTTTTGGGGCCTTCGGCTGACATATTGGAGCATCGTACAGTTGAAGTCATAGTGTGCGTCGAACACTAAGAGTAGAACAATAAACAATTGAGGCGACGTGCATCAAGTGCACGAGTCACAGTAGGATGTTGATGGTAGAACATTAAAATGCAACACCGAAGCGTGCATCAAGTGCACGACTCAGTGAATCCTTGAATAGTAGGCCTAGAACATTGAAAAGAAATATCGAGACGTGCAAACGTATATGGGGCTCATGAAACACGACTTGTATGCGAAGAGGACAGTTGGGGCGCAACGCCAACAAACTATCATAAAACATTGAAAGATATACTTCGTGCATCAAAGTATGCAGTTGTGACACAATTGCTACGGAACTGCCTATCGCAAAACGGCTTCTATTGTATTCGTATGACTTGCGCATCGGATGACGTTTTGGGGCCTTCGGTTGACATATTGGAGCATCGTGCGTCAATACAGATATGTTGGAGCATAACGCCGATGGAACTTGAGATTGGTTGGAAATGAGATAGCTTCTTAACTGTCGCACGAATTGCATGGTCAATGGACTTGGATACCTGTGTACGGGTTTTGGTATCCTTCGAACGAGTTACTGCCGAGGCACTGGTGCCGTTCGGCCTAGAAAGGAATTGAGATGGGGTATTGTGGGACCACCAGTTTGGCTTGCTACCTCAGCTGGATCGGGCAACCGCAATACGGATGGTACGGACCTTCGGGTGACTTGCTAACGCCTGCGGGATGGCCGTACATCATGGGTGATATGTAAAGTCTATTATAGCTTTGAATGCCAGTGACCTTCATATAGATAAGGGCGCACACAGTCGAATGTCGAAAGTAAGGTGACAGGTGTATCGTCTCATTTCGGTAAGCGAAGGTGGGCGTATTCATATAAATGAAATCAGTGGGCTAAATGGAATCAAGTGCAAGAACACGGATCGTAGTACCTTGATTGATGATATGTTTTGCCTTGGGTATAATATGAATGGTTAGAAGCGTTCACCTTGCATCAGGGCAAGGATGAGCGATAGACGGCGCGACTCAATAAGTTCTTATGATTACGTTAATGTTGTCGATTTTTGGCTTGGACCTTGTATCATGCCCCGGTCCCATAGGACCGATCGTCCTCGCTAAGGCGTGATGCCGTACGAGCCTAGATTGTGCACTCGTACAAGGCAGTTCCATAACAGCCGATTACAATAGCTTACGACGGGGTCGTCGCATAGAAGTCACCAGCAGAAACATTGAATATACAAGGCAACACAAGCATTGAAACAAAATTAGAGTCTTCATTAATAATGAACATAAGATTATAAAGGCGCGTAGCCAAGATTACAAGTCGCTCAAGCTCACTTTTCTCTCTGATTACAAGTCACTCAGCTCTCTCTCATCTCTCAATACACATTTGATGAGCTAGCAGATGCTTTAGATAGGTGATGTCTATACATTATGTTCTATATAAGTCCAGACTCTATGCGGCCGCACGCCTCGAAATGCTAAGGAACGCTGTGCCTCGACGCATCCAAGCGAGCTCTGTGCCAACGAGCTTCTACCTGTGCCTGCACATAAAGACTGTGTGGGTGCCAGTACTCAATTGTACTGGTGGCATGAGCTCCTCGCCCACCCATACAAAACTAACACGTTCATTTACTTGTGCAACATAATCCCTTTATGATTGTCTTTCTATTCTTGCCTTAGGATCGATTTTAGGACATAGACACTTGGCCTATTTGTGTCTCTAGACCATCATCGTGCTATCGTACCGATAACTTCCTTATCCTTGCCTCTAAACCATTATCGTACTTGCAACATCAACGTCCTGACTCGTACTTGGCTTGTGGCCCATACTTTGGGATACAACAACATGATTCGTGTCATCAAATTGGTTTGTGCTTCAATATCGAGGCCGTGCCTCGCAACTTAGCATGACTTAACCAAACTTGCCTTATGGCCCTTCTTGACTTAACTCGAAACGACTCAAGTTTGACTTACGCAACTCTATGCCAACGAATTAAAGTACTCGACGCTATATTTCGTACCGAAGTATGCATCTTTTCTATAGCAAAATCTTAGGCTTCTTAAGATTTGTATTACAACCGTGCATACCATCTTTATCCCATTCGTGTCGTGCTTGCACTTTCTTTTATTCGACCGACACCGTGCATGCGGATTGCCGCTTAGCACACCAACTTATCTATAAGAAAGATCATAGCCCCCAGGCCTACTTATATATGTAGTCTGGCATAGATAAGACATCCAGCGTGGATAGTGAGCCTCGTCGAAGGCCTTGAATCGCCTGAGCGGTACAATCCAACTCAACTATCTTGCTCCCCTCCTAGGCCGATGCGGTCCTGTGGCCCCAGGTTTTCTAATCAAGGGTGCGAAACCTTATCGACAAGTTGTCTAATGATCATGCACCTACGTGGACTTCTAGACTCAACGTAAATGCATGGCCTAACCGTCACAACTTACTTTCCTTTGGTTTACTTCTTTTCTTTTCCATACTTCTTTTGCAGAGCCCAAACTAGGGTTGCCTCGGCGACCGACCTACAGTCCCGACATATTTCTCTTCGACGATTGGCCTAGAGTCCCGACTTAACTTCCAGTGTTTCCATACTCTTATCGACTCGACTTATGAATGACTAATTCATAGCCTTCCAGCATAACTTTGAACAAAATATGTTCTATACGTGCCATAGACCATGGCTAACTTTTCATTGAACCAACTGTGGTTCGTGCCTTAAACCCACTTGCGTTCCATACGAAATTACCGTCCAAGTCATTCTTTATATGACGAGCCTTGAGATCGTGGGACTATGTGACTTGACAACCCAAGATAACATGGGATTGTGCTTGGTATGACTTCGATAGCCCATCAAAACTCTTGTCTAACTCAATCTTGCAATAACTTGACGAGCGAAGGGTATGCCAAGCCTCGCATCATGGGAACGTACCATGCACGCGTTCGACTTGAACAACCAAGTTCCTTGGGTGCCTAGACTTACGTCGTAAGCCGTGCGATACAACTTAACCCGTGGGACAAGCAAAGGCTATGCCAAGCCTTGGACGATGGGACTGTGCATGCTTTATTAAGCATTTATCATTTGACGCTATGACTTATGCTAAGTTCATAGCTTTGTGGCAGCATCGACCAACTTTTCTTCTCCTAAGCCACAGGACGAAGGATCGAGTGTCATTTTAAAAATATGACGTGCAACACTTCTAAGCCGACCGTAAGCCCTTTCCATATTCCAACTCATTCTAACCCGACTTGGGATTATTTCCTTAGCTAGGTGGATTCGCCTCTTTTATTATCAAGCCTACTGGTGCATTTGAAAACTTTCGTTTTATTAATGTGAAGGCCAAGCTGAGGCAAGTTCACCGAAGCCACCCACCTGAGCAAGGAGTCGTCTCGACCGAGTGGGTCTTCGAGCAGCCGTTGCATGGCTAAGTTCAAACGTCGTTGGCATTTCGATTCCATCGATTGAGCTGAACGGGACAGGGCATTACATTATATAACACTCAGAAAAAATTTTGTCCTCGAAACTACTGAGTACACTTATCGACTTATAACTTCAACATCCAGTGACTCTCGCACACGTTTCACCTTAACCAATCTCTGAAACCTGACTTGCATTAATGCCTCAATCATTTCATTTCAAACCAACGATCGTACTACCATCAATCTTTTTCTTGAAACACGATTTCAAAATCCTTTGTATTGTTCAGTTCCTACAGTCTCACTTAAAATTAACGTATCACTTAGTTGGATCGCGTACATATTCCAGGCATCCTCGAAATACCTGCATGTCAGCCAAGCCTCGTGATAGAGAATCCGTCATTTTTACTTGTCAGATCGTGCATATATTCAGGCATCCCTGAAATATATGTATTTCAGTCGAGCCTCGTGAGTGGGGTTTCCATAATCTTAAGTCATTATATCTATCAATATCAATCGTATCAATCCTCAAGATCAATCGTACCGATACTAACTCTCGAGACAGGGATGTCTTACATAATCGCTAGGCCATCTCTCTAGGCTAAAGTTATCCGTCAGTATTAGAATCATAGTTGCCCAATAATAATATCAATACTGACCCCAATCCTAAAGTCAAACCAAAGTTGATAATACGAGATTTTCTACCTAAGCTCACAACACTCTGATTTCTAACTTCGAGCATAGATTTCTCCTATTCGCACTCACAATACTTAGTCCAAGGTGTTCGAGTCATTCAACAAAGCCATCATATCGTAAGTTCACTCAACCAATTCCTCGACATATCAATATCGTTTGACTAACAAGCAATTCGTGTAGTCTATCTCTTCGAATACGTTTGATATAATCCACCTATCCATCCTTCCCAAGTCAAGCATGCTACGACACGATTTGTTATAAACATAATCCTTATTCCATATTCCCTAAGTCGCTTATCATAATTCATATATTCGATCACAAGGTCGTCTAGCATAACAATGTGTCACGCCCCAATCTCACGTAAGTCTGATTATCCATGGTAGACATGTAATCACCATGCCAACGCCCCTGCAGGATAATCATTCTCATCGGGACATAACTCTTGTCTTGAGTCTAGACTAATTCATTCTCAATACGTAGATTGGATCTACTCAATCCTCAAGTTTACTAAATCGTCAATCACAAATCTGAACCATCATCGAATTCACCTTCACATTAAACTACAAGTCGAAGCAATCCAAATTGCCATGCCCTGATCTCCTGAGTTCGATTATTCCTGCTGGACATGAATCACCATATTAGCACTCACGCAAAATGATCATCCCATATCCGATGTGATGTATGTGCGAGGCTAGAGTTACGCTCGCACAAGACAAGATCGTCGATGTTGTGGTTATCATCGAAGAAATTAAGATACAATCATTTTCATCCAAGTATTCATTTCAATCAAAATTCCAAGGATAGCATCCATCCAAAACAACAACACTTTATCTGATCATCATTCCTCGAATCAAAGTACACCCGAGTTATCGTATATTGATCTTTGATACGCCTCAATACCATCGATGATACACGTAACCTGACGATCTTCATTTGCAATAAATTTTGAGTTGTACAATTGATGCTATCGTCTGAACTAGATAATCTCTTCGACATTCAAGATCAAGTTCGATCATTATCCCTCGAACTATTTATATGAGCAATTCATTCAATCCAAAATCATGTATGTTCATCCGTCTATCTTAAGTCATCGAGCAACATTTCTTCATATCGTAAAGTCATCGAGCAATTTAAGCTAAACCCTTAAAGTTATTTTCGTAACTTCAAATTCAAAGTCATTCATGCACGCTATCTTCCAATCGTGCTAACTTTTCGTATATCATGCATATCGATTTCCTCTATCGAGTCATTCATTCATTACACCTTAGTTCTTTCTCGATTCAATTTACCTTCTCGAACATTTTATATTTCATACTCGGCGCAATCTTGTCGATGTGCGTCGTCTACTCTTTTGTTCGTATTATATCATGCTAGCTATCTAGAATCACAATTACTCTGAAACACACTTTCTAAGGCTTTGCATACTCATCGCTTGTTGATAGACTCATTGGTACCCCGTATTCTCAATCGATCAACATCTTCGAAACTATCCCATACAACACTCAGGATGAAGTTATTCGACAAATCCTCAAAATAATTTCTGAATCAAAATTGAATACTTCGAATGTTGGTTCGAACCATTCCTCAAATTTTAAGCACGATTCATTTGTATCGCATCGACGATATCATCGTTCAATAACACTCCTATCGATAGCTATCCCGCATAGTCAATCGATTTCAATTCATTGTCGTCCGAAACGAATTGAATCTCGTACTCGACTTTGCTAAGGTCAACACAATTCTTGGTCTATATGTCCAGCCCGAATTAGCCAATCGTATTTATTTGAAGTTAACTTTGTTTAACCAATTTTCTTTGTGTGATTTTGCAAAAATATTTAGACTTATTGTATGGATATCCCGTGGGACATTTGAGAGAGAGCGCACCAATGATATCGATCGTGGAACATCAGAGTTTGTGGAACATCATCGAAGTTAAATAATTCAATCGGAAGTCCAAGGACGTATAGCCGTGCTCTGATACCATTATTTCACGCCCCGGTCCTGTAGGACCGATCGTCCTCGCTAAGGCGTGATGCTACACGAGCCTAGATTACGCTCATGCAAGGCAGTTCCATAACGACCGATTATAACAGCTTACGACGGAATTGTCGTACAGAAGTCCCAAGCAAAAATATTAAATATACAAGGCAACACAAGCATTGAAACAAAATCAGAGTCTTTATTGATAATGAACATAAGATTACAAAGGTGCGTAGCCAAGATTACAAGTCGTTCAAGCTCACTTTTCTCTCTAATTACATGTCACTCAGCACTCTCTCATCTCTTAATACATATTTGATGAGCCAGCGGATGCTTCAGATAGGTGATGTCCATACATTATGTCCCGTATAAGTCCAGACTCCATACGGCCGCATGCCTCGAAATGCCAAAGAACTTCGTGGCTCGACGCATCCAAGCGAGCTCCACGCCAACGAGCTTCTACCTGTGCCTGCATATAAATACTGTGTGGGTGTCAGTACTCAACTGTACTAGTAGAGTGAGCTTCTCGCCCACCCATATAAAACTAATACGTTCATTTACTTTGTGAAACCTAATCCCTTTATGATTATTTTCCTATTCTTGACTTAGGATCGATTTTAGGACATAGATGCCTGGCCTATTTGTGTCTCTAAACCATCATCATGCTATCACACCGATAACTTCCTTATCCTTGCCTCTAAACCATTCTCGTACTTGCAACATCAACGTGCCGACTCGTGCTTGCCTTATAGCCCATACTTTGGAAGGCAACAGCATGATTCGTGTCATCGACTTGGTTCGTGCTTCAGCATCGAGGCCATGCCTCATAACTTAGCATGACTTAACCAAACTTTTCTTACGGCCCTTCTTGACTTAACTCGAAATGACTCATGTTTGACTTATGCAACTCTATGCCAACGACTTAAAATACTCGACGCCATATTTCGTGTCGAAGCACGCGTCTTTTCTAGAGCCAAATCTTAGGCTTCTTAAGACTTGTATTACAACTGTGCATACCATCTTTATTCCATTCGTGTCGTGCTTGTACTTTCTTTTATTCGAACGACACCGTGCATACGGATTGCCGCTTAGCACACCAACTTATCTATATGAAAGATCACGGCCCCCCAGACCTACTTAGACATGTAGTCTGGCGTAGACAAGACATCCAGCGTGGGTAGCGTGTCTCGTTAAAGGCCTTGAATTGCTTGAGTGGTACAATCCAGCTCCACTACCTTACTCTCCTCCTAGGCCGATGCGGCCATGTGGCCCCAGGTTTTCGAATCGAGGGTACGAAACCTTGTCGACAAGTTGTCTAATGATCACGCACCTACGTGGACTTCTAGACTCAATGTAAATGCATGGCCTAACCATCACAACTTACTTTCCTTTGGTTTACTTCTTTTCTTTTCCATACTTCTTTTGTAGAGCCAAAACCAGGGTTGCCTAGGCGACTGACCTACAGCCCCGACATATTTCTCTGCAGCGACTGGCCTACAGTCCCGACTTAACATCCAGTGTTTCCATACTCTTATCGACTCGACTTATAAATAATAGCCTTCTAGCATAACTTTGAACAAAACATGTTCTATACGTGCCATAGACCGTGGCTAACTTTTTATTGAACCAACCGTGGCTCATGCTTTAAATCCACATGCGTTCTATGTGAAACTAACGCCCAAGTCATACTTTATATGACGAGCCTTGAGATCGTGGGACTATATGACTTGACAACAGCAGATAATATAGGACAGTGCTTACTATGACTTCGATAGCCCAACAAAACTCTTGCCTAACTCAATCGTGCAATAACTTAACGAGCTAAGGCTATGCCAAGCCTCGTATCGTAGAAACATGCCGTGCACGCGTTCGACTTGAACAACCAAGTTCTTTGGGTGCCTAGACTTAAGCCATAAGCCATGCGATACAACTTAACTCGTGGGACAAGCAAAGGCTATGCCAAGCCTTGGACGATAGGATCGTGCATGCTTTATGAAGCATTTATCGTTCGACGCCTATGACTTATGCTAAGTTCATAGCTTTGTGGCAGCATCAACCAACTTTTTTTCTCCCAAGCCACGGGACGAAGGACCGAGTGTCATTTTGAAAATACCATGTGCAACACTTCTAAGTCGACCGTAGGACCTTTCTGTATTCTAATGCTTACCCGACTTGGGATTATTTCCTTAGCTATGTGTATTCGCCTCTTTTATTATCAAGCCTACTTGTGTATTTCAAAAATTTTGTTTTATTAGTGTGAAGGCCAAGCTGAGGGAAGTTCACCGAAGCCACCCACCTGAGCGAGGAGTCGCCTCGACCGAGCGGGTCTTCGAGCAGCCGTTGCATGGCTAAGTTCGAACACCGTTGGCATTTCGATTCCATCGGTTGAGCTGAGCGGGACGGGACATTACACCTTGGGCGATGCGAAGATGTGCACGGTCACTATGGTTATGCATATTATATATGGCTAACAATGTCTGTTGCCGAAACACGATACTTGATACATTATGTATCAATTGCCATTGAGAATCGAATACATGCTTTAATGCTTTCATTGCCATAAAACTGATCCTAAGGCTAAATAGAAAGATCTCAAATAATCTGCATGCTTCACCAATTTACTTAATATTTGTTTAGACGAGTGGGTCTCGATCGGTACAACGAGGACAATAAGTACTGATCCTTCACCAGTTTGCTTACATGTACAGGATATGTTCGGCTTGTGGCGAGACTTGGCTTGGACGTGCCGAGGCATCGAGTCCTTAGTGTTTCGAGGCGAGCTACCGTATTGGTATTCGGACTTACAACATGGAGATGTTCGGTCGATGACTACTTGTTGGCTATAAAGAGGCATAATACATAGAATAATGTAATCCTTTGTGAGCTAGAGAGATCATGAGTGTTGTAATCCAAATGGGCATTGTTTATGAGTTGGATCATTCAGCACCTTTGTAACCTCAGTTCAGTTATCAATAAAGAGATTCATATTATATATTCTGTTTTCTTCTGCTGTAATTGTTATCAATTTGAGATAAACGCTATGTGAACCTGTCATCTTGCCTTGCACGAGCGTAACTCCAGGCTCGTGCGGCATCACGCCCCAGCGAGGATGATTGATTCGGAAGAAATCTAGCATGGACGAGCAATTTTCTGGGTCGGGACGTGGCAAGTTGGTATCAAAGCGATTCTATCCTTTGGACCATGAACGAATCTCTTTGACCCTGAGTTGCTTCTGCTATTGAAATGAGTTGACTCTAAGTTGCTTCCAAAATTGCATGACTCATGAATCTGCTTGACACTACAATGGATGTTCCATATAATAAGTCTGTATTATGTTACATACGTCTGCCACAAGTATGTCGTAACTATCATGCTATCTTTGAGTGCCATCGGAGAATATTGTTTGCACAAAGTGCAACGAGTTACGAGTTGTTGGTTGCACGAGGTGCAACGAGTTTTGAGACGTTGTTTGCACGAAGTGCAACAATTAAGGGGACGTTGCAGAAAAATGAAATATAATGAGCTATGCATTATTGGTTGCACAGGTTGCAGCAAATCGAGAGTTGTTCGTTGCATCGGTGCAACGAGTCGGTAAGTGTTGTGTTGTATATGATTATGAGAATGAATCGTTAATGTGTGAACAAATCGAGCGATGGTTTCGAGCACGAAAAGTGAATTGTTATACGTAATGAAATGATGGAATCGATAAATCGTAAGGCGATAGGATCAAATCGGCTCGGTTGCATGGCAAACATGTACGAGTGAACAGTAACGTTGCCCAAAATTTGAGTCAAACCTTAAGTTAGCAAATGTCGTGTTGTGATCGATATGATCATCGAGGTGCAGTTAGATCAAAATAGATATCGGACCAACGCAGGGTATGTTGCGAGAGAAATGACTCAATTTTTTAGTGGTATATGCAATACCACTTGTGCGATCGGTGCAACAAAAAATTGTATCGATAACGATAGGCTCGATTTCTGAGTGGTATATGCCATACCACTTAGCAATCGGTGTGGCTAAACAGTTGTATCAATCGAAGTAGGTTTGTCCATGACGAACGGGGTAGTGCCGAGACTCGAGTAGGAATAATTCAGTAGGAGGAGATGCAAATACGGTTTGATAAATTGAGTTAGAATGATCAAGCGTGGGATCGCATCAATGGAAGATGAGTCAAACAAAACTCGTTAGGCTTGAGTTGAACGATTGGCCGATAACAGCGAAGAAATTTAGTGTTAAGGGAATATGTTTGACTTAGTCGGATTGAGTTTGAGTAAGAACAAAGAATCATGCGAACAAATTTGAGTAGATGCGAAGAGTCGATAGCACGAATTTAAAGTTCGATTGGGGAATACGAGAATGAATACGAAGAAGTAGAAATTGCATTACTCAATGATGATAGTTGGTATAACGAGATGGAACTTGATGCGAATGAGACTTGATTCGTATTCAAGTTCGAATGATAATAGTGATTGCAACGAATTAGAGTTATGAGAAAGGAAGATGTTCAAGTTATCTACATTAATGATGGTATTGAGGCGTATCAAAGACTATATGCAATAACTTGGAAATATTCTGATCGAATGAACAAGAATTATGTTGAGCATTGTTGTTCAATGAATAAGATGCAAGTTATGTTAATGTCAGTTCAGATGAAAACAAAAGTGTCTTGATTGTTTCGATGATAACCACAACGTTAACGTTCTTGTCTTGTACGAGCGTAACTCCAGCCTCGCATATGCGTCATGCCAGATTAGAGCGATCATTCTGCGGGAGCACTGGTATGGTGATTCATGCCTAGCGGGGATGGTCAAACTCGCGGGAGATCAGGGCATGACAAATAGATTTTTGACTTTTTGTTTGATACGAAGGTGAATTCGAGAATTATTATGATCAGTATAGAGTGTGTCAGATATTGACCGTGGATATATAGATTCGTACTCGAGACGAACAAATGTTGCTTGGTAAGCGACATTATTAACGCTAGTGCATGAGTGATTCGGATAGTAATGGCAGATCAGTTGTACAGGTAGGATGAGACACCTTGGATTGGAAGAAATTATGTCGGATTGGGTAAAGTTCTATAGGAATTGTCGGAAATTAATTTGGCTCCGAGATAGGATTTAGCATGGTTATAGTAACTGTCCCTCGTTGATGATCTTCAATTATCGAACGTAGCTTTGGGATAGCTGAACCTAGAAGACTTGACCGCCAAATCAAGTAAATGTGAAGCCCCATAGGATGACCCAATGAAGTCGCATTAAAAATTGTGTCGAGGATAAATGATGATGTAGTGCATGCTGAGGATAAGTCTAGGCGATCGGATATGTCTCGCGAGATTTGATAGAACAGTCTTGGGCTGGATTGATAGAGATATACTTTGATCATTGATCGAATAAGTATTCGAATGGTTGGCTAGTCTTGAAAAGATGTTGATGGACGTACTTAGCATATCGATGCGGATAGATGATTACGAGAATCATATTATGCATGAAAGAGAAAATAAGGGAATGACCCTAGGACTAATAGATCGAATTCGGTAATGATTAGGCTACGTGTGTTGAACGCACAATCAAGATTAGCGAGACGAATACGTCAGAATTGGATTGAGAAACTTGATTCATGATTCATACTCGATCAAGAATTCGAGATGAACGTATCGTAAGAGATCTTGAGTCAAAAAAATTGTTTTCTTTGAGCATCGTAGACTCAAGTTGACCTCTTGGTTTAGGAGGATGTAAGCACGATGTCTGGGTAAGTTGCCTAGTGGGGGTTGTCGTACCCCGATCCCGTAGAGTCCTTTCGTCCTATCTTTGGACTCCGTGAGACCGTTCATCCTCGCTTGGGCGTGATGCCGTGCAAGCCTAAGTTACGCTTGCACAAGGCCAAGACCTATAACAAGACGAGATAGACAATACGCAGCAGAACATGTTGCAGATATTTGAAGCAGCAGCAGACAGATTATAGAATATAATTGAACACAAGGTAATAGAAATAAAATCTCTTTATTGATTTCATTTGAACAGATTACAAGCTCTCGATTTTCTCTGATACAATGCTTATATTCTCTCAGAAACATTTCATATTACAATGATCCCGTTCCATATATTACATTCATTTATATATAAATCCAACTCTTTTCAACAGATGTCCATCTCTTGGCATCTCTTCTGATTTCTGGCTCCTAAGGATGAGGCTTGGACTATCGCTTTGGACTATCCTTCTTGATGCGTCTTACAACTACATGCAGACTGATGGTGGGTCAGTATATTAGCATACTGGTAATTGTGAACAAAGGGCTATATTTGTTTGAAACGATCACTGTTCAGTTAGTGAGAAAACATTTCTTATGATGTGATCTTGCTACTTTTTACCTATGTTCATTTCAGGCATACAGAGTCAGTTTACATCTCTTTTGAAAACATCTTTGAAAAGTCATAATTCATTTTATTTCATTTTAAGCATGCAAGGGACTATTCATTTGAAGCACAGTACGTAGCGTACTTTACGAGCTATAATTATTTCTTTTGTTCAAGCAACTTTTAAGGTCAATGACAAGCATGATTTATATCTTTTCTTTAATGGGACATAGCATCTCTTTGCAACAGATTAATCTCCCCAAGCAATTTATATAGAAGACTTAAGCAACATATATATATATATATATATATATATATATATATATATATATATATATATATATATATATATATATATATATATATATATATCACTTTTCAGTGATTCTTACCATAGCCGACGGTCCATCCCTGCACAAGACAAGGATTAGCATAAGCATAATATAACAATATTCTTATTTTCTGTTCATCGCTACATCGTTAGCTCTTAGCAAAATATTCTTGACACATGCAGACTCGATTAGCAGCTATGACTCTCCGGTTCAGCTCTGTACCAATCAACTCTTATCTATATGATGGTCCACGGGAATTCCCATGATTAACCGCTGTGACTCTTTGGTTCAGCTCGTCGCTAAGGACTCAACACCCCCTGATTGCGAGGTCTCTTTTACCTCAGGATGCCCTAATTTCTCCGAGGCTGAGTAGTTCAAGGCGCCCCAAGAATCCATCCAAGATATGCCACTTGTGCACAAATTGTCCGAGACCAATACATATGCTCTAGCATTTCTATCAGATGAAACAGATTTTGATTAGATCTTTCAAATATGCGACACGTTCATTTCGTGTCTTAACAGATGTAAGACACGTTCATTTCGTGCCTTAACAGATGTACGACACGTTCATTTTATGCCTTTCTTTATTTCGGATCACATAGCCAACAACTTCTCTCTTTTCTTATCAAGCATGATAATGAGTTGTATTCATAACAAATATCTATATTAGCATGGCAACATCTCATTTGTTTTGACATAGCAAACGTTCATTTTTTTTTATCAGGCAACAATCTTTCTTTAGCATACAGGCATCGGTTCATTTCTTATTAGCATGCAATAATTCTTCTAAGCATGCAGGTTATCACTTTTCTTATTCTTAGCATGGCAGCATGTGGATTCTCTTATAAGTATACTTAATAATTTCAGTCTTGTTATTAGCAATAGCATTCAATCAAAAACTCAAATTCTTATTAGGCGTAAGCGAATCATAAAAAGAGTCTTTGTCCACTCACCCAGATTAATCATCTTCTATTGCAGAGCCAGTAATCCGATCTCCCTGTTTATCTAGTGCCTTCGCGGAGCCGGGCACTACATAATTACCCACCGAAAAGAAGTTCTGTTCTCGAAACTAAGGAGAAACTTACAATATCCATAGCAGCGATAGTCCTCATCCTTCGCCATCATCAAAACATAATAATCTCAGTCCAGATTATATCAAAATTTATGTTCAATTCTCAATCTCATTCAATCAATAAAACATATGCCGGTATCATAAAAATATTTACAGACTTATTGTATGAAACGTTCATCTTATTGATGATATCAAGCAGGCAAGAAAATTTCAATCAGGAGAAAATCTTTGAATTCAATCGAAATAACAATTAGCCAGAGGATCGTGCTGCTCTGATACCATTCTATCACAACCCGATCCTGCAGAGTCCTTTCATCCTCTCTTTGGACTCCGTGAGACCGTTCATCCTCGCTTGGACGTGATGCCGTGCAAGCCTAAGTTGTACTTGTACAAGGCCAAGACCTGTAACAAGACAAGATAGACAATACGCAGCAGAACATATTACAGATATTTGAAGCAGCAGCAGCAGACAGATTACAAAATATAATTGAACACAAGGTAACAGAAACAAAATTGCTTTATTGATTTCATTTGAACAGATTACAAGATCTCAATTCTCTCTGATACAATGCTTACATTCTCTCAGAAATATTTCAGATTACAATGATCCCGTTCCATACATTACATCCCTTTATATATAAATCCAACTCTTTGCAACAGATGTCCATCCCTTGGCATATCTTTCGATTTGTAGCTCCTAAGGATGAGGCTCGGACTATCGCTTTGGACTATCCTTCTCGATGCGTCTTACACCAGTATGCAGACTGATGGTGGGTCAGTATATCAACATACTGGTAATTGTGAACAAAGGGCTATATTTGTCTGAAACGATCACTGTTCAGTTAGTGATAAAATATTTCTTGTGATATGTTCTTTCTACATTTTACCTATGTTCATTTCATGCATACAGAGTCAGTTTACATCTCTTTTGAAAACATCTTTGAAAAGTCATAATTCATTTTATTTCATTTCAAGTATGCAAGGAAATATTCATTTGAAGCACAGTGCACAGCATATTTCATGAGCCATAATCATTTTTTTGTTCAAGCAACTCTTAAGGTCAATGACAAGCATGATTTATATCTTTTCTTTAATGTGACATAGCATTTCTTTGCAACAGATTAATCTTTTCAAGCAATTTATATAGAAGACTTAAGCAACACATATATATCACTTTTCAGTGATTCTTACCATAGCCGACGGTCCATCCCTGCACAAGACAAGGATTAGCATAAGCATAATATATCAACATTCTTATTTCATGTTCGTCTCTGTATCGTTAGCTCTTAGCAAAATATTTTTGACATATGCAGACTCGATTAGTAGCTGTGACTCTCTTGTTCAACTCTGCACCAATCAACACTTATCTATATAATGGTCCATGGAAATTCTCATGATTAGCCACTGTGACTCTTTGGTTCATCTCGTCGCTAAGGACTCAACACCCCCCTAATCGCGAGGTCTCTTTTACCTCAGGGTGCCCTAATCTCTCCTAGGCCAAGTGGTTCAAGGCGGCCCAAGAATCCACCCGAGAGACGATACTTATACACAAATTGTCCGAGACCAATGCATATGCTCTAGCATTTCTATCAGATGAAACCGATTTTTATCAGATCTTTCAAATATGCGACACGTTCATTTCGTGCCTTAGAAGATATACGACACATTCATTTCGTGCCTTAACAGATGTACGACACGTTCGTTTCGTGCCTTAACAGATGTACGACACATTCATTTTATGGCTTTCTTCATTTTGGATCACATAGCCAACATCTTCTCTATTTTCTTATCAAGCATGAGAATGAGTCGTATTCATAAAAAATATCTATATTAGCATGGCAACATCTCATTTGATTTAACATAGCAAACGTTCATTTTTTTTATCAGGCAACAATCTTTCTTTAGCATACGTGCATCAGTTTATTTCTTATTAGCAGGCAACAATTCTTCTTAGCATATATACAGGTTATCGCTTTTTTTATTCTTAGAATGGCAGCATGTGGATTCTCTTATAAGCGTACTTAATGACTTCAATCTTGTTATTAGCAATAGCATTCAATTAAAAACTCAGATTCTTATTAGTCGTAAGCGAATCATAAAATGAGTTTTTGTCTACTCACCTAGATTAATCGTCTTCTGTTGCAGAGCCAGCAATCTGATCTCTCTGTTTAGTTAATTTCATATACAGACCCAATAAATCGAATCAATGCAAAGCATAAGTCCGGTTTGAACAAGTATTAATTTTAGTTGATTTTGTGTACAGGCTATGCTTTTATGCTGAATTATAAGAGGTCAATTTTTGCCTATTTTGCAACGGTGTCCGCAAAACCAAAATATTGCCTCACAACGAACTGAGACATGAATACGGTAGGCCGAATCAGTCGAGTAGCTCAATAGAATGGCTAAGTCAGAAGATTTGGCCATGTAACAAAGTTATAAAATCGAGCTGCATAGGCTCGGCAAAACGACAAGGCATATCGGATTAAGGTGGACGAGTTCAGACCCTTCTCCCCTACTCCTTCATGCCTCATAAATAAACAATTTTGTGCTATATTTCTAATAATTTTTATGTGCGAGGCTCGGTTGAGTTGAAGTCATAGTATGTGTCGAACACTAAGAGTAGAACAATAAACAATTGAGGCGACGTGCATTAAGTACATGAGTCGCGGTAGGATGTTGATGGTAGAACATTGAAATGTAACACCGAAGCGTTCATTAAGTGCACGATTCAGAGAATCCTTGAACATTAGGCCTAGAACATTGAAAGGGAATATCGAGGCATGCAAACGTGCACGAGGCTCATGAAACACAGCTTGTATGCGAAGAGAATAGTTGGGGCGCAACCCCATCAAACTGTCATAAAATATTAAAAGATATACTTCGTGCATCAAAGTATGCAGTTGTGGCACAATTGCTACGGAACTGCCTATCACAAAAGTGCCTATCACAAAAGTGTAATGTCCCGTCCCGTTCAGGTCAATCGGAGGAATCGAAACGCCAACGGCATTCGAACTTAGCCGTGCAACGGCTTGCTCGAAGACCCGCTTGGTCGAGCCGACTCTTCGCTCAGGTGGGTAGCTTCGGTGAACTTGCCTTAGCTTGGCCTTCACACTAATAAAACAAAAGTTTTCAACTACATAAGTAGGCTTGATAATAAAAGAGGTGAATCCACATAGCTAAGGGAAAAATCCCAAGTTGGGTCAAACTGAGTTAGAACATGAAAAGGTTCCATGGGCGGCTTAGAAATATCGTACGTCGTGCTTTTAAAATGACACTCGGTCCTTCGCCCCATGGCTTGGGAGAAGGAAAGTTGGTCTATGTTGCCACAAAGCTATGAACTTAGCCTAAGTCATAGGCATCGCACGTATATATGCTTGATAAAGCAAGCACGGTCCCATCATCTAAGGCTTGGCATAGCCTTTTCTCGTCCCACGGGTTAAGTTATATCGCATGGCTTGTAGCATAAGTCGAGGCATCCAAAAAACTTTGTTTTTCAAGTCGAACGCGTGCACGACACATTCCCACAGTGCAAGGCTTGACATAGCCTTTACTTGTCAAGTTGTTGTACGATTAAGTTAGGCAAAGTTATGCTTGGCTATAGAAGTCATAGTAAGCACTGTCCCATGTTTTCTGCGATTGTCAAAGTCACATAGTCCCACGATCTCAAGGCTCATCATGTAAAGTATGACTTGGACGATAGTGTCACATAGAACACAAGTCAGTCTAAGGTATGAGCCACGGTCGGTTCAAGTATGAGTATGCCACGATCTATAGGATACTAAGGAACACGTTTGTTCAGGTCTATCTGGAAGGCTATGCAATAGCTGTTTCCTGTGTTTTAAAGAATATAATGTACACGCAACCGTTGGTCACCGAGACCAGTCCCGTGGCTTGGAAGTCTCGTATGAAGAATGGAAAGTATGGACTTGGATAAAAAAGTTTAAGGAAGAGAAAGCAAGTTGTATCATCTGTAGGCCTTACATTTACATCGTCTAGAAGTCATCGTAGGTGCGTGATCATGGATAATTTGTCGACAAGGTGTAGACTTTCTCGACATGATCGTTAGGGCCATTGGATCATGTCGTTCCCAGTGGAAGCGAGTTGGCTAAAGTAGGATGCTGGATGAACCGCATAGGAGATTCAGGGCTTCCACGGGCTAGCTACCCATTGGATGATCGTTGTCTATCCTCAGCCAAGTCCATGATAGCTTGACATTGCTAGTGACATTTCATATAGATGAGTCAGTGTGCTAAGCGGCAATCCGTATGCACGGTATTGGTCGAATCAAAGATAGCGTAAGCACGACACGAATGGAGTTAAGAAGGTGTGCACGGTTACAACACCATTATGGAGCCTAAGATTTGGCTATAGCAAGGGCACATGCTTCGGTACGAATGTGGCATCATGTTTGAGTCGTTAACACAAGTTCCACAAGTCAAGATTGAGTCATCTCGAGTTAAGTCAGGAAGGGCTGTAAGGTAAAGTTGGTTAAGTCGTGTTGAAATATGAGTCACGACCTCGATATTGGAAGCACGGACCAAGTCGATGACACGAAACATGTTACGCCCCAACGTATGGCACAAAGGGCAAGTACGAGATGGTACATTCATGTTGCAAGTACGAGAATGGTCTAAAGGTACAACGATAAGCAAGTTATCAGTACAATGGCACGGTGACGGTCTAGAGACACAAATAGGCCAAGAATCTCTGTCCTAAAATCGATCCTAAGGCAAGAATAGAAAGATAATCATAAGGGATTATCTTGCACAAACTAAATGAACGTGTTGGTTTTGTATGAGTGGACGAGCAGCTCACTCCACCAGCACAGTTGAGTACTGACACCCACACAGTTTCTATATGCAGGCACAGGTATAAGCTTGTTGGCACGAAGCTCGCTTAGATGCATCGAGGAACAGAGTTCTTGGCATTTTGAGGCGTATGGACGCTTGGAGTCAGAACTTATATGGGACATAATGTATGGACATCGCCTATTTGAAGCATCCGCTGGCTCGTCAAATTGTATTGAGAGATGAGAGAGAGCTGAGTGACTTGTAGTCAGAGAGAAAATTGAGGTTGAGTGAATGTAATCATGGCCTCGTGCCATATTGTAATTTCTTTATTTCAATATCAAGCATCTTTTGAATGACTTGGGTTTTGCTTCAAGTTTCTTTTGGTGTTATTCAATATCTCTGCTTGGGACTTCTGTGCGACGAACTCGTCGCAAGCTGTTGTATTCGACCGTCATGGAATCCACCTTGTACAAGCACAATCTAGGCTCATGCGACATCATATCTTAGCGAGGACAATCGGTCCTACGGGATCGGAGCGTAACAAAAAGGGCTTATATTATATTCGTATGACTTGCACATCAGATGACGTTTCGAGGCCTTCGACCGACATATTGGAGCATCGTGCATTAATACAGATATATTGGAGCATAACGTCGATGGAACTTAATATCAGTTGGAAATAAGATGGCTTCTTAACTGTCGCATGAATTGCATGTTCAATAGACTTAGATACATGTGCATGAGTTTTGGTATCCTCAAACGAGTTACTGCCAGAGCACCAGGACCATTCGGCCAAAGATGGAATTGAGATGGGGTATTGCGGGACCACCAGTGAGGCTTGCTACCTCGACTGAATCGGGCAACCGCAATACAGATGGTACAGACCTTCTGGTGGCTTGCTACCGCCTACGGGACGGCCGTACATCGTGGGTGATATTTAAAGTCCATTAAGGCTTAGAATTCTAGTGACCTTCATATACATAAGGGTGCACACAGTCGAATGTCGAAAGCGAGGTGATAGGTGTGTCGCCTCATTTCGATAAGCGAACGTGGTGTATTCATATATATGAGATTGGCGGACTAAATAAAATCAAGTACAGGAACGCGGATCTTGGTACCTTGATTGATGATATGTTTTGCCTTGAGCATAACGTGAATGGTTAGTAGCGTTCACCTTACATCAGGGCAAGGATGAGCGATAGACGGCATGACTCGATAAATTCTTATGCTTACGTTAATGTTGTCAGTTGTTGGCTTGGACCTTGTGTAAGCCCCTGAATTTAGGGCTTATTTTTTTAATTTTATAAATCAATTATTTTGAATAAATATTATTATTTGATTATTATTTGATTTAATGCTCTTTACCGTGACTTGGATTTCTAGAGCATCAGGAATGCCAGTCTGTGGAAACTTCCTTCTTGAAGTTTGTAGTAGACGAGATTATTTTCATATTGATATTTCGTGTCCCACTCGAACTTGTTCCCTTGTACTCTTTTTGCTTCGTGCAAGTTCGGGTCAATTTAGACCATTTTAATTGTTAATTGAATTCCCACTCTTTTCCTTGATCCTTATATGCACGTTACCGTGACTTTTAATTTAGGAGCACCAGACCAGTCGTTTTCTCATAACTAACTTCTCATGAATGATCTACTCGAGACGCTCTTCACCCCTGACCTTCGTGTCCCACTCTAACACTCTATTTTATGCTCCATTTTCTTCACACAACTTTCGGTTCAATTTAGGCCAATTAATTATCTACCGTAAAACCTGATTTAATTTCCCATTTAATTTCGGGACCCGACATCGATCCAATCCAGTCGACCCAATATATGGCCCTGGCCTGTTTTGAGCCTACTATGCACGTGCCACTTGCGTGCCACCAATTTGATCTCCCTTGTGCTCACATTCCATCCGTAATTTTAATTGGTTTAATTTATAAATTAATTAAATCTTGGCTTCAACTTTGTCCAAACTTGGCCCAACGTTCGACCCAGTTTAGCATGGACCCTACCATGACTGCCGATACGTCCCACTGATGTGTCTGCATTTTTCCCTATTTGAAAATACATTTTTTTTATATAAAAATATCTCTACCTCTCTCTCTTTTATATATATATATACATATATATATATATGTATAATGTAACTCTCTCTCTTCATTTAAACAACACTCTCTCTCCTCACATCACCCACTCCCCCTCACCCATGTGGTCGACACCCCCATCACCCTCACAGCCGACCAACATCTCCCCCTCTCTCTCTAAATATCTCTCTCACTGAATATCTCTCTCTATATATATAATATATACACACCCACATATATTATATGTACATATATATCTCTCTCTCTCTCTCTCATTCTCGCTACACACCTCACCCCTCTCTCTTTACAGCACAAGCCCCCCTTACACCTGCACGAGCAACCCCCATCTCTATCTCACTTCCTCTCTCCTCCCTTTTAAATTATATATACATACATCACACTCTCTCTTCCTCTCCATACAAATACCCACACACACAACTCTCTCCCTCACTCAACACACACCACCCCACCCCCACAGCCCAGCCGAACCATGGCCGACCGACCACCCCATGGCTGGCCGAGCTCCTCTCTTTTCCTCCTCCTTCTCCGTCATCACCATGTACCATCTCCATCACCATTACCATTTTACCACCACCTTCACCACTTCAAACCACCTCCACCATAACCGAACCACCGCCGCTTCCGCTACCCTCGTCGGGCCTCCGCCGTCGGCATGCGTTGCTCGCAGCCACGCACGTGCGAGCGCAGCCACGCGCATGCGAGCGCAGCCGCTCGCAGCATCAGCAAACGCTGCGGCAGCAGCTGCCACGGCAGCAGCCACATGGCCACCGCGCGCACAGCCGCCGCCGGCGAGGTCCCCGACCGCGCCACCGCCGGGGTTGGCACCCCCATGGCCGGGCGCACCCAGGCGCACCACCCTGTGGCGGCCAACGTCCTCCGGGACGCGCCGTCTAGGCGATTTTAGCATTTTTCTCGGAGTTCCGTCGACGCGCGCGCGGAGAAAATTCCAGAATTCGCGCTCCGTCGCAGCAACTTCACACCAATTTTTTGGACAATTCGACCGTTGGATCGGTAATTTCTTCGCTTCGTCTCAATATCGATATATACTCCTTCATCCTTCTCAAATTTCATCCGTTAATTTCGTCGTTTGATAGATCAAAACCGGCCACCAAGTTGACGTTTTAATTTGAACTATTTTTGGACAATTTCGTGATGCCAACTTCGCGGGTTCGTATCTTCGTCATCGTAGCTCCGTTTTGCACGCCACCAGTTCCTGTGCTTAGCTGGTATAACCCTCTTCCTGCCCCTTTAGATTTCATTTCAGTCGGTCGAATTCGACGCCAAAGTTGGCCGTTCAAATTCTTAGTGATGCACTTGTTAAATTCCATTTTTGAACCCGGGACTCCGAATTCAAATTCTGACACCACCAGTAGACTCGTGGCATCGTTCTGGCCTGTTTTCATATAAAGTTTGTTAAATTTGGAGGACGTGGGCCTTGACACGCATTTCGGTGCAAAGTGGGCCCCACAGTCCGGGTCAACGGGACTTTTTGACGCCGGCTCATCGGAATCCAATTCCGGATATACCGTTGAGTTCGTATCGTCATTCTGGACTCGTTGATATATAATTTGCAAGGTTTTAGTAGACATTGGTATCGGCACGCATTTCGGTGTAAGTCGGATACCAATATCCGGGTCAACAGGTCATTTTGAGATCGGCTCATCGGAATCCAATTCCGGATATACCGTTGAGTTCGTATCGTCATTCTGGACTCGTTGATATATAATTTGTTGTGTTTTGAGGACATTGGCTCTGACACGCTTTTTCGTATAAATCGGATTTTAATGTCCTGGTCAACGGACCAATTTGAGATCGGGTCAACGAAATCCAATTCTGGATATACCGTTGGGTTCGTATCGTCATTCTGGATTCGTGAACATATAATTTGTTAGGTTTAGTGCACTTTTATTCTGGCACGTTTTTTAGTACAAAGCGGGTCCGACACAGACACCATTTTGGTCCAAAATTACCTTTTTACCCCTGTGTCCAAATTGGACTTATGGATAGGCTATCCTAGCTGATTTGACCATTCTGGACACGTTGGTGATGGTTGTTTCACCATCCGACAACATCTGTAGGTTTTTACCCTATTATTATAATCTCTCTCTTTTTGTGGTATTTTGAGATCTATCGATTCAAGTGATTTCACAACCACTGAAATTGAATATGTTGACCTAGTAGATGTTTATGAAGACTAGCCTTGATCCTGTTTGACCATTGTTGACTGCTTTAACTGAACGTCGAAGTAGAGTCAACATTTGACCTAGTTTAACCTAGAGTTGACCATAGTTGACCAGATGACCAAAAGTCAATTGTAAGTCAACCATTGACCCAATTTGACCTAGTTTGACTTGGTTTGACTTTATGTGACCTAGTTTGACCTAGTGTGACTCAGTGTGACCTAGTTTGACTTAGTTGACTGAGTCTGACCTAGATTACGTAGCTTATACTATAGAATCAAGCCTAGCACTGTTGAACCCTAATTAGCTTATATATATCTTATCTTTAGGTCTGTGGCATCACTCTAAGCATCGACCCCATTTGACAGCTCAGGACCGCAGGCGAGTACATTCACTGATAGTTTTTATTGTCTTGATATCTGCTATATCTGATTCAGTCGTAGTGTCTTACTTGATTCTCAGTCACGATAGTTCACGGACTAGTATATACCGGATTCCTGTCATGAGATGTCATTCTTGGATTTTCTTGGGATACTGGTACTTGCTCGATCTTGTTCCTGTACTTGTATTAACACCGATTCCTGAGAAGGAGTAGCTACCTTCTTAGGGAATCTCGTGCCATGACGTGCTATGTCCGGATCAGTATACTACTCGGGGATGGGGAATATTATAGATAGTGTGATCAATGCCTACCTTAAGTTACTACTTGTATCATAGCTATACCCTCACCTCACGATGGGTATAGCCTGACCTGTGCTACTACTTGCTCCATAGCTTACCATTCCGGCCGGGCCGAGTCCATGTACTTGTAGCCGGTCGGCTGGAAGCCTGATCTTGACCCATACCGATCACATTATGCTATAATATTCGAGGCACATTTTATTTTTACTTTATCTTATCATATATCCTGTTCTGTTCTACATTTAGTACTTTTTTACCATGCTATGATATTCAGATTACTCACATGTTCTACATGCCATTATATTGTATCTTGATTGGAGACTAAGCTCTGCTCGGGAGAAGAGTTCCAACCCCGGTCCTTGTTTGGTTTAAGGGTTGTAACCCAGCTTCAGAACGGTTCCCAAGTTTTCATATATCTTTGTCTTGTAGTTCATTATACCGTCTCTTATAGAATTTGTCAATTCACATGGAACTGCTGTTAGTGCTTGTACTTGCTTATTTTCCTGACAGGATATCGTTGATAATATTTTAGGAGTAGTTGTGCCATTAGTGGACTTCATGATGTTACTAGCTGAGGTGGATCTCACTATTCTTCTATGTGAGTTGCCTGTTAGTTATCCTTAGTTTGTCTTGTTTTCCTTCTTTATTTTCTGTCTTATGATTCCTTCTAGTAATTTCTAGTTGTTCTTGTGCTTTAGTTATCTTTCTTGTCTTATCATCCCTAGCTGTTGTGATGTGACTAGAGCATATTTATACTTATATGCCTTCTAGACGTGGTGTATATTTATTGGGTACTAGACAGCGTTCTACCGTCGATACTGCGGCGTAGGCTGGGCGTCGTCTACGTATTCGTACCCGTATAGCCGGGTACGGATCGTGACACGTTTTTAGTGGTGGCCCATGCAGGTCAGTCTTTGCAATTAATGCGAAGTCGTGGTAGTACTTGAGCTTATCTGTACTACCGCGAGCCTGCCCTAGGATTAAGATTGAGTCATGGAATATTTTAGGATTTTGGTACTCGGTCACATATTAGGAACTCTTGGTAGATTCCAGGAATGACCCCTGGGAATCTTATTTCAAACTTTTCGAAACTCTTCCCATTCATTCCTGTCCGTCCTAATTTCTGAAATATTTGTCCGTATCAAACTTTATTCTTTCTTGGAATGAGTTTGTGGACCCCAGAGGGAAGGTATAAGTTGAACTTATATATCTTATAGGTTGAGACGGAAATATAATTTGCCAGTCTCATATCAGGTTGAGATTGTTTTAGATTATATTCCAATGATTTCCTTTATCTTGACCTAGATCGTACCTTTGGGACTTCTCCTGAAAACTTTTCCTAAGTCCTGTCTCGAAATCTGTTCTGCTAGTTTTTATTACTTATCCTTGATTCGTTATTGAATTTTGAATCTTGATGTTCGTTCGCTGTTGACTTTGACTTTGTATCTAAGATCAATTTTTATGAATTGAGTTAAGATATTCTGATAAACTTATTTGATGAGAACGATAAATGTCTACTTTACTTATGGAGTTTAGAATTTATCGCAGTCATATTAGCTAGCTTGACAAGGACATGGAGCCTGATTTTGTATATACTATCCTAGTTATGGAATTTAGATTCTCTTGCAGCCATACCATTTGGCGTGGTAAGGAATCTAGATGACATGATTATAGGGTGTATACCTTAGTTATGGACTCTATCGTTTAGTGCAGCTATGCTTATTGGCGTGGCGAGAATTCTGGCAACATGATTTGGGATAGACGAGTATGGTTATCAGGTCGTATCTTAAATTGATTCACTTCTTTTTTTTTTACCAAATGATGAGGACAATTCATACCCTTATTTTTCGACTTATCATTCATTTCTTCTCTCATCGTATGATGATTTCCTCATCTTGCCATCATTTCCTTGACTAGTTTAGCTATGTCTTGATTACACAAATCACCTATCTCATATCTACATCTGTCAATCTACACTTAAAAACTCTTCTTCGCTAGCCTCGGGTAATTCTTCTTGTCCTTCCCGGTAATTGTTGAAAGTGCCTCATGGGTTGATTCAGGAAAGGTTCAAAAAGTAATTTATCCTTATATTACGGAATCGGGAGTTTGCATCCAGAGAAATACTGGCGAGACATGACTTCGGATAACGGCATCATGGTTAAATATGTTTCTCGAATTCTACTTGGACCACTCCCTAAGCATTTTGACTAACATCTTCTCTTTTATTTTGCAAAAATTGTTTAAAAATATTTCACGAATATTAGCCAGGTTAAGTTCAGGAACCTATATTATCTGGCGTGGCAGCTGTGCACTGCAGCCATCCGTCGTATTATGGAATAAGGAAGTTAATCGCAGCTAGATGCACACTAGCGCGATAGTAACTTCATGTGACATAATTACGGAGGTATATGGTTCTTGAGTTTTACTTTGACTATGTCCTATGTATTTCGTTTGGCCTCGTACTATTCTTGGAAATATTTCGATAATTTTTTCTGTCTTGCTTGACCCTTACCTTGTCTGAATATTAATATGGATTGCTAGACCCAGTCTTAGGCCCTTGTTACCTTCTATTTTTGACGATTGGATAGCCAGACCTAGTTAACAGATTCTGTAGTATAACTATAATATGTTATTATGTGTGATTGTGATGAGTATATTTTCTTGGGGATTCATTGGGTTAAGCTTATAGGACAGATATGAATGACTGACTATAGTGGACTTAGAAACCAATAAGAATGATTAGTTTGATAGTATAGATTGGTTTTAAGGTATCTAAGAAGGAGTAATGAAATCTTATATTTAGTGACTACGGATTTAGGACTAGAATCTTGTGCTTAGATTTGAGGGTTTATATTTAGGAGTTCTCGAGTAAAAGAGAGAAGGCTCAATGCCCAGAATAGGTTTTGAATGTATAATTTCATGGAGCTTGTGATTAGTAGGATAAAGATATTTAGGACGGGATAAGGAAACAAACAAATTGCTTTTGAGATTGGAATTTTGGTTGATGGCCAATCATTGTGATATATATATATATATATATATATATATATATATATATATATATATATATATATATATATATATATATATATATATATATATATATATATATACGTATCTCGAGGATGACCTATATTTTAGAGTATATGTAAAGGTTCTTATTGATATGAAGATTCTAAGGGGTAAATAGACATGGTTTTTATGGAAGAAGCTTGATGAACCTGAACCAAAATACCAGTAGAGAGAAACAGCATAGGTGATCACAAAGGTAGCAGATTGAGTACAGTACCCATAGCAGTTGCATGTTTTAGCTTGACCTATAGGATGATTTTAATTTCGAGGTCGAAATTTTCATAAGGTGGGTAGGATTGTAAGCCCCTGAATTTAGGGCTTATTTTTTTAATTTTATAAATCAATTATTTTGAATAAATATTATTATTTGATTTAATGCTCTTTACCGTGACTTGGATTTCTAGAGCATCAAGGATGCCAGTCTGTGGAAACTTCCTTCTTAAAGTTTGTAGTAGACGAGATTATCTTCACATTGATATTTCGTGTCCCACTCGAACTTGTTCTCTTGTACTCTTTTTGCTTCGTACAAGTTCGGGTCAATTTAGACCATTTTAATTATTAATTGAATTTCCACTCTTTTCCTTGATCCTCATATGCACGTTACCGTGACTTTTAATTTAGGAGCAGCAGACCAGTCATTTTCTCATAACCAACTTCTCATGAATGATCTACTCGAGATGCTCTTCACCCCTGACCTTCGTGTCCCACTCTAACACTTCATTTTGTGCTCCATTTCCTTCGCACAACTTTCGGTTCAATTTAGGCCAATTAATTATCTACCGTAAAACCTGATTTAATTTTCCATTTAATTTTGTGACCCGACATCGATCCAATCCAGTCGACCCAATATATGGCCCTGGCCTGTTTTGAGCCTACTATGCACGCGCCACTTGCATGCCACCAATTTGATCTCCCTTGTGCTCCCATTCCATCCGTAATTTTAATTGGTTTAATTTATAAATTAATTAAATCTTGGCTTCGACTTTGTCCAAACTTGGCCCAACGTTCGACCCAGTTTAGCATGGACCCTACCACGACTGTCCATACGTCCCACTGATGTGTCTGCATTTTCCCCTATTTGAAAATATATTTTTTTATATAAAAATATCTCTACCTCTCTCTTTTATATATATACATATATATATGTATAATGTAACTCTCTCTCTTCATTTAAACAGCACTCTCTCTTCTCACATCACTCGCTCCCCCTCACCCATGTGGCCGACACCCCCATCACCCTCACAGCCGACCAACATCTTCCCCTCTCTCTCTCTCTAAATATCTCTCTCACTGAATATCTCTATCTCTCTATATAATATATACACACCCACATATATTATATATACATATATATCTCTCTCTCTCATTCTCTCTACACACCTCACCCCTCTCTCTTTACAACACAAGCCCCCCCTTACTCCTGCACGAGCAACCCCCATCTCTATCTCACTTCCTCTCTCCTCCCTTTTAAATTATATATACATACATCACACTCTCTATTCCTCTCCATACAAACACCCACACATAAAACTCTCTCCCTCACTCAACACACACCACCCCACTCCCACAGCCCAGCCGGCCCATGGCCGGCCGACCACCCCATGGCTGGCCAAGATCCTCCCTTTTCCTCCTTCTTCTCCATCATCACCATGCACCTTCTCCATCACCATTACCATTTCACCACCACCTTCACCACTTCAAACCACCTCCACCATAACCGAACCACCGCCGCTTCTGCCACCCTCGCTGGGCATCCGCCGTCGGCATGCGCTGCTCGCAGTCGCGTGCGTGCGAGCGCAGCCGCTCGCAGCAGCAGTTGCCACGGCAGCAGCCGTATGGCCGCCGCGCGCACAGCCGCCGCCGGCGAGGTCCCCGGCCGCGCCACCGCCGGGGTTGGCACCCCCATGGCCGGGCGCACCCAGGCGCACCACCCTGTGGCGGCCAACGTCCTCCGGGACGCGCCGTCTAGGCGATTTCAACATTTTTCTCGGAGTTCCGTCGACACGCACGCGGAGAAAATTCCAGAATTCGCGCTCCGTCGCAGCAACTTCGTGCCAAATTTTTGGACAATCCGACCGTTGGATCGGCGATTTCTTCACTCCGTCTCAATCTCGGAATATACTTCTTCATCCCTCTCAAATTTCATCCGTTAATTTCGTCGTTTGATAGATCAAAATCGGCCACCAAGTTGACGTTTTAATTTGAACTATTTTTGGACAGTTTCGTGACGCCAACTTCGCGGGTTCGTATCTTCGTCGTCGCAGCTCCGTTTTGTGCGCCACCAGTTCCTGTGCGCAGCTGGTATAACCCTCTTCCTGCCCCCTTTAGATTTCATTTCAGTTTGAGCTTGTTAGGTCGGTCGAATTCGACGCCAAATTTGGCCGTTCGAATTCTTAGTGATGCACTTGTTAAATTCTATTTTAGAACCCGGGACTCCGGATTCAAATTCTGACACCACCAGTAGACTCGTGGCGTCGTTCTGGCCTGTTTTCGTATAAAGTTTGTTAGATTTGGAGGACGTAGGCCCTGGCACGTATTTCGGTGCAAAGTGGGCCCACAATCTAGGTCAACGGAACTTTTTGACGTCGGCTCATTGAAATCCAATTTCGGATATACCGTTGAGTTCGTATCGTCATTCTGGACTCGTTGATATATAATTTGCTAGGTTTTAGTGGACATTGGTTTCGGCACGCATTTCGGTGCAAGTCGGATACCAATATCCGGGTCAACAGATCATTTTTAGATCGGCTCATCGGAATCCAATTCCGGATATACCGTTGAGTTCGTATCGTCATTCTGGACTCGTTGACATATAATTTGCTATGTTGAGGACATTGGCTCCGACACGCTTTTTCGTACAAATCGGATTTCAATGTCCTGGTCAACAGACCAATTTGAGATCGGGTCAACGGAATCCAATTCTGGATATATCGTTGGGTTCGTATCGTCATTCTGGATTCGTGGACATATAATTTATTAGGTTTAGTACACTTTTATTCTGGCACATTTTTCGGTACAAAGCGGGTCCGACACGGACACCATTTTGGTCCGAAATTACCTTTTTGCCCCTGTGTCCAAATTGGACTTATGGATAGGCTATCCTAGCTGATTTGACCATTCTGGACACGTTGGTGATGGTTGTTTCACCATCCGACAACATCTGTAGGTTTTCACCCTATTATTATAATCTTTCTCTTTTTGTGGTATTTTGAGATCTATCGATTTCAGTGATTTCACAACCACTGAAATTGAATATGTTAACCTAGTAGATGTTTATGAAGACTAGCCTTGACCCTATTTGACCATGGTTGACTGAACGTCGAAGTAGAGTCAACATTTGACCTAGTTTAACCTAGAGTTGACCATAGTTGACCAGTTGACCAAAAGTCAACTGTAAGTCAACCATTGACCCAATTTAACCTAGTTTGACTTGATTTGACTTTCTGTGACCTAGTTTGACCTAGTGTGACTCAGTGTGACCTAGTTTGACTTAGTTGACTGAGTCTGACCTAGATTACGTAGCTTATACTATAGAATCAAGCCTAACACTGTTGAACCCTAATTAGCTTATATATATCTTATCTTTAGGTCTGTGGCATCACTCTGAGCATCGACCCCATTTGACATCTCAGGACCGCAGGCGAGTACATTCACTGATAGTTTTCATTGTCTTGATATCTGCTATATCTGATTCAGTCGTAGTGTCTTACTTAATTCTCAGTCACGATAGTTCACGGACTAGTATATACCGGATTCCTGTCATGAGATGTCATTCTTAGATTTTCTTGGGATACTGGTACTTGCTCGCTTTTGTTCTTGTACTTGTATTGACACCTATTCCTGAGAAGGAGTAGCTACCTTCTTAGGGAATCTCGTGCCATGACGTGCTATGTCCGGATCCGTATACTACTCGGGGATGGGGAATATTATAGATAGTGTGATCAATGCCCACCTTGAGTTACTACTTGTATCATAGCTATACCCTCACCTCACGATGGGTATAGCCTGACCTGTGCTACTACTTGCTCCATAGCTTACCATCCCGGCCGGGCCGAGTCCACGTACATGTAGCCGGTCGGCTGGAAGCCTGATCTTGACCCAGACCGATCACATTATGCTATAATATTCGAGGTACATTTTATATTTACTTTATCTTATCATAAATCCTGTTCTGTTCTACATTCAGTACTTTCTTACCATGCTATGATATTCAGATTACTCACAGGTTCTACATGCCATTATATTATATCTTAATTGGAGACTAAGCTCTGCTCGGGAGAAGAGTTCCAACCCCGGTCCTTGTTTGGTTTAAGGGTTGTAACTCAGCTTCCGAACGGTTCCCAAGTCTTCATATATCTTTGTCTTGTAGTTCATTATACTGTCTCTTATAGAATTTATCAATTCACATGAAACTGTTGTTAGTGCTTGTACTTGCTCATTTTCCTGACAGGATACCGTTGATAATATTTTAGGAGTAGTTGTGCCATTAGTGGACTTCATGATGTTGCTAGCTGAGGTGGATCTCACTATTCTTCTATGTGAGTTGCCTGTTAGTTATCCTTAGTTTGTCATGTTTTTCTTCTTTATTTCCTGTCTTATGATTCCTTCTAGTAGTTTCTAGTTGTTCTTGTGCTTTAGTTATCTTTCTTGTCTTATCATCCCTAGCTGTTGTGATGTGACTAGAGTATATTTATAGTTATATACCTTCTAGACGTAGTGTATATTTATTGGGTACTAGACAGCGTTCTACCGCCGATACTGCGGCGTAGGCTGGGCGTCGTCTACGTATTCGTACCCGTATAGCCGGGTGCGGGTCGTGACACCTTGGGCAATGCAAAGATGTGCACGATCACTATGCTTATGTATATTATATATGGCTAACAGTGTCCGTTATAAGAACACGATACTTAACACATTATGTATCAATTGTCATTGAGAATCGAATATATGCTTTACTGCTTTCATTGCCATGAAACTGATCCTATAGCTAAATAGAAAGATCACCAAATAATCTGCATGCTTCACTAATTTACTTAGTGTTGGTGTAGGCGAGTGGATCTCGATCGGTACAACAAGGACGATAAGTACTGATCCTCCACCAGTTTGCATGCTTGCAGGTTCAGGATATAATCGGCTCATGACGGGGCTTGGCTTGGACGTGCCGAGGCAAGGAGTCCTTAGCGTTTCGAGGCGAGCTACCACATTGGCGTTTGGACGTGCAACATGGAGATGTTCGACCGATGACTACTTGTTGGCTATAAGGAGGCATAATGTATGGAGCAATGTAATCCTTTGTGAACTAGAGAGATCATGAGTGTTGTAAGCCAAATGGGCATTATTTTTGAGTTGGTCCATTCAACACCTTTGTAACCTCAGTTCAGTTATCAATAAAGAGATTCTTATTATATATTCTGTTTTCTTATGCTGCGAATGGTATCAATTTGAGATAAACACCATGTGAACCTGTCATCTTACCTTGCACGAGCGCAACTCTAGGCTCATGCAGCATCACACCCCAGCGAGGACGATTGATTTGGGTGAAATCTAGTGAAGACGAGCAATTTTCTGGGTCAGGGCGTGACAGAAACGGTAGAGACCAAGCCCAAGGTTTGACGGTGCGATGGAGGACAAACTTTAGAGCATCTTCTAGCAGAAGGACAAGATCTAAGTCTAAGACACCTATTGAGAAGATGAAGCACTTCAATTGCAATGAGAAAGAACATTATGCAAATAAGTGTCCCTAAAGAAGAAGAACAAGAAAAAGGAGAATATAAGGTGATGAAGCAAACTGTGCTTCAGAAGTCGATAGTGATGGAGTCTATTTTTCGGTGGCACATGACAACATGAGTTATCATTGTTTCTTGATTCTGTACACTCGAACCATATGTGTCTAAAGAGGGAGTTATTTTCTTCCTATAAGACGACAGATGGTGGTTCTGTATTGATAGACAACAACAACGCATGTCGAGCTGTTGGAATTGGGTCTATCAAGGTGAAGATGCATGATGGAATTGTGCGAACTTTAGCCGATGTCAGACATGTTCCCGACCGTAAGAAAAATCTTATTTCTCTTGATACGCTTGACTCAAATAGTAACAAGTTCATTACCGGGGGTGGAGTCTTGCGGGTTGTTCGTGGTTCTTTGGTGGTGATGAAAGGTCATCGACAGGAAAACCTTTATATCTTATTGAAAAGCATCGAGATTGGGACTTTAGCAGTTAGTACACCTGATTCGTCTACTAGCACGCGTCTTTGGCATATGCATCTTAGGCATATGAGTGAGAAATATCTATCCTTACTGGGCAAGCATGGATTACTAAAGAATTTAAAGAAGCTATGTATGAATTTCTGTGAGCATTGTATTTATGGCAAGCATCACATGGTGACCTTTAGTACAAGCAAGCAAAAGACAAGATGTATTCTCGACCATGTACATACAGATGTATGAGGACCTAGCAGAATTCCTTCCAAGAATGAAGCAATGTACTATGTTACTTTTATTGATGATTATACATGTTATGTTTGATTGTATTTCATCAAAACCAAGAATCAGGTGTTCGAAAAGTTCAAGCAGTGGAAAGCGATTGTGGAGAACAGAACGGACAGAAATATAAAAACATTGAGGTATGATAATGGTACTAAATATACCTATGGACCATTCAAAGATTTCTATGCTAAAGAAGATATCATATGATAATGGACTGTCAGGAACATGTACGTCGCGACAGAATGGGTTAGCAAAGAGGATGAATCGAACATTGCTTGAGAAAGCAAGATACATATTCTCTAATGCATGTTTAGGCAAGGAATGGTGGATGAATGCTATACACATGGCGCGGTACTTGGTTAATAGATCACCAACTCCGACTATAGAGTGTAATTCTCCATATGAGATGATGACCGACAAACTAGCAGATTACAACACTTTATGCCTATTTGGATGCAAAGCTTACTATCATGTTAATGAGGGTAAGTTGATCCGAAGCCAAAAAAGCCATGCATTTTCTTGGAATATGCACTAGGAGTGAATGGATACCATCTGTACTGCCTGAAGGGTAAGAAGTTCTTGATCGGCAGGTATGCCACATTCTAATTGATAAAATAATGATCTTAACTAAAACATAGTAAAAACAAAATCAAACTGGTTCTCCATCTGGCAGTAGGTAAATACAGGTAAAATAGTGCACAAGCAGTTCCTCCTTATCAGCATAGGGTCCATGAGACCACTATTAAAAATTTATTGTACCCTGTCGATTCATGAGATGAAGAATATAAATTAAATTGCGAAAGCGTACCTGAATCCATTACTAGGCTTTATGGATCTTGAAGCCGTCGTCTTTTTATAGGGTTCGATCTTCCAACTTGCTACGACCCTTAATGACAAAGAAGAATCTGAATCCTTTGTCCCTCTCTTTCTGTTGATGGGGATGCAAAAGAAAAAAAAGAGAAAACCTCTCTTTTGGTGGCCATATAAGTTGGGGACCATAACCCTATGAATACATATATTTATATGTTTTGATATTTATAATTTGGCCCCTCATCAAATTAGAATTATCTCCGGTATCTACACATTAATTCCATGACAATTATACTCTTAAGCCAATTTTCAAATAGACCACTTTAATTTGGCTTAATTATTTAGATAGCCAACACAATTAATTTTACATGCGTGGCTCCATATTATTGAATAATCCAACAATCTCCCACTAGACCACATATATAACCTTATAATTGTGTTAACCTTAGCTAGCTCATAAATTGCTATCTTAATCCTTAGGATATATCTGGACAATCTCGTCCATTAACCATATCAACATAGGATCAAAGCGGCATTCGTCACATATAGCGTAACTAAACCATCAATGGTCACATATACCAATATAGCTAAACGACATAAATCAATCATGGATGCGTAGCATGGAAATTACACGCAATGTGATCAATACATGTCTATTTCCAACTGGTCCTCCTTAACTTTAGTGAGATCAAATACTTTAACATAATAAAAATAGAATGAACTAAATTTTCCATATATCTGACCAGATAAATATCCAAAATACTTTAATGCATAAATGTGTCCAAAAAACCAAATAGCACCAAATACATAAAATACAAACTCCCACTGTATTGCCATAGTCTTAATTAAGATAACAACCATATGAGCAGTATGCTCATGAAAGACCCTCGGTTATAATACTTTTGTGAGCGGATCTGCTAACATGGAGTTTGTCCTAATGTGCTACATGAACATTTTTACCATTCTGAATTCTTTTCTTCACAACTAGAAACTTTATGTCAATATCTTTTGACTTATACAAGTTCTTGTTGTTATTAGAATATAGTACTGCTAATTTATTGTCACACCATAATTTGAGTGGTCTTTCAACACCCTCCTGTAGCCGCAGCCTTGTGACAAAATTTCACAACTATATTTCCTGAATAGATGCCTCACAACATGCTATAAACTTTGTTGTCATGGTGGAAGAAATTATGAGTGCATGTTTGACACTCATCCAAAATATATCTCTACTAGTCAGCATAACCTGATGTGGATCTCCTGCTGTGTTGGCATCCAACAAAAATCGGAGTCAAAATACCTTATGATCTCCAGAATTATCCGATCTCCTACAAAGAGCATATAATTTCTTGTTCTCTATTAATTACTTAAGTAGTTTGGCTGTTATACAATGATCCATCCATATTTGCTTAAATATCTGCCTAACATCCGAATATGTACGCAATATCCTGACGTATACATACTTAAGCATACATTAAACTCCCTACAACTGATCATGAACGAAAAATCTATTGTATTTTCTTAATTTTAAGGCTAACCTTAGGGCACTTAATTGAGACCAAATTTGTCTCCTTTAACGAGAGGTGTCACCTGGTTTATATTGAATACTTCAATCAATATACAAAACCAAAAAATTATTCCTACTCCCACTGAACTTGTGATATACACAATCTTCAACAATGTTCATCTCAAAACCAAACAAGATAATCACTTGAAGTACCTTTGACGAGAAGCTTGCTTGAGTTCATAAATAGATTTTGTCAATTTGCAAGCCATATTCTTTGGGTCTTTCGACACAAAGTTTTCTGGTTGCACCATATAAACTGTTTTATCAATGTTACCATTGAGAAACGTTATTTTGACATCCATTTAATGTAATTCAAGATCAAAATGTGCAACATGTGCTATGATTGTTTTAAAAGAGTCTTTCAAAGATACCGAAGAGAAAAAAAACTCTTTAAAATCAATCCCTAAATTTTGAGTAAAGTCACTAGCTACAAGACATACTGTATACCTCTCCACATGACCCTTCGAATCCTTCTTGGTTCTAAATGTCCATTTGCAACCAATGGGCTTCATACCTTTTGGTAATAGGACAAGTTCTTAAACTTTATTGTCTTGTATAGACTTATACTCCTTATTTATCATATCAATCCACTTTGAGAATTAGAACTTTCCATGGCATGATGGAAGTTGATTGGATCATCTTCCAATATTCCACAATCTTCCTCATATTCCTGAAGAAATATGAAATAATCATTTGAAATTATATTTCTCCTTTAGTGGACCATCTTAACATTACCGGTTCTTGAGGTTGTTGAGTTTATTCCTTAGGAATAATTACCTTATCTTGAATGGGGCTGCTGCTACGTTATCTTGTTAAGGTATCTCAACAATGACCTGTAGAGGTAATTTGACATTATCTTATTGAGGTTCCGAATTCACCTCTTGATCGATGACACGTACATAATCTTGCACATTGTCAAAAGTGATAGTAGGAATCGCAATCGATTCCTCCTCAAAGATAATGTCCCTGACTTTATTTCTCCCCCAAACTCAACATCCTCAAAAACTATTACACTTCTCGTTTCAAAATTTTCTTTGTGTGGGATTGTATAATTATCAATCCCTTGATTTGTAGCATAGCCAATAAAGTAGCTGCTTATAATTTAACTTTGGTCTGTCTTCCCATTACACATTCAATATAAACATTAAAGTCTATAAAGTCAATGGAATCCAAATCTCATCAGACACAAATCCTTCAACTCTATCTCTAGAGATGTGACCTAATCGCTTATGCCATAATGAGGCTAAAAAATATATTATTAATTTTGCATTTAGTACCACATGACTTCACTTGTAAGGTTTCATTATAAGATGCAATAATTTTAACTGAATATAGGTTATTATAAACATTAAGGGAACCGTTACCAATAATATTTGAATGTGAAGATAGACTAAACCTATTGTTTCCAAATGAACAATAATAACCAGATTTGTCCAATAAGGAAAACAAAACTGAATTTCGTCTAAAAGACGGTATAATAAAAGTGTCTATCAAATCTAAATAATAATCAGTTTCTAATAATAACCTAAAATATACTATCGCTTCCATTTCTACCGAATTATCGTCACCCACATAGATGTATCTTTCACCATCAATTGACTTTCGGTAACTCAGGCAACCTTGCCTAGAACACTAATGTGGGTATTCCTACCAGAATCTAACTACCATGAGTTTCTTGGTACTAAAGCTAAATTAATTAACCTCAGAACAGACCAAGTTTAGAAATATATTTTTCTTTATACGCCATACGTGGTATTTTGTACATTTCTTCTTTATGTGCTCCGTCTTGTCACAAAAGAAACAATCCTTATTTTTATATTGTTGTTTTATTTGAGCTGAACCCTTAGCAGCTACTGTATTCCTTTTTTTTGCCCTTAAAGTTTATCCCATTAAACATAAAAGTTAAATTCTTATTGGCAGATATTATAGCAACATTAACTATAAAGAGAACAAAACAACAACAAAAAATGACATGCTCTAATTAATAACAAAGAGTAAAATATAGTCAAACAAATTCAAATAATGGTGAATCCCATCTCAAGATACCTAGTACATCATTAATATCAAGTCTTTGGACAGTGATATTAACTGCAAGTGGTACTCTTGGTGTAATGATCAAACGTTGACAATAAGTCATGTCATATAATAAGTCTATCTTTGGATCGGGTTATTATTCACATGTAAACCGTATAATTGTCACACATTTATCACCACAAGTATGTATACAATTCGGCCAAGTATTAACCTTCCTTTGGGCCGACTAATATCCGCATGAATATACACACACAAACATCTGACATCCCCCATAGGCTATTTACGCAAGAGAGGTCACTTTGGCGACATCTTGTTTCAATGAGTCTACTTAGAATATTAGACAACTATTGCTAGTCACAAAAGGCACCAAAAATTTGAATGTTGACTAAATTTTATAAAATTGAATCATGTCCAAAATCCTTTTGCTTATTTAAATTAAATAAACATAAATCCTTATGTACTTGCATATTTAAAATATTACAACTCAAATAAGATAATCATAAGCGTGTGAATCTCTTTACATTACTTAAAGCATGAATTTATCAATGGACTAAACATTATCAACATAATAAAATTCATGCTGAAAATATGCATCCAAAGGACAACAACAATATATAGGACACGCTAATGATGCTCCAAACTGGACTCACAAAATTCATATTCTTTTTCACATAACTTCGCATCCAAAAGTTCCAAAGAAGAAAGCATACTTCACAAGGGCTTATTATAGACATAGTCCACAAGATCCAACTAATCTATAAGAGAAAATAGATCATTTGGATCAGCATCTACTATACAATTAAATAAATGTGTCAGTGGCTCAAAACCTGAATGAATATCCAATCAAACAAATTATATTGATTGCTCAAACCGAAAGTGTTCTCTGAATCCTAACATGAAAAAAAATATTTGTAAAAATTTGTGAACGGTATGTTGGTGATACATCACCAAGAAGAACCACATGCTAGATGCCATTGAAACTCTTAAAATAAATAAATTAGAGTGCAATGAATATAAAAAATAGAGCGCAATGAATAAGGAAGAACCATATCATGTTGGGCTTTTCATTACAGGTTCTGAAGCTTTGAAAATTGGTCGATATTCCACATTTGGAATAACAAAAGAAATATTGTTTGATCATGTCCGATCATGTGTAACAATAATATAGGACATCAGCTGCACAAATTTTTGGTTGGTTGGGAGTCTATCGCCAAAAGAATTCACCCAAAAAATGAAACAGTTGTCTTTCGAATAATTATCACAATATAACAGCAATATGATCGTTTTCGAGAGGCATCAACGTTTATACATAAAAAACGTATATAAATGCTCGGTAGATCATAAAAAATTGTTTAAACAACCAGAACTTTAAATTAAATCATATGAATGATCTAGGGTTCTTGAATAACAAAAGTTGATTCTGAAACTTCGATCTCATAAATCAAACAGAGAGGCTCTGATACCACTTGTTAGAAATTTATTGTATCATGTCGATTCATGAGATAAAGAACATAAATTAAATTGCGGAAGCGTACCTGAATCCATTGCTAGGCTTTATGGATCTTGAAGCCGTCGTCCTTTTATGAGGTTCGATCTTCCAATTTGCTACGACCCTTAATGACAAAGAAGAATCCGAATCATTTGTCCCTCTCTTTCTGTTGATGGGGATGCAAAAGAGAAAAAGAGAAAATCTCTCTTTTGGTGGCCGTATAAGTTGGGGACCATAACCCTAATGAATACATATATTTATATGTTTTGATATTTCTAATTTGGCCCCTCATCAAATTAGAATTATCTCCGGTATCTACACATTAATTACATGACAATTATACCCTTAAGCCAATTTTCAAATATACCACTTTAATTTGGCTTAATTATTTAGATAGCCTAACATAATTAATTTTACATGTGTGGCTGCATATTATTGAATAATCCAACAACCACTGGTACGGGCTATTTTTCCTTGTATCTCAGAAAAGTTGGGACCAGTCCTTAATGAAACATTTCCCCTCATAATTTTTACATACCGTGTTGACACTTGATGAACACCATAAGGGCAGCAATATATATGATATTGGCCGATATGTAGGTCTGTAACAAAAAAACAAAGTAGGAAAAAATAAAACGATATCCACATCAACAGTTACTCATCATGGGCTATAGCTAATAAATTGAAAACTACTTTAATCTACTCATAATAGCTTGCCAACTGAAAAGTACATAATTTCTTTGACATAACTATATATTCTTGGTAGACTTGTAGCAGTCCCTTAAGGAAAATAATTTATGTACCTCCAAAATTCCATCCTTCAATATCCTTCTTTCACATGGTCCTCTTTTATTCGTTCATGTCTTCTTCCAACCTTCCCCCCTATTTGCTTTGATCAATAAATGAATGTCATGTGGAAGAGGAACATGAAGGAATGTGATTTGTGGAGGTACATATAGCATGCCGGTCTCAATGTTCAAATCTCTCTTCTAGAAATAACCATATTTGACTATCAAAGTGGGATGAGAAGAAGGAAGAAAAAAGACCGCTTTCCCAGCAACTTATGTAGACCATCACTGTTTATGAATCGGCTTAGCTACAGACGACTATTAATATCAACCTAATGAGTGATCAAGGGTCCAACATGTCTTCCACGCACCTTTGAATCAGAGTTTCTTATACCAACATCTATATGTAATTAGTGTTTACTAATGCGCACAGTACAGCAAAACATTGAACATGGAGCGATTGCATATCAGAGCAATCCTTCTGACAACTCTCTTGATTACTACAACTACTACTATCGGGAAGGACACCATCACCCCGACGCAACCCCTCGCCTACAACGAGACGCTCGTGTCCTCCAACGGCCAGTACACGCTAGGCTTCTTCACCCCTGCCGGCTCGAACAACTGCTATCTCGGCCTATGGTACAGTAAGATCACGGCTCGAACAATCCTATGGGTGGCGAACCGCGACAAGCCGGTGGTCACCAACTCGACCGGGATCCTGTCGATCACGTCCACGGGGTCCCTGACGATCACCGACCGCAACTCAACCGCGGTGGTATGGTCTTCAGGCTCGACCGGCCTGACCAACCCGGTCGCACAATTGCTGGACACGGGCAACTTGGTGGTGAGAGAAGACGGCGGCAGTGGGAACTATGCCTGGCAAGGGTTCCACCACCCGACTGACACGTTGCTGCCTGGTATGAAGCTGGGCGTGTTCCGAACCACCGGTATCAACGCCAGCTTGACGTCCTGGAAGAGCGACGACGACCCGTCCCCAGGGTCGTACACTGCCCTCATGGACCCCCGCGGATATCCCGAGTTGTTGCTGTACTCTACTGCCGGACCGGCCTACAAGGTCTGGCGCAGTGGAGCTTGGAACGGGTTCCAGATCAGCGGCAGCCCGGACTCGTCGACTTTCCAAGATTTCGTATTCAGCTTCGTGAACAACGATCAGGAGGTGACATACTCCTATGACATAGCCAACAATTCCATCGTGTCGAGGCTAGTGATGAATCGAACTGGTGTGCTGCGGCGTACGGCTTGGCTGTGGGATACCAACCAGTGGAGTAATGATTTCTGGTACGCGCCCAAGGATCCGTGCGATAACTACGGCAGGTGCGGTCCCTACGGAGCCTGCGACCCCAACAGTTACCCCGTCTGCAAGTGCTTGCTGGAGCCGGCCTTCACGCCGGAGAACCCGAAAAGTTGGCAGCTGCGAGAAGCGAAAGACGGGTGCATCCGGAAGACGCCTTTGAATTGTACGGGCGGGACTGACGGATTCAATAAGGTCAGCAACGTGAAGCTGCCCGAGTCTGCCAACTGCACGGTGGACAAGAGCCTGAGCCTTGACCAGTGCAGGGCGGCGTGCTTGAGCAACTGTTCTTGCACGGCTTATGCCAATGCCGATGTTAGAGGGAGCGGGAGCGGGTGTGTAATCTGGGTCTCGGAACTGGTTGATATCCGGTTGTACGTCAACGGCAGCCAGGACCTCTACGTACGTGTGGCAGCTGCAGATGTAGGTAGGTGCCTGTTCTTCTTAATTGTATATATTTGATTTTATTGACTGAATATTTAACTTCTTTCATTTGCACAAAACATTTGAATACATCAAGAACAATGAACATGAAGTGTTCTTAAATGCGTGAATGAAATGAACTCGACTCTTTGGAAGACACAAATTTGGTTTACTTTTCCAACACTAATCAGATTAAACCAATTGGGCAATCGAAATTGATATATGTTTAGTTCTATTAATAGGATTGTTAGGTCTTCTATAAGTCTTAGTTCTCGTAAACGCTGCAAAGAATGTGTTAAGAGCATCTCCAAACCTATTTTGAGTTTAGAAAAAATTGTTGCCACATAGGGATGACAAACTTTTATTCCAAAAATTCTCCTCCAATGCAAATGTAGAATAAAACATGAAGTTGACATGACAATGACATGGCAAGGACAATGTGAAGTTGGTTGTCTAGATCTAGACAATGCACTTCACAATGACTTTGTCTCCACATCATCAATTATGAATAGAAATATTTATAAAAAAGTTGAAGAAATGGAGGAGTTGCCTTGGAAGTTGAAAAAAAATACTTTTTATTGTCTCCTCAATACTTTTGCATTGGAGAGAGTTTTTCTATCTCATTGTCTTTTGAGATATAATTTTGCCACATAAACAAGACATTGTCTTGTGGCTCATGCCACATAGGAGCCACCTAAGACTCACAACATTTAACAAGACAATAGGGTTGGAGATGCTCTAAGTTAGCATTGCAACTTTACTTGCATACTATTAGTCAATGTTGTAAAAATCGGACCGGACCGGCGGTTGGACCGGGTCCGACCGGTTTATACAAAAACATCGGTCCGGTTCGATTAAAACCGGGGCTTTTAAAGAACCATCGGTTTTTTGTGAGAATTGGGTTCAACCGTTGAGTCGGCTGAACCGGTTCACAATTGAACCGACCAATTTTGGTACTTTTTTTTAAGAAAAAATTTTAAAAAAAATTATCATGTAAAATTTAAACCATTTGATTCTTGGTTTGGTTTTGGTCGACCTTATAGTTGTAAGATTAAACAAAATCAACATACTTATGACCAAATCAAACTAAACCAAGAAGTAAAAATGGATATCTTACATATTTGAACCAAACTAAACCAAGTCTACTTGTATCCGGTTGAATCCGGTTGAACCCCGGTCCGACTTATACCAAAAAAAATTGGTTCGATAATCGGTCCGGTTTTTAAAACATTGCTATTAGTAGCTACACATCTGAGATTCTTGATAGCATAGTTTTACACTATCGGCCGATACCGATCCGATACGGTCGTTACCTATAAAGTTTGGCATGTCCCGATCCGATACGGTTGTTACCTATAAGATTTGACATGTCCCGATCCGATACGGTCGTTACCTATAAGATTTGACATGTCCCGATCCGATACGGTCGTTACCTATAAGGTTTGGCATGTCCCGATCCAATACTGACCAATACCGACATTAGGTCTCTTTTCTAGTCAATTCAAAAAGTAAATGAAGAAAGGTCAATCAACAAAGGTGTAAAAGCATAGTAAGGTTGTAAAATTATGTAAATGAAGAAAATTTATTTGACACATGTAAACAAAACAGTAAAGATGACTATTCTTTCATTCAATTTCAAAACTATAAAGAAACAACACATAAAATACTTAAAATTGTGTCTAAATATATAAAATAATTTTTCTAAATATTTAATAATTTATTAATAATTATTTGTTTTCCGAAATCAGAAAATCCGATACTCTTGAAATTGCCAATACCGTCGATCCTGATACTCATTGGAAGGGTCCGATACCGATTATGATACCGATACTGCGAACCTTCCTTGATAGTTGCCTACTTGTTGCCCCTAGTAAATATCCTGTGATGGTTAGGTCATCAAAGTAGCGAATAGTACCATATGCAACTGAACAGTTTAGTTGCAGAGTATCACCCTTGCACAAACCCTTACTTTTACTAAAGAAGAGAGATGGGTGTAGTCTCTATATCATCTTCACCATGTGAAGATTTACTTGTGAGGAAGGCGTGAAGTTGATTGTCCCCAGGTATGAAAAGGTTTGCTTTCTTCTTGACAAAACAAGAAAATGGTAGTAGCTAAAATGTTGCTTTCAGTTTGTAGTTCATTTCAACACTGCAGCTCGTAAAATTTCATCACAATTCACACGGATTTAATTTCCAGCATGATTAGTATGAAATTAAAACAAACTAGCTAGCGAACAAATTATCACTTTTAATTATTTTTCCTTGCACTTATTCATTCATACGACTATTCAAATTGATCATGCTCTTCATCCGTTCTAACAATCAGGTGTCAATTCTCACAATATGTTAGTGCACAATATTTCGTTCTTGAACAAGTCCACATGAAAGTCTTCCAAATGTGCTATAAAAAAAATCAATAAACTAGAAACAAATCAACACAAATAATGATGAGAATGTTAGAGGGGGACTGAATGTTTCTATTCACACATTCACAATATGTTGACAGTGATCGATGATGCAGTAACGACGCCTGAGCAATCTCACAAGAGCAAAAGCTCAAAGCTAGCTGTCGTGCTAAGCCTTATATCGGGGGTTCTTCTGCTTGCTTTTATCAGTTGCTTTCTATGGAGAAGAAGGAAAAGGAGAACAGGTAAGGTGTCACCTTCAAGCCTCGTGTGTATAGTTTGCAACTTTCCTTCATGACCACGTAATGGGGACAGGTTCGGTTGAATAACTTGGTCGATATTTGGTTCAGTAATGTTAGGCGCCACCGCTTCCTTCAACGATACATCGAATGGTGGAGCCGGAGAAAATGACCTGGATCTTCCTCTGTTTGATTTTGGCACCATAGCAGCCTCAACTAATCATTTCTCGGAAGAAAGTAAACTTGGAGAAGGGGGATTTGGACCAGTCTACAAGGTTAACCAAGCTCTGCATTTTGCATAGACTGTCATAAACTCTGTATATGCATAACCTTATGATACAATCATATAAAGCAAAGAAACATGCTGAAGCATCAACATATGCAGGGAAAGCTTGAGGACACTCAGGATATAGCGGTAAAGAGACTGGCCAGAACATCATTTCAAGGCCGTGAAGAGTTCAAGAATGAGATGGTACTCATTGCCAAACTCCAGCACAGGAACCTTGTCCGACTTCTCGGTTGCTGCGTACAAGGGGAGGAAAGGATGTTGATATATGAGTACATGCCCAACAGAAGCTTGGATGCCTTTCTATTTGGTATGGTCTTGTTCATCTATTTAGTTCTTTCTGTAGTTGAAGTTCTACACTTCGTAGTCAAATGAATTGAGTCCCACATTTTAATCTAACTGGAATCCAAGATATACAACAATGTCATAAAATCTGCCAGCATCAAAGTGGAAGAACCTTCTTGTTCATAAGTATTTGCTTCAAAATGCATCCATCTACAAGTTATCTACTTTTCTAGTGTTATCTTTGAATTGAATATCAAGTCAAATATAATCTGCAACAATGCTAAGATGATAATTACCAACTTGGTTTACTACTTTATGTATATATCATCCGAATTACCTTGGCTTCAGTGCTTCCAGGGAAGCTAATCCTAGGGTTAACATCAATTGTCTTTACTTAAATGCTTTTCTATTTTGTTGTATTGATCAAAATTTTCATATGACATATATATATAGTTTTAGTCATTTTGTTAGAACATGAAAAAATGACACTCCTAGATTTGCTTCCAGACAAAGAAAAAGTGGCATTGTTGGATTGGCAGACAAGGTACCGGATTATCTTAGGGGTTACTCGAGGACTTCTCTATCTCCATCAAGATTCAAGGTGCAGAATTATACATAGAGATCTCAAAGCAAGCAACATTCTCCTTGACAAGGACATGAACCCCAAAATTTCAGATTTTGGTATGGCAAGAATTTTTGGGGGAGATGAAACAGATTTTAATACGAGAAATGTTGTTGGTACATAGTAAGTTACAACTCAATCATCAGATATTAGGTTCATAACTCGATGCTTTATTTTTAACATGAATGCGATATTTTTGCCTTCCAGTGGCTACATGTCTCCTGAGTATGCAATGGATGGAATTTTCTCAGTGAAGTCAGATGTATTTAGCTTTGGAGTTTTAGTACTAGAGATTGTAAGCGGAAAGAAGAACAGAGGAGTCTATTCAAACTTAAGTCATGTGAACCTTTTATCGCATGTAAGTAATTAGAGATAAACAAGTCATGAATTTTTTTTACTCTAATTTATTTGGCACTAGTTTCATGTTCAATTATGGTTTCAGGCATGGAGTTTATGGAAGGAAGGGAAAAGCATGCAGCTGGTAGATGAATCGATGGGTTACTCATTTTCAATAGATGAAGCCATTAGATGCATAAAATTAGGCCTGTTATGCGTGCAAGAACACCCAGAAGATAGGCCATTGATGTCTTCTATAGTCCAAATGTTGTTTAGTGACATCGTATCGATGCCACAGCCTAAGCAGCCTGGTTTTGCCGCGAGAAGAGGTCCTTTTGAAGCAGAGTCATGTTTGAGCAAGACAGATCCAAATGAACTAAATGACATAACTATTAGTATGTTGGAAGGTAGATAGTGTGTATGTAGATACATTTTAAGAAGGAAAACAAAATTTTGCTACCAAATTTTCCTTCTAGTCTTCTATGTGATCTTATTCATCTTGTTTGGAAATACTGATTTTTTTTTTTTGAAACATAAGTTAATCTGGCTAGTTTTTTTTTTTTTTTTTTGGGAGGGGAGAGGGGGGGGGGGGGGGGGGGGGGGGGGGGGGGGGGGGGGTGGGGGAACTATAGTATACTTACTTCTTTGAAAGATGGTTTCCTTGGTTTTTAGTCATTTAGGCTCACATCAAAGAGGAGGGAAAGGAAGTGTTAGTTAGACGCTGTACTCAAAGCTTGAGCACACAGGTTGTCAACGAACATCACTCCGACTTAACCACATAAGTGAAAACCTTCAGTCTTCAGAGGAAGTTGCATTGATGCCGAGGAGGAAATGAACGGAAATGTATATCAAATCAACTACTTACTCCCCCTTCCTTGCAATCGGATAAGCCTAAGGCTCATGAAAGGCAGAAATGGGGATAAATAAGGCATGGACTGTGGAGGAGCATATTTAACGATCAACATTGGTAGGTTGTGGATGAATGTTGTATCAAGCCAACATTGGTAGGTTCCTTGACTTGAAAAAACCGCCAACAAAAATATTTTTTGATGTTTAAAAACCGTCAAGAGAAGCTGATTTTTGTTAAACCAAAATTATGTTTATAATTATATATTATATGCTTCCATTTTTCCAATTATTGAACACACACATATAATATCAACATAATTCAGAACATGCAAACATCAAAGAATTATATAGTACACATACTTTTTATATTAACAAATACGTGTTTTTACACCACTAATATCCAACGACATATCCAAATAAACTAAAATATATGGTTTTTGTACAACATCTTATACCAAAACTTCTATATACAAGTAAACCAAAATACATGACACCTTGCCTAACTATATAACAAAATATTTGACCCCGATGCACATCCCATCACAACAGTCTTCGTTTTTGATATAGTTCCTGAGAGAACAAGAGGAATAGATTTAATCATGATGTGTACATGTTTGTACAAACTGATATCAACTGAGAACCAAAAGTTCAATTTTTTTTAACATATATCAACTGAGAACAAGATTCATATATTATGGAGATCAACCGTAACAAAATTCAAGAATGTAACTGTATACTAGTAACGAATATAATCGATATCATATATATCCATAATCTAGTAAAAAGAAATTTTATAATTTGTGCTAGAGTAACACATTTCATATATGATTTCATAGATAATTTGTCGAGGTAAAGTTTCTATGTTCCTTACCCAGCTCTCTAAGACATGTCAAAAATTGGACGGACATTGGCATGATAAGTAGTGTGTATGTGAGGAGTAGCATTGAGAGCAGGTTATGTATCAGTAGACAGAGTCAGAGCAGCAGCATGTATCAGCTAGCTACAGCAGTGCAAATTGCAATTTCAATTGCAACGGTAGCAGCTGCTAGGTGTAGTGTTTGGGTATAGTGTCCATGTGTGTGTATAGTTGTGTGCACTGGTGAGATGGGTCAGTTAACACCATCTTCTCTGGATGTATTAGCTACTCTGCTTTGTTTGAAAATGCATTTTAGATGTATATAACTCATAAATCCTAAGCACTAGCCAAAAATGACAAAACATAATAAGAAATGTTATGACACAGGATGATATGCCAAATCATGCACAAAAGGACTACATTCACCAAAAGATGGAAATAAGACTTTGGCTGCCTGAACTGCCAATTATGACGAATTTGTGTATGACTCATAAATTCTCCTATAAGTCACCATTATTAAAAAAAAAAAAAACATATTCCAAACAGGAAGTGTGTTGAAATAGGAAATATGCCGAATAATATGCCAAACCACGATGTCTTGCTTGGTTAATACATGTCCTGATGTTGCACTAACACGAAACAGTACATGATATAGGCACAATAACATGGGTGCATCACCAACTTTGACATCCCTAGTGTATTTTGGAGTGTCCCTTGTGTCTGATACACATACCTTAACAAAAGTATGGTATATTCCAGGTTGTGACATCTTCAATGTCCCTTAACAAACGACATCATTTACTGAAGAAGATAATATGCAACCAAAGGTATAGAAAGGCATCATTATTAGATCTCTCTCTTCTTTAGGACAACCGGTGCTAGCCCAAGTTTCATCCTTCAAACCACTAAAGGAGAAGAAACCTCCCATCCTCTTAATCAACTCAGCATTAGTAGAAATTTGGGTGCCCACGACAGAAATGAAAATCTTTGATAAATGTCGTAGATTGGGAGGAAATAGTTAAGCAAATACTAGGGCTACAAAGATCAGTTGATTAAAGCAACCTGGAAGGGAAGTATGGGATAAAGTCTCGTGCTGATAACGTATTATAAGCATGAGAGGTGAAGAATTGTAGCCAAAAATCTGTACGGGTCTTAAAAATCATCAATAAGATAGAGAGAGTTGTGGATATGGAAAAGAGCAAACATATTTGATTTATCCAAATCACAAAAATACATATATTTTCTTATTTTATTATAATAAATTTTGCGGACAACACCTTTTCATATCCATACATACAACATATATAAGTATGACGGTAGACAAAGATTTAGGAAAAAATATGATTAATATGAAAATATAGATTTAGAAGAAAAAAAGTGCATGCTAAAGTTGGAATAATTTTTTGAACAATCAACTATTATTAATTTATTTTAAAAATTATATAACAGAAATATAACAAGATAATATATTCGGCTTGTATAACCAATTTTGAAATGACGTGTTGGTTGAGCCAGGTCGTGGTGCTAAGCTTTTGTACCCGAGATCCAACTCGACATTGACAATGAAAGCGGAGAAGAAGATGAAACAGATATAATCTAAGATTTTGGCATACAAACTCAAAATTAGATTTCTCTATGTTTATTATTCAATTCTTCAATGCAGATAACATGAGTACATGACTTATATATAGTATTATCGAGCTATGTTTATGGATGAATACAATCAAACTAAACTTATCGAAGCCCACTTAAATTTCTAATTGATAAAACATGATCTTAACCAAAATAACTAAAACATAGTAAAAAAAATCAAACTGGTTCTCCATCGGGCAGTAGGCAAATACAGGTAAAATAGTGCACAAAAGGTTCCTCATTATCAGCATAAGGTCATGAGACCACTGGTATGGCTATTTTTTTTCTCCTCTTTAAGAAATATGGGACTAGCCCTTGAATTGAAAACTACTTCAGTCTACTCACAATAGCTTGTGAACTGAAAACTATATATATTTTTTTGAATAATGCTATTCATCCCTCCAAACCATCCTGACAGCTGACGTGATAGTTGATGTGATAGTTGACATGTCAAATTTTAAACTTAAATTTAATATTAAAAATTAAAAATTAACAATAATAATAAAATTAATATTCATATTAACATTAACATTAATATTAATATTAATATTAACATTAATAATAATAATATTAAACAAAAAAATTGAGTAATTAATTTTTTAGGTTAAAATTTGTCATGTCATCTGTCATTTTAAATGACACACATAATGTTATTTTACATTGCCACATCAGCTGCCACATATGGAAGAATAGTTTGAAAGGACAATTTGGAGGAATGATATATAGCTTTTTGCCAAGCTCCATTGTCAAGTGCACATCACCGATGCCCACAACTGCAGTCGTTTTCTTGTTGTCCATCTTCGCACGTTCAAACTAATTGCCTCATTATGACATGAATATCCTCCTATACGGAGTGGCGTGATACGACGTCCCCATGTCCATGACTCAATCGTCGTCATGATACATGCCACAAGATTAATCCCTCTCATCGGTTGCTGCGATGATGACACATAGCCGTGAAATCTTCTGGATCATCCTTGCCTTTAGCCTTCTCATTTTTGAGTTTCATGCAGTTCTTAAAATGACACCTTTCACCATAGTGATAGCAGCTCTCCTTACGATCCACGGTGGCAAGATCCCAAGAACTTTCCTCTGTCCTCGCTTGTGACTTGAGTCTTTCCTTTTTGTAGGAAGCAACTAAAGTAGATTTCTACGAAGATTCAATTTGCTTATGCCGGACTTCCTCGTTCAACAAACTGCTTTTGACTGCCTCTATCGTGGCAAGTCCATCAGGCACGAAGTTGCTCATGAATACACTAACGTCTCCTATCTTTTTGATAGAGAACTCAAAAGCAGTAGGGCCTGAAGCTCATACCATCTTCATCGCAGATAGCTGATTAATGATACATGAATCTCGTTCTGATGTTGTGCCACTGGGGCACCCTCTATGTGCTTCAAGTTGACGAGTTGGTGAATAAGAAATATCTTGTTGCCAGCCGTCTTTCATTCGTATAGCGAATGCAACTTCTCCCAAAGTGCTTTTATCGAACTCTCCATGGACACGTAGTAAAACACTTAATCGTCCAGACATTAGCGCGGATGAATCAAACGACCTTTCTATCCAATCGCCTCCAGTCAACAACAGACTTGTCCGATGGCTTAGCATTGTCGCTTTCCAATGGACCATGCAAATCCTTATACTACAGTAGGTCCTCCATCCTTGACTTCCAAATCGTCCAGTTCCCCCATGTGAGGATGATCATACATGTGTTCATATGCTCTGTAGACATGGTTGCACCTTCCCTCTCGTGAACCTGACAGTTTTAATACCAGATGTTGGGAACATGGTATGACCCGAATCGGATTTGGCCCATGAGGTGCGATACTGGACTTTACCTATATGCCTTAAAAGAAAATTCCCATTTAAGGCATATGGGCCCAATTCAATTTTACATCTTATGGGCCAACTCTGGTTTGGGTCACATTGCGTTCCCAATAAGTGGTATCAGAGATAACAATATGTTGGATCTCCTGGGAACTTGACTAGAGTTACGAGCAAGGTGCTCGGCTAGCGGGAATGAGCAAAAGGTAGCTTGGGTGTGCTTAGTTGCTCGGTCAGCGGAAATGAGCTAATTCTTGTAATGAATACAAATCAAAATAAACTTGTCAAAGTCAAATTAAAACCCTAACTGGTAAAGGAGATAAAATGATCTATATTTAAATTATCCCTAAATTAACCAAAATTTAACAAAAAAAATATCCAAACTAGTTCTCAATCAAAAAATTCAAAAAAAATCGGCTTAAAAAAACTCACCTCATAATGAATCACGCAGCATGAAATTCAAAAATTATACTCCCGGTGATGTCCTACAAAAAAGGCCATGGCGGAGGCCTCTGGTTCAATCGTCTAGTCAACGTAATGATTTCTGAAAAATACGATAAAATCCACCTCGATATTGGCGGTTTTCACTACAAAAATTTATCGATTTAGCGACGGCTATATCCGTCAAAAATTCGTCGGTAAATGTAATTACCGACGGATGGTCGACGGATATTGGTTAAAAAAGGTCGTCGGGAAAAGCCTCGTCGCTAAATACAATCCGTCGGCAAGTAGTCGCCCAGCGACGAATTAGCAACGGACTACCGTCAACCATACTCGTGCAGTTTGCGACGACTCGACGACGGATTACCGTCAAATCACGTATCGAAAGAACTAATGACGTATCACTTACCGACGGACATATCCGTCGCTATTTGGTCGGTAAATGCGTATAAGAGAATTTCTGATACGCAAAATCCGTCGCCAATCAGTCGCTAAGTTTTGACGGAGTCGCGACGGAATATCGACGGAATATCCGTCGACCCGATTCTGTGAATTATTCATATTTTCAGAACATTGGCGACGGATAATCCGTCGTTACTCTGTCGTATGTCGTTGCTAGACCGTCGCCAATCGGTCGACATTATAGCGACGGATTATCCATCGCCAATATTTTACAGACTACTAGCGACGACATACCGACGTAATATCCGTCGGCCCTATCCTGTGAATCTTTCATAATTCCAGAACCTTGGCGACGGATATTCCGTCGGCGTTTAGTCGCGCATCCGTCGCTAACTGGGAATCTCTAGCGACGGTATACCGACGTAATATACGTCGGCCATATCCTGTGAATCTTTCATAATTCCAGAACCTTGGCAACGGATATTCCGTCGGCGTTTAGTCGCGCATCCGTCGCTAACTGGGAATCTTCCAGTTAGCGACGGTTAGTCCGTCGAAAATTGGTCGCCAGTCCGTCGGTATCTGGAAATTTTTTGAAAAAAATAGCATAAAACTGGACATTCCCAATATACACAATTCCAATATACAAAACACACAAATAATCCCAAGCAATTCCAATATACATAATTCCAATATACAAAACACACAAACAATTCCAACACACAAATAAACACACAAAACACACAAATAATCCCAAGCATTTAAATTGTTCACACAAATATTCAATATTTAAACACAAATATTCAATATTCAATATTTACAAACAAAATAATCCCAAAATACAAACATCAACGACGAGGGGTGCGATCGTCCGCTGGTGGTGGTACTCCCTGCTGCACCCGTCTCATATACTCCTCCACCAAGTACGGCGGCAATCCCTCCAAGACATGGCCTGAAAGTTGGCGCAGCTGCTCTGGCGTCATTATGTCAATGAGGGCCGTCAAAGTAGGAGGCGGTACGATAGGGACAATAGGATCAAAAGAAATATGCTCGGCGGAAGAAGGACCGACAGCACTAGAAGGACCGGCAGCACTAGTAGAAGGACGCAGGTACGTGGACAACTGCGTCCGAATCTCCGACACCGTCTCATTCAGATGTGCAAGCTGGGACCTCACATCATCGTCTACCGGGGCCGCAGGAGGAGGCGGGGGAGGTAGAAATCTCGGAGTCGTCGAATGCAAATTAGCCAGGGAGCCGACTCCGTACATGCGCCCTTTCTTATAGCCGCCGACGGTATCTACGAATAAGTCGTCGTAGCGAGTGGCCGTAGAAGAGGGTGTCCCAACGGGTGTCATTTCACCGACATCCTCGGCAGCAGATGGCTGAATCAGACTAAGGGCCTCACGATACGCAGACTATCAAATGAATGTGTTTATTATACTATAAGTTTACCTAAGTTATAATCTAAATCCTATGTTACCCTAAGTTATAGATTGAATCCTATGTTTACCTAAGTTATTGTCTAAATCCTAAGTTTACCTAAGTTATTGTCTGAATACTTAGAATTCTAATATAAATCTCATAAACGTAAGTACTTACATCCGTCACCTTGGCCCTTTCGTCGACGAAGCTTCCATCCTTCCGCCTCTTGTGGACATGCTAGAATATATCGTGCATGGTGATCGAGTCAGCAGGTTTTTCTTCCTTCAATGTCTGTTGGGTCTGCATACGAAATATTCATAGAATTTAATTAATTAAGTATATTAATAGTACCGAATTAGATAGTGAATGAATTTGCGGTATCTCACCAGATCTGCAAGCGTCGTTGCGTGGGGCTTTGATCTCCCCATATGTAGTCCCGCGGCCCGTCTGTTCGCTTTCGTTTTTTTCGATTTCTCCTTGAAGGCAGGAGCATCCATCTTCTCTAAGAGTTGCTCATAGTAGTCCTGTCGGATCCACTCCTTCGATTGCGCCATTCGAAGGTCATAAACCGCATCCCGAATCTTCTTCCCGGCGGCGCTTCTATAGGTCCTGCGGATCGCCTCCTCGCAATGGGGGGGCCACCAGAAGGTCCTCTGACATACAAATTCAATTATCACGATATTAAAAAAATAGTTGATTAAAGAGTAATTAATAATTAATCACAAGATATATATATACCCTCATCTCGTCGAGCTAGCGGTACTGCAAGTCTAGGGGCACCTCAAAAAAATTGAGGTAGGGGCCATGGTAGTTAGTCCGGATAATCTGCCCTAGAATGCTGGTAGCATCACACGAAAAAAACCTACAAAGAAGCAACGACTGGATTATTAACTTGAATAAATGAAACAAATTTATTAAATTAACTTAAATTTACTTACGCTTCACCAGCGGACCATAGCTCTCGTCGGAACTCGTCCATCGACCTCTCTGGTGGTATCGGAGGATCCGCGACTTCGCGTATGTACTCGCCAGTCACCGGATGTAACTGAATATGGGGGTACTACGGGGCCTACTGTTGCTCAGCCGCTGGTAGATCCACTGGTGGATCTGCTGGTGGATCCGCTGGTGGATCCGCTAGCGAAACGGATCCACTAGCGGATGAAGACCCCATCGACGAATGTTTCGATAGCCTCTGGGTAGATCGACGGCGGAATGAGTCTGTGTCCGGGGTACTCCCCGGGTCGGGCTCGCTAGATGGGGACACCGCCCAGAAAGGCTGAATGCGACCACGACCACCACCACGAGCACGACCACCACCACCACCACCACTGCCAGTACCACCAGCACCACCACGGCCCGCACCACCACCACGACGAATGCTAGCCATCAGCAGGGTGACGAGTAACGCTACGAATACAAGAACAACAATGAGTACCATCTGCAACAAGAATATCTAGAAGTTTAAACTGAATTCATGTAAGTTAGTTATAAGTAATTTTATGATGTCAAACTAAAATCACGTAATTGAAAGTGTTTTTAATATATACTGATATTTAATCTAATCATTGTCATCGTCTTCGTCCTCGTCCTCAGCCTCATCATCATCCTCATCCTCATTATCGACTTCATCTGTATCCTCATCCTCATCAAGTTCTTCTTCTTCATCCTCTTCCTCAATAGTTGGGACAAGACGTCTCTTTCTTCCTGATTGACAGCTAAGTATTGTGTATCAACCCCTCTTCCCTCTATTTTCCTCAACAATATTTTTAACATCCATGGTATCCGAATGTTGTACCAAGTATTGGGACTTTTCGATCTGGTCCTCTTGGTATGAATGTATTTCTAGATTTAATCTTGCATACTGCCCACCAGTCAAATCAATCTCTACGATGCCTTGGGTAGCTTGTATAGTAGACTTGAACAGCCTGACTTGCTATTGGAAACGTATCGGACCCTCTATACCTCCTGTGATAATTTATATCGACGAATCCAAATTGTTTATCGATTCTCCAACCGATATTTGGTATCGTATCGAACCACTCACATTTGAACATCATAATATGCATATCATATGGTGCACTATATTGTAAATCTATAATATCCCGAAACACTCCATAATAGTCAAAGTCCGGCTCGTCATCATAGATGGTGCCTCTTATGCAAACACCAGAATCCTTGGTACTGAAGCCGTCATTAAGAAATTTACCATTTATAGCATTCTGAGTTACCTTAAACTTGAAGCCATCACTACCAAAATTTATCGAATTAGCGACGGCCCTATCCGTCGCCAATCAGACGGGAATTCCTATTAGCGACCGATCACTGACGGTTTTTGGCCAAAAAATTCGTCGACAATCAGCTCGTCGCTAATAACGGTCCGTCGCTACGTAGTCGTCAAGCGACGGACTGGCGACGGCATGTCGACTTCACCATACGAATCATTAGCGACTACTTTCCGACGGACTTTCGTCCATTCCAAGTATTAAATACTGAACTGTTTAGATAATAGCGACGTAACGTTCCGTCGGTAAGCAGTAGTAATAGAGTATCAGAGTGTATCATTCCGTCGCTAATTCGTCGACCGTCGTCGATAACAAAGGATGGATTAGCGATGGCCTACTGATGAAATATCCGTCGACAAGGTTCTGGAAATGCTTGACATTTCCAGAACCATGGCGACGGAATAGTCGTCGCTATTCCATCGATAACAGTCGACGGAATACGGACGGATTATCCGTCGACCATATTCTGGAAATTCTTGGTATTTCCAGAACAAGGGCGACGGAAAGGTCGTCGCTATTCCGTCGAACTATATACCGTGCCGACGGATATGCCGTCGACCATCCGTCGCTACCTGAAAATATTATAAAATCTCCAGTTAGCGACGGATTTGCCGTCGAAATGTAGTCAGAAACTTGTAATATCCGTCGCGTAACGGTCACAAGTCCGTCGCTAACTGAGAATATTTTGAAAAAAAATTTATAGTGCTTTCCCTGTTCGCAAAAATATGCATAAACCAAACCAATATATAATGCACACCAATTATCCAACAATCACATAGACCAAATATATAATGCACACCAATTATCCAAGAATCACATAGACCAAATATGCACATACGAATTTAATGCACACCAATTATCCAAGAATCATATAGACCAAACCAAATTAATATAAAATAGACATCAATTATCCTAAAGAGTAACCTAATATCCGTCGTTATAATCCGATCATAGCACAAATATTCCAAAATTCCCACAAATATTCTAAAATTCCCACAAATATTCCAAAATTCCCACAAATATTCTAAAACACATAGGAAAATCGACTTTGGCCTCAACAAAGATCGCAAGTCAGACGATGAATCCTCACAGCCAGGGATCATAGTTGCGTTGAGGCATGTACCATTCTATCAGCCACTTTGCATACGAAGGCTCAATCTGGTTGAGGTGTTCTGTAGGGACAGGAGGGTCGGTCCCGATGCTACTACTCTCTGACGGTGGCTCCTCCTTAACTTCAAGCTTGGGAGCAATCTCTTCCCTGATGGTCATCGGTTCTTTCTTGACGTCGACCTTTGGTAACACCTCCTCCTTAACATTCGTCGGCTCTTGTTTGACGACGGGGACTTCCTCCGTGTCGACCTCCAAGGGTTTCTTGCCTCGACCCCTTCCTCGACTAGCAGTACCACCTCGACGAGTCCTAGGAGCCATCTTTCTTACAACAGAAATTTTCATATAGGGTAAAGAAATTTACTGAAATTATAAAAGTTGTGCCGTTGGTTTTTTGCGTTCATCATCATTAGAGGGAGCAGCACTGGAAAAGTTGTGACGTTGGTAGCATGAGAGAGTAAAAATCTGTATAACAAGACTAACAGAATTACTATGTAATCATGTACTCACCAATAACCGGATGTAACTGGAGTCGTTGGGCCTATCGTGCAGTAATTTATGGATTCGCTGGTATAGGCCAGATGTACTTAGTATCTAGTGTATCAGATTAGTATCGGTCTATCGGTTTGGTATAGGACGTATCATATTGGTATTGGCCTTAACAAATTGGTATCGTCCTATATCCGATATGTACATGTATCGGCCGAATAGCTAGGATTCATATTGGCCTTATCGATTTGGTATCGGTCATATCCGATAGGTATCGGCCGTGTTGGATTAGTATAGACTATTTCGGATTAGTATCGTAGAAGGTTTAGTAACAACTGTACTTGGATTTCTCTCTTCTCGAGCTAGAATACCATTGCAAAAGAATCACCAGATCGTGATTGGCCAGTTACAGTAACATACATACTTCCTTTTTTATCAGAAAAAGCGAGATTGAAAAGGAAGTATGTATGTTCTGTAACTGGCCATCTACGCTCTCGTGACTCTCTTGCAATGGTAATCTAGCTCTAGAAGAGAGAAATTCAAGTACAGTTGTTACTAAACCTTCCACGATACTAATCCGAAATGGTATATAATAATCCAACACGGTCGATACCTATCGGATATGACCGATACCAAATCGATAAGGCCAATATGAATCCTAGCTATACGGCCGATACATATCGGATAGGACGATACCAATTCGCTAAGACCAATACCAACCGATACGGCCCATACCAAAATGATAGATCGATACTAATCCGATACGGTCAATACTTATAAGTACCTACGGTCCAGGAGGTTGATCCGCTAGTACATCCATGTACGATCAACGAAGTAACGATCCATTTCAATTTGGATGTGAAAATCTGTATCGTAAGACAAACTAAACATAATCAGTTCTATTTCACATGCTTAATTGCCAAGTATGGGAACGAATGGCTCAGAACACAACCCAAAATTCATTCTAGCATACATTAGTGTGAATCATCTACGTTCTGTACATATAGTGTAGTATATGTTCTTATCGTATCTAGTATCTGAAGGATGTAACAGAATCAAGATGAACTCACATAATGTAATATTAAGACATCATCTACTACTATATAAGATATAGTGATAGGTTGTCGTATCATTATTGTCGAGGGATGAGGGTCGGAGGACAGTCAACTTTATCTACGGATACATAGTTTCTGCCTCGCCAGTCGAATGGCTTAATTGCCAAGTATGGGAACGAATGGCTCAGAACACAACCCAAAATTCATTCTAGCATACATTAGTATGAATCATCTACGTTCTGTACATATAGTGTAGTATATGTTCTTATCGTATCTAGTATCTGAAGGATGTAACAGAATCAAGATGAACTCACATAATGTAATACTAAGACATCATCTACTACTATATAAGATATAGTGATAGGTTGTCGTATCATCATTGCCGAGGGATGAGGGTCGAAGGACAGTCAACTTTATCTACGGCTACATAGTTTCTGCCTCGCCAGTCGAATGGCTGTAGGGACTATGTCCTTGAGACAGTGAACAAGCATCTTCCTTCTCCTCTCCTCCACCATGGCTCTGAACCCATCTGCTCCTCCCTACTTCCCTTCTTCTTATTTGACTCTCTCAGCCACATATGATATCCAGCTCAAGTGTAGAGTCGGGAGAGAAGAAGTGGGCAGGAAGAGGAAGGGGAAGCAGCACAGCCGGCGGTATGACCCGGAGGAAGTAAAAAGGTTTTCTTCAACATACGTAGGAGAACTATAAGGATATATCTTTTCACAACATATCACCATGTCAAAGACCCTTAATGTAACAACCATGTTACCGCGGTGTCGGAAGACTAACATGTCATAATTTTCTAAATCGTGTGTTTTGACATAATCCTCCAACCGAATTTCAGTTCTATGTAATAATGCAAGATTACTACATAGGAGGAAAGAGTTGGGAGGATTATGTCAAAACATACGGCTTAAAAACTTATGACATGTTAGTCTTTCGAAACCGCGGTAACATGATATTCACATGAAGGGTCTTTGACAAGGTGACATGTTGTGAAAAGATATATCCTTATAGTTCTCCTACGGATGTTGAAGAAAACCTTTGTACTTCCTCCGGGTCATGCCGTCGGCTGTGCTACTTCCACCTCCTCTTCCTGCCCACTTCTTCACTCCCGACTCTATACTTGAGCTGGATATCATATGTGGCTGAGAGAGTCAAATAAGAAGAAGGGAAGTAGGGAGGAGCAGATGGGTTCAGAGCCATGGTGGAGGAGAGGAGAAGGAAGATGCTTGATCAGAACGGATGGCTCAGAACACAACCCAAGATTCATTCTAGCATACATTAGTGTGAATCATCTATGTTCTGTACATATGGTGTAGTACATGTTCTTATCGTATCTAGTATCTGAAGAATATAACAGAATCAAGATAAACTCACATAATGTAATACTAAGACATCATCTACTACTATATAAGATATAGTGATAGGCTGTCGTATCATCATTGCCGAGGGATGAGGGTCGGAGGACAGCCAACTTTTTCTACGGCTACATAGTATCTGCCTCGCCAGTCGAATAGCTGCAGGGACTATGTCCTGTTCACCATGTCGTACCGTAGACTAATGCAAATGGAGCTGGAAATATCCGTCGCTAACCGGTCACTAGTCCGTCGGTAACTGAGAATTTTTTTGAAAAAAAATTGCAGTACTTTTCCTGTTCGCAAAAATATGCATAAACCAAACCAATATATAATGCACACCAATTATCCAACAATCACATAGACCAAATATGCACATACGAATTTAATGCACACCAATTATCCAAGAATCATATAAACCAAACCAAATTAATATAAAATAGACATCAATTATCCTGAAGAGTAACCTAATATCCGTCGTTATAATTCGATTTATCTTCAAGTGTGAGAACGGATGGCTCAGAACACAACCCAAGATTCATTCTAGCATACATTAGTGTGAATCATCTATGTTCTGTACATATGGTGTAGTACATGTTCTTATCGTATCTAGTATCTGAAGAATGTAACAGAATCAAGATGAACTCACATAATGTAATACTAAGACATCATCTACTACTATATAAGATATAATAATAGGTTGTCGTATCATCATTGCCGAGGGATGAGGGTCGGAGGACAGTCAACTTTATCTACGGCTACATAGTTTCTGTCCCGCCAGTCGAATGGCTGCAGGGACTATGTCCTGATCACCATGTCGTACCGTAGATTAATGCAAATGGAGCTGGAACTGCTGCAAAAATATAGTACTACCTCACCATGTCGTACCATTTTACTCTTTCTCTCTCTATCTCTCTCTCTCCTTCCCTCCTCCGGCGCTCTCACTCTCTCCGGCGCTCTCACACTACTAATTCCTATGTGTTTTAAGTGTGAGAACGGATGGCTCAGAACACAACCCAAAATTCATTCTAGCATACATTAGTGTGAATCATCTATATTCTGTATATATATCGTGTAGCATATGTTCTTATCGTATCTAGTATCTGAAGGATATAACAGAATCAAGATGAACTCACATAATGTAATACTAAGACATCATCTACTACTATATAAGATATAGTGATAGATTGTCGTATCATCATTGCCGAGGGATGAGGGTCGAAAGACAGTCAACTTTATCTACGACTACATAGTTTCTGCTCGCCAGTCGAATGGCTGCATGGACTATGTCCTTGAGACAGTGAACATATACACCATGAATCCAAACCCCATATTAACATTTACTAATCCAAACACCACCAAACTAATGGATAACACCCAATATGGATAGCACATTATTTAGCCAATATATAAACTCAGATGAATTTGAGAAGTAAAGCCCCCCGCCGCCCCCGACCAAAGCCCGCCGCCCCAAGCCCGCCGCCCAGTAGTTCGGTTGCATATATATATGAAGAGTGCTTATGGCTGTGCGTCGGTTGTAAATACCCCCGACGCCCCCGCCCCAAGCCAGCTGCCCAGGCCCCGACGCCGCCGCCCCAAGCCCGCCGCCCAGACCCCGACGCCCCCGCCCCAAGCCCACCGCCCAGCCCCCGACCCAAGCCAGCAGCCCAGCTCCCGACGCCCCAGCCCCAAGCCTACCGCCCAGCCCCCGACACCCCCGCCCCAAGCCCACCGCCCAGCCCCTGACCCAAGCCAGCCGCCCAACCCCCGACGCCCCAGCCCCAAGCCTGCCTTCCAGCCCCCGACGCCCCCGCCCCAAGCCCACCACCCAACCCCCGAACCAAGCCAGCCGCCCAGCCCCCGACGCCCCAGCCCCAAGCCCGCCGCACAGCCCCCGACGCCCCTGCCCCAAGCCCACCGCCCAGACCCCGACCCAAGCCAGCCGCCCAGCCTCCGACGCCCCAGCCCCAAGCCCGCCGCCCAGCCCCCGACGCCCCCGCCCCAAGCCCACCGTCCAGCCCCCGACCAAGCCAGCCGCCCCAGCCCCGGATGCCCCAGCCCCTAACCCAAGCGCGCCGCCCAGCCCCAGACGCCCCAGTCCCAAGCGCGCCGCCCAGTCCCCGACGCCCGCCGCCCCAAGCCCGCCGTCCAGCCTCCGACGCCCCCGCCCCAAGCCCGTCGCTATCGCTGCCCCTATACGACACCACGAGAGAGAGAGAGAGAGATCGAGAGAGAGAGAGAGAGGGGTTACCTTCGGGAGAGAGAGAGGAGAGGATGCCGACGCCGACACCGGCGCCGATCACCGAAGCCGACACCGACGAGAGGGAGAGAGAGTGAGGAGAGAGAGTGAATTTAGGGGGAATGCAAAAAGTTCCTCCCGCCGTTTCATTTAAAGTCTGGTACGTATATTTAGCGACGGACTGGCGACTGTTTGTAAACCGTCGCCCAGTAGTCGCCCTATTTTTTACTTGCCGACTGAATATCCGTCGCTACATAGTCGAAGAAATGTCCCGCCAATTCTCTACACAATTCCCGCCAAATAATCGACTACCTAGCGACGAGAATTTTTCTGTCGCTATATCTCCGACTCCCTAGCGACGGATGTGCGACCTTTCCTCCCCCTAAAATTAAAATAAAAAACGTAAAGACGTGTGGTCGGTAAGCCGTCGGCGAGCTGTCACTAAGCCGTCGCTAACGCCGACTGAAAATTTCTGTCGCTAATTGTCCGTCGCTAATTTACTGTATTTTGGTAGTGCATTAACGACATAGCCTGGCCAAGTCTTTGCATGCTTTTTCGGTCCCAATGCCAAATAACGAATACTATTATTTGTGAGTATTATTTCAGGCAATAAAACCTGTAAACAAATATTGATAATTTAAAAATTTTAGATGCATATATTTTAATGGTAGCCACATAAATTATTATCCCAGTTACTTACGTATTTGTGAAACCAGGACGGAAAGGTACAATCAACTTCTCTTTGAAGTCCTTCATCGATAATATCGGGTGTCCTCATTTGGACTTCATCTCTAAATACACTGTTAGAGAGTAAAAATAAGTGTAGTCAGTTACTTCACCAAATTAGAGATTATAATGAGTGTAAGTGTAGTCACTTACTTCTTCAAATCTCTCACTTCTTGTATGTCACAATTTAACAAGACATATCGGTGAGCGGCATCATAATCCTCAGTCAACCACCGTTTCTTACTAGCCCCAATAGGCTTACCCCTTATATTGAATATACCTCCATCCTCAACGTCCTCGTCATTCCTTTGAGGTCTATTTCGATTTGTCTTAACATGAGTATCGAAATAAATGGAGTAGAAGTTTGATACCTCCTCAATAAGATATGCTTCGCATATCGAAGCCTCTATATGAGCCTTGTTGCCAACTTTCTTCTTTAAGTGGTGTAGGTATCTAGAGAGAGAAATTATCAGTGTAGTTAAAAATAAAATTCAACTTAAATTATATTAATTTTTATGTACCTCTCAAATGGGTACATCCATCGATGATGAACAGATGCACCGATACGGGCTTTGTATGCTAGATAAATCGGTAGATGCTCCATGCTGTCGAAGAAGCCCAGAGGAAATATTTTCTCTAACTTGCAAATTGTTAAGATAATCTTCTCCTCAAGTTCAACCATGTGTTGTACCGTCAACTTAGTTGAACAAATATCCCTGAAGAATGTAGATAGCTCGGCCAACGGAACCCATACAGAAGAAGGCAACAACTCTCTCAACATAATGGACAGTAATCTTTCCATAAACACGTGGCAGTCGTGACTCTTCATTCCCGTTAGCTTGCGTTCATTGAGATCAACGTATCTAGACAAATTCGACACATAGCCGTCGAGAAATCTTAAAGTAGATATCCACTTGCAGATTATTAATATATCTTCCTTGCTCAATGTGTATTGTGCTACCGGCTTAGTTAATTGTCCACCAGCTCCCCTTTGTATCAAGTTCAGATGAGGACGCTTGCATATCTCGGCAATGTCTTGTCTTGCTTTTGGATTGTTCTTCGTCTTTTCTTTAATATCCATGACGATATTGAAGACATTATCGAACACATTCTTTTCGATATGCATGACATCAAGATTATGCCTTATAATATTATCTTTCCAATAAGGCAAGTCCCAAAAGATACTCTGTTTGGTCCAGTTATGGCTTTGTCCGAACCCCTCGACACAATTGTTCGATGGATCTTCAATTACGGAGGGCAAGTCCTTTACATCATCCCAAATATCATATCCCGACAATCTGGCAGGGGGATAAAAAAATTCTTGTTTTTCAGCTCTGAACGCGTCCTTGTTCTTTCTCCAAGGATGACTCGCAGGCAGAAATTGACGATGACAGTCAAAGAAAGAAAATTTTCCTCCCTGCTTCAGGCGGAACGCCTTACTATTTTCCATGCATATCGGACAAGACATCCTGTCGTGAGTACTCCATCCCGATAGCATACCGTATGCTGGAAAATCATTTATTGTCCACATCAGTGAAGTTCTTATCTGAAAGTTCTGTTTCCGGGAAATATCATAGGTCGCGACGCCGATCTCCTACAGCTGTTTAAGCTCATCCACCAACGGCTGTAAATATATATCGATGTTCTTTGTCGGATTTTTGGGACCCGGTATGATAGCTGTCAAGAACATATAATGAGTCTTCATACACATCCATGGTGGCAGATTATAAGGGGTAAGAATGACCTGTCAGCAGGAGTATTGAGATCTTGACTGCCCAAAAGGGACGTAGCCATCAGAACATAGCGCCAGCCATACATTTTTAGGCTCTGCAGCAAAATCTGGATGACACAAGTCAAAAAATTTCCACGCCTCTCCGTCCGAAGGATGTGACAATTCTCCATCGTCGTTTGTGTGTTCTTCGTTGTGCTCCGTCATGTGTTCAGCTATATTCAGAGACATATACATCCTCTGTAAGCGCTTCGTGATCGATAAGTAATGCATATACTTGTAAGGACGTCATTTTCTAGTTGACTTTCCTTTTTCCTTTACTGGCTTGTAACGATCCGCATTACAGAAGCTGCAACTTTCTATGTCCTCTTTCTCCTTGTAGTACAACATGCAACCTTTGCGACAACAATCTATCTTATCGTACCCCAGTCCCAGTTTTCGGACCATTATCTTTGACATATAAAAGTTTTTTGGGAGCTCTTTTGATTCCTTCGGTAAGATCTCTCTCGCTAGTTGTGTAATTCGATCATAGCAAGCTTGTGGCAAGTTAAAATCAGACTTTATGCTCAACAACCGCATCGTCACTGATAGTACGAAATGAGTATCATAACCAGTATGTAGAGGAGTATCTGTATCCTGAAATATATCATAGAACTCCTTCGCCTCGGGATTAGGATCCTCCGGATCAAAATTAGGCCCTGTCGCATCGTACACCATATCTCGTGCAAGATTCTGCAGGTCTCCATAATTAACAGAGCATCCTTCGTCTTCGATGACAAAATCCGTTGCAACATGATCATTAAAAGCATAAGTAGTAGCATTCGTAACCTGTCTTTCCGCATATAGTTTATATTGCGATGACCATATGTCATAATCACGTACGAAACCCTTACGTGTCAAATAATCTCTCACAGTCACCACTTTCGCGTAACGTCTATTGCGACAATTACGATATGGACACTTGATTTTGGTACCGTCCATGTACTGAGCTTTGCTCATGGCATACTTAAGAAACACTTCCACGTCTGCCTAAAAATTGCCACTCACACCTATTCTGCTCTCGTGTTATCGTTTGTACATCTATGTATGATAAAAGAAGTAACGATCCATCGCAGATTGGAGGTAAAAATATGTATCATAGGACTAACAAAATTACTATGTAATCATGTACTCACCAATAACCGGATGTAACTGGAGTCCTTGGGCCTATCGTGCAGTAATTGGTGGATCCACTGGTATAGGCTGGATATACTTAGTATCGACCGTATCAGAGTAGTATCGGTGTATCAGTTTGGTATAGGACGTATCAGATTAGTATTGGCCTTAACAAATTGGTATCGTCCTATCCGATATGTACATGTATCGGCCGTATAGCTAGGATTCATATTGGCCTTATCGATTTGGTATTGGTCATATCCGATAGGTATCGACCGTGTCAGATTAGTATCGACCCTTTCGGATTAGTATCGTGGAAGGTTTAGTAACAACTGTACTTGGATTTCTCTCTTCTCGAGCTAGAATATCATTGCAAGAGAGTCACCAGATCGTGATTGGCCAGTTACAGTAACATACATGCTTCCTTTTCCATCAGAAAAAGCGAGATTGGAAAGGAAGCCTGTATGTTCTATAATTGGCCAGCTACGCTATCGTGACTCTCTTACAATTGTAATCTAGCTCTAGAAGAGAGAAATCCAAGTACAGTTGTTACTAAACCTTCCACAATACTAATCTGGTACTGTCGATAATAATTCGATATGCCGGTACCTATCGGATATGGCCGATACCGAATCGATAAGGCCAATACGAATCCTAGCTATACGGCCAATACATATCGGATAGGACGATACCAATTCGCTAAGACCAATACCAACCGATACGGCCTATACCCAATCGATAGATCGATACTAATTCGATACGGTCAATACTTATAAGTACCTACGGTCTAGGAGGTTGATCCGCTGGTACATCCGTGTAGGATCAACGAAGTAACGATCCATTTCAATTTGGATGTGAAAATCTGTATCGTAAGACAAACTAAACATAATTAGTTCGATACCGATACCGATACCAATTCTGATACTCAATGAAATATTCTGATACCGATACCGATACCGATACCGATACAGATTGGTGGTGGGACGAGCCATAATTCGCTGATTTGGTTTTGGTTTCGGTTTTGAACATACTAAATTTTAAAAAATTTGGTTCGATTTCGGATTTGAATATACTAAATTCGGTTCGGTTTCGGTTTTCAATATACTAAATTTACTTATTCGGTTTCGGTTTTGAATATACTAAATTTGGTTCGGTTTCGGTTTTGAATATACTAAATTCGGTTCAGTTTCGGTTTTCAATATACTAAATTTACTTATTCGATTTCGGTTTTGAATATACTAAGTTTGGTTCAGTTTCGGTTTTGAATATACTAAATTTGGTTTTCAATATACTAAATTTACTTATTCAGTTTCGGTTTCGGTCCAAAGTTTATATATACTCCTATATATTGTCACGCCCCAGAACCAGAATACTGGCAAGTAGGGACGGACAAGGCCAGCTACGTATACCAAAGTACTCCAGTACTCCGAAATAACGTATAAGCTGTATAGATGGGGGTCACTGCTACAAACCAACAGTCAATCCTAGGACACAAAAACCTAGATATCTCAGTCTCAGACAAGAAGTAAAGTACAAGAATATGATCATCATGTATATAAGACAGTAAAGCGTCCCAAACCATAATATATAGATGATCATGAAGCTAGTAATACAAAATAAAGAACTAGCAAGACTAAGTAATACATGATCAGCTCTAGCTGCAGTCTAGAAATATAACATCATGTCTAAGCCCGTAGGCCAAATGTCAAGTCCAAAACACGAGCTAAACACGTGCTCGGTGGCTAAACGCCTCAAAAGAATATATACAGAAGAGAGTGGGTAAGAGAAAGAACACCCACTCAAGTCCCCTGGTGCTCCGGGTGGTCACCATCGAGAGGAAGGTCCGGAAGATCCTCGGGCTCCTCAACTAGATCTGGTCAATGCAAAACCAGTGGGGTCAGACCCCCAATAGCAAGTACCACAAAGGAAGCCAAACTATGAACTAAAACCAATCTAATTCTAACAAGCAATGGATAGAGACATAAAGGTAAAGCTAATCGAGACTTGTGCACTACCAATGCACTTATCCCGATGAGAGACAATAAACAACATGTCATATAGAGTTAACTGTAGATATGTAAAGGAAGACATCATTTGTAAACCTGTTATGTGAGCATTTTAAAGGAAACTTGTCATGTAAGGCATTTAAAGAAAACTTGTTAACTTGTCTTGTAGAGCATGTTAAGTAGATTGGACATGTGAGCATGTTATGTAACTGGAGCATGTGAGCATGTGGTGAAGCCGAGCATGTAGTAGAAAGAATAGCATGTAAGGAATGACAAGAAGCTAAGTACTACAATAAGATAAACTGGAGCAAGACTAGACTAGACAAGAATGGACTCCATCCATCAATCACGGCCAAGCAATGATTATGGCTTAATACTTTAGCTAACTAGGGTTGTCACAATCCTAATTACTAATAAATGCAAGTCTGAGAATTCCAAGTCCAGCACCTGCCTGCTACTACCTGAGTGGTCCAAGCCAAAAGAAAAGAAGTATAGCAGACACACTGCAGTAAGATACATGTGTCCTAAAGAGGTGCCCCACTCGACGGTGTGCTGGAAGAGTGCTCATCATGACAGATAGCTCTAAATTCCATGTATATATATATAATGCCAAGATCAAAGGGGCAACAGGTAACTGGGAAATTCTCAATGATCTAAGTATTCAAGCTAGTTGTTTAGTCCTTAACATTTTCTTGTTGGATTCCGGGTGTGGCATTCCGCAGAATCCATCCTAGACATGAGACATGCAAGACTGGACAAGACAAACAAGATTGTGCGCTATAACAAGCCACAACAAGACATGACAATATCAAGGCAAGAGTGCGCTACGACGAGCCACTATCAAGAAGCTAGACATGTACTAGAATCAAGAGTGCGCCATGACAGGCCACTATCATGTAAGCAAGAAAAAGACATGTTCAAGAGTGCACCACGACGGGTCACTATCAAGTAGGCAAGAAGACATAGCAACAATTATCATAGCTTGTAAGAAAGAATCTATCAAAAGACATATCATGGCATGTGGAGAAGAATAGTCAAGGCTAAGTACATTTCATAAAATATTGAACATGTGTTAGTATCAAGTCTATATAGGGTGTACAATCATTTTCTAACTATGCAAGATCATCTAATCATGTTAAAAAATTATTACAATCGAAGAAAATATCAAAAATGGACAAAAACGGGCAGAAACGGACAAAAACAGACAAAAATAGCCTAACAGGATTATCCAGCGGATTACGGCGGATTTCCGGCGGATTTTTCGGATTGAAACAGCAAGTTTTGTGGTGCAAGTTCGGATTTTCCGACGGATTTCCGCGGATTTCCGACGGATTTTCCGAACCGTCACAGAAAGTTGATTTTTGAAGTAAAAACTTGTTTCGGCCATAAAAACTTCGTTTTAAATCGAAATTCGGATTTTCAAAAGTCAAAATTGCATAGAATTGAATTTCCTACAACATGGAAGTATTAGTTTTCACAAATCAAAATATTTGATAGATCAATATCTCAAAATACTCCAAAACAGGGGTTCTCGGAACACCGAAACGGGTTCCGATTGCCACCAAACTCAAAATCCATGATATACAAATTATGTGAGGGCCTCATATATGTATATGTGATCAAGATACATGATGGAAACACTAGTATCACTCTTGATACCAAGTTTTCTACTAAGTCAATATTAGGTTTAACAGAAAATCAAAATCTTGCTTAAACAAAATTTAGAAACATGCATATAGACGAGAATCATAAGGAAAACATATTTAACAAAATGAGTTTAAGGCAATTCTAAGCATTTAACACCAAGAAAAACAAAAATGACAACCAAATAATATGGTTCATGGATTTGGCAAGATGTACTTGCCTAGGTTAAGCTCCAAGCCTAATCTTCTACTCCTCCTCCTAGGGGGGTTAGACACCACACCCAAGGCCTCAAGGCCAAGCTCTTGGCAAGCTCTAAGGGGGAGAGAAGGGAAGAAGAAATGAAAAGAGAGTGAAGAGAATGAAAAGAGTGAGGAGAGAGAAAGTGAAATGATATATATAGAAGGGGGAATTAATCTTAGCCGTTGGATCATGATCCATGTGAAAATTTAGGTCAATCATGGCCATTCAAACAAAACCAAATGTCCAATGGATAATAGAGTGCATCTACACTATTCACGAAAATATCTAAACACTATTTACGAAAATATCCAAAACACTATTCACGAAAATATCTGAAATCGAAAATATCCAAAATGTGGAAAATCCGTCTGGACGATATGCCGTCGGTATACTCCGGTATACTGGCGGTATGCCGGCCAAGAAGAAAATCTATAAGTTTAGGAAAATTTTTAAAGCATTACGAAAATCAAGAAAATACGAAATACACTACAAAATACGTATCCGTATATAAATACCGATACTGTGAGACGAGTCTCACAACTCTCCACAACTTAAAATAAATTCCGTCCTCGGAATTTTCTAAATCTAGTCAAGCATGAAAACCAAACCAAAGAGCTAGAAAAATCATATCAATCAAAACAAAGCATGGCATGTTGGTAAGATAAAGACGACAGGGATATAAGTAAATGCGTAAGCAATAACACAACTATAATCAAGAAGGGATGGAGGCATATGAATAAATATATCTCCTTAGTCAGTTGAGTAGGAGCAGGCCTACGCTGACTCCACAACTTAGATAAAAGTCAAGTCTCCAAATAAGCCGGTACCAATGACTTAATCCAAGACATGACTCTACCCAGGACTTATCTTCGTAGTCGATACCAATGAAGTTATCACATGCCTCGACTACGAAGACAGAAGAGTGAGCCGAAAAACTTGCCAAATATGCGTAACCCAAGAGATAAATAAGAGTGGAAGAAGAACAGGACAATACCTACAACATAATCGCCTTCGGCCAAAATCTGCTCTAACATACCAAACTCTGCCTGCCCACATCTCGAAACTGCTGCTCTGACCTGCTGCTGCTGAATCGGTACATGAGCCATATACTGCTGGACTGCCGGGGTAGCCGGTGAAGCTGGACTCTGACAGGACTGACCCTGCTGGCTGATCGGGCTGAACTGACACCTCTGTCCTCGGGTCAACTCTGAACTCTGCCCCTGAATGCTGGGACTGATCCTCCTTAATTGGCCTGACAGAAGATTGCTGACCTGCCATCGGCAAAACCCAAACAAGATGATCGAAAGGATTAAGAACCGTGCCCTTGAAAGTTAAAGGACACAAGGATTAAATCGAGAGAACAGGAAGGATCAACGATCAAAGCAGATACCAGGTCAAATATCAAGGGTAGAGAGTAATACAAAGGATATCAATGGAGAAGAAATTATGACTGAGATAACTACCAGCAACCCCCATATATCTGATAAATCAGACCTGCATGGGCCACCACTAAAACCTATGTCACGCCCCAGAACCAGAATACTGGCAAGTAGGGACGAACAAGGCCAGCTACGTATACCAAAGTACTCCAGTACTCCGAAATAACGTATAAGCTGTATAGATGGGGGTCACTGCTACAAACCAACAGTCAATCCTAGGACACAAAAACCTAGATATCTCAGTCTCAGACAAGAAGTAAAGTACAAGAATATGATCATCATGTATATAAGACAGTAAAGCGTCCCAAACCATAATATATAGATGATCATGAAGCTAGTAATACAAAATAAAGAACTAGCAAGACTAAGTAATACATGATCAGCTCTAGCTGCAGTCTAGAAATATAACATCATGTCTAAGCCCGTAGGCCAAATGTCAAGTCCAAAACACAAGCTAAACACGTGCTCGGTGGCTAAACGCCTCAAAAGAATATATACAGAAGAGAGTGGGTAAGAAAAAGAACACCCACTCAAGTCCCCTGGTGCTCCGGGTGGTCACCATCGAGAGGAAGGTCCGGAAGATCCTCGGGCTCCTCAACTAGATCTGGTCAATGCAAAACCAGTGGGGTCAGACCCCCAATAGCAAGTACCACAAAGGAAGCCAAACTATGAACTAAAACCAATCTAATTCTAACAAGCAATGGATAGAGACATAAAGGTAAAGCTAATCGAGACTTGTGCACTACCAATGCACTTATCCCGATGAGAGACAATAAACAACAACATGTCATATAGAGTTAACTGTAGATATGTAAAGGAAGACATCATTTGTAAACCTGTTATGTGAGCATTTTAAAGGAAACTTGTCATGTAAGGCATTTAAAGAAAACTTGTTAACTTGTCTTGTAGAGCATGTTAAGTAGATTGGACATGTGAGCATGTTATGTAACTGGAGCATGTGAGCATGTGGTGAAGCCGAGCATGTAGTAGAAAGAATAGCATGTAAGGAATGACAAGAAGCTAAGTACTACAATAAGATAAACTGGAGCAAGACTAGACTAGACAAGAATGGACTCCATCCATCAATCACGGCCAAGCAATGATTATGGCTTAATACTTTAGCTAACTAGGGTTGTCATAATCCTAATTACTAACAAATGCAAGTCTGAGAATTCCAAGTCCAGCACCTGCCTGCTACTACCTGAGTGGTCCAAGCCAAAAGAAAAGAAGTATAGCAGACACACTGCAGTAAGATACATGTGTCCTAAAGAGGTGCCCCACTCGACGGTGTGCTGGAAGAGTGCTCATCATGACAGATAGCTCCAAATCCCATGTATATATATATAATGCCAAGACCAAAGGGGCAACAGGTAACTGGGAAATTCTCAATGATCTAAGTATTCAAGCTAGTTGTTTAGTTCTTAACATTTTCTTGTTGGATTCCGGGTGTGGCATTCCGCAGAATCCATCCTAGACATGAGACATGCAAGACTGGACAAGACAAACAAGATTGTGCGCTACAACAAGCCACAACAAGACATGACAATATCAAGGCAAGAGTGCGCTACGACGAGCCACTATCAAGAAGCTAGACATGTACTAGAATCAAGAGTGCGCCATGACAGGCCACTATCATGTAAGCAAGAAAAAGACATGTTCAAGAGTGCACCACGACGGGTCACTATCAAGTAGGCAAGAAGACATGGCAACAATTATCATAGCTTGTAAGAAAGAATCTATCAAAAGACATATCATGGCATGTGGAGAAGAATAGTCAAGGCTAAGTACATTTCATAAAATATTGAACATGTGTTAGTATCAAGTCTATATAGGGTGTACAATCATTTTCTAACTATGCAAGATCATCTAATCATGTTAAGAAATCATTACAATCGAAGAAAATATCAAAAATGGACAAAAAACGGGCAGAAACGGACAAAAACAGACAAAAATAGCCTAACAGGATTATCCAGCGGATTACGGCGGATTTCCGGCAGATTTTTCGGATTGAAACAGCAAGTTTTGTGGTGCAAGTTCGGATTTTCCGACGGATTTTCGCGGATTTTCGACGGATTTTCTGAACCGTCACAGAAAGATGATTTTTGAAGTAAAAACTTGTTTCGGCCATAAAAATTTCGTTTTAAATCGAAATTCGGATTTTCAAAAGTCAAAATTGCATAGAATTGAATTTCCTACAACATGGAAGTATTAGTTTTCACAAATCAAAATATTTGATAGATCAATATCTCAAAATACTCCAAAACAGGGGTTCTCGGAACACCGAAACGGGTTCCGATTGCCACCAAACTCAAAATCCATGATATACAAATTATGTGAGGGCCTCATATATGTATATGTGATCAAGATACATGATGGAAACACTAGTATCACTCTTGATACCAAGTTTTCTACTAAGTCAATATTAGGTTTAACAGAAAATCAAAATCTTGCTTAAACAAAATTTAGAAACATGCAT
>JANAVB010018797.1:255000-307500 GCA_029216955.1 Iris pallida
AAGGTAAGCTGTGAATCTAGAGCTAGAACAAGGGCAAGTAAAACTGATCATGGCATGTACAAGAATCAAGAACCATCTATCTAGGTGTGTGAGTACTAGCTTCGATATATGGCCGGCTTGGGTCTGAACAAGGTCTAATGATCTAGCCAATCATACGTGGAGTGTATGATTAGCATTCACAAGGTCTACAAGAATAAACAAGGCGGATAATGACCACACATCTACACTAGTACTCCGCCTCCCTCCCGACTGGTAGAGTGGATCCAAATAAGACACGTCACGACACGGGATTGAACAAGAAGGGAGCAAGTCTCCTCGAGAATCGGTGTCCATATACTGCAAAAGAACTACAAGGGGCTTGCACAAGATATACCAAGACAACAAGGAATAACATCTCATGTCGGAATCCATGAATACCAATCCGTGTGACCAATGTGTCAAGAACAAGTATATCTACACTAAGTACATGAATTATAACAGTTATCATAAATTGAAAAAGTTATCAGAGAATGTACTCACCTGTGATGTGATAGAAAATGTCAACTGAGTCCAATACAGTGCCTCGAGAACCTAAAAATGAAATATTGTATCAATATAATGTTCTGGAAGTAAAAGCAAGTCAAACTAAGTCAAACTAGGTTAATCTAAGTCAAAGCAAGTCAAACTAGGTCAATCTAAGTCAAAGGTTGACTTACAGTTGACTTTTGTTCAACTGGTCAACTCTGGTCAACCCTTGGTCAACTCTAGGTCAAACTTGACTAACGTTGACTAACAATTAACTTTGGGTCAACTGGTCAACTTTGGTCAAGTTCTAGTCAATTCTAGGCTACGGTTGACTTCCGGTTGACTTTTGGTCAAAATAGTCACCTGTGGTCAACCGAGGTCAAAACTAGTCTATGTCCACTATTCCAAACCATTACCAACCATAACATCCTAATTATATCTATATCTTAATATAGTAAACTCATATCTTAGATTATAGGCATTACCTTAACTTACCCCCTTTTACCTTACCAAGGTAATCTCATTACCTTAGTCTCTATCCCATACTCTACCTACATAGCCCTCACTCTACTCATCCTTCAATACTTCACTAAGGTGTTCTAACACTCTACCCTCGTATCTCGATACCACACCATGGTATCTTGACACTCAAACTTGGTATCTTGAAGTATCTCGATACCTTACCCTTTACATAGGGTAAAACCCATTTACCTTGTGATACCATCTTGTTATCACAAGATACCACTCGAATCTAACCCTCACTCTAGCCCATAACCATCTATATCTCTATATCTAATCCTAACTCAAATCCAAGTATCATATATATGCATCTTACCCTCTAATGTGGAATACCTTAACATAGCACTTACCTTCACATTCCCTACTAACATGTGAACTACCTTATTTTTTACCACTCAACCCACTAACTTTCTAACCAATTAACACCACTCTAACACTCACAAATCGAGGAGTTATATAGGGGATATATAGTGGATATAGAGGGGTATATAGGAGGGTCAATTGGGGTGTATTGGAGGGTCAAAAAGGGGCAAAATGGGGGCTGCTGCTGCTGCCAAACTGCTGCTATTATTGCTGAATTTGCTGCTGCTGCTGCTACCCAAGTGCAGCAGCTTACTGCTGGTGCAGCTCCTATGCTCTCCCTCTTCCTCCCTCTCTACTTCACTCACTACTTCCCTCTCTACTTCCCTCTCTACCTCACTCTCTATCTATATATATAACCACTAATATATATATATATATATATATATATATATATATATATATATATATATATATATATATATATATATATATATATATTATATATATATATATATATATATACAACACAACCTATATATATATTGTTTTCCATAAATAAATTTACTTTATTTATTGTGTTTCTGGGAAAATTACAACTGTAGGAATCCGATCTAGAAGACGATCGCTTTATCCCTTGGACTATGCGAAGAAGAAAAGCTCTCAAGAATTTTACAGTAATTTAGATAGCTATGTATCTGTACAATGAATGAGAAAAGAACTCTATTTATAGAGTCAAAAATAACTGAAAAGATAACTGTCTTCATAACCTGTACATAGTTGAAAATCACGCAGGATTTAACATACGCAAGGTTATGAGCAGTTACTGGACGTGGCCTATAACTGTTGGACACATGGCAATCGTTCATGAGTCGTGTGCAAGTTATAGGACACGCAGGCGAGAGATCGGTGGCATGGCTGCCACGTACTCCAATTTGATGAAATCCACGCAGGCTTGTCGAAGACGAAATCCACGCAGACTTGGTTGAGGATGAAATCCACGCAGACTTGTTGAAGACAAAATCCACGCAGACTTGTTGAAGACGAAATCCACGCAGACTTGTTGAAGATAAAATCCATGCAGACTTGGGGCAGAAAGCTTCAGAATACACGCTAACTGGAAGCAGAAAGCTCAGAATTCACGCAAGCTTTAAGAAGGAACATAAAAGTTCAAAATACATGCAGACTTGAGTCAGGACTGCCAGCTGTCTTGATTTGACGTGCCTCGACTGACACAAAATCTTTGATATTTGATTACCTTGTCAGTCGCATTAAATGAAAATAAGGCCTTTTTGGCATGCCAACTTGGTGAAGGCTTAGTCTTGTTGAAGAAAATTTCGAAAGTCATGCAATAGTCGGCTGTGATCTCTCGAATCCCGTGCATACGTGGCATACGAGAAGACATTCTTCGACTGTCGTGCTGTCAGTCATAATGACACTCTGACAAATGATGAGCTGAACTCAGCGTATATTGAGAAAATAGTCTGGTAGAACCCAGCGTGTATTTTAGACATTGTCTTGATCAACTCAGCATGACTTTTAGACTTTGTCCTGATCAACTCAGCGTGACTTTCATTTTTGAGGCCTACAAAACCCTCTTCAAAGTTTTCGAAAGTTGAAAAGACTTCAAAATTTCGAAATACTTTGAAAACATGCAAATGAACTTATTAAATGTCATGATGACTCTTCATTTTTCGAGACTGATTGCATCCAATTTATGGTGGAATATGAACCGCCGGCGAGTTTCTTTATATAAACGTGGAGAAGATTCAGTTTTAATCTTCTTCTCGCATCAACATGACACCGAAGGAAAAAGCTGAGGAAGAAGCACGAAAGTTGGGTTTTTACGCACATGGCGACCCTAATTTCGGGGGTAAGGAACCGGAGCCTTTAGTTTTCGAGTTCAAAGATGACCCTACACAATTAGCCAAGAACTTCCTGAGCCATTTTGGTTTGGACGGCTCATCTTCTTCCAATGGGCGCAGCCTCGCAGAGCAGCGGGAAGCACTCGATGCTCTGTTACACCGTATGGGGGTCAATAGCGTAGAAGAATTGGGCGCCAAGCTCAGTCGCTCTGCAAAATAGGGCATGTCCTTTCATGTTTCTGTTTTGAAAATATTGCACTTCTTTTCCTCTTTTATCTATGTAAGGTCATCAGTGTCTCTTTATCTTTGCATTGAATGCTCAAATATTTCTGTGGTACAAATTTATGCTAAAAGCTAGCTTTACTCCGAATAGCGTGCGCCAATGAAGAGCCTTAGGAGGCACTCTTTGAATATTTCCAATGTTGTGCTATCTTTCAAAGCACACGTGACACTCGTTCCGTGGTTACAAGCGCTTTTTACTCGGATCTTTCCAAAAATAGGCTTGCACTTTGACCCTTAAATAGATAGCTGAGTTTCACGCATACTCATCTCTTCATTCTTCTTCTTCTTCTGAGAATGACCTTTTTTGCAAGATTCCATTCTCAACAAGAAATTGATGATAGCAATGCTTTCTGATCTTGATCTCGATGGTGAGACCAGCATAGTATGCGTACCACTTTTCACTGTTGAAGATGAGCTTTTGTTTCTGACTGAACAGGGTGCACCTGTCTTTGACTAGGCAATGTGTTTGTCTTTGTTTGGCCAGTGCACGCCTAATGACATTTCTGTTGATTAATTTCTTTTTCCTTGCTGCTTTCTGCAGGAGCTCGGCTGAATTTTTTTTTCAGAACTGGCATTGGCGATTTGGATGCTGTGGGGAGTATTCTTCTGACATCAACATCAGGGAGCTCATGCGCTTTTGATGCGCAAATCAGATAACTCAGAACTCTTCGTGGGATAGAAGGGTCTTCCTCCGATGGTAGGAAGAGCCTTTATATACGGAGAGTTGGATGGTGGAGTCAGCTCTACCCCGAAAAATCTGGTAGTAGAGTTCCTTTCACGGCAGAACTAGGAATTGTATCCCAATGTTGGATACATTCCTATCTCCTTTGAAAGGTCGCTCCTAATCCACCAGTTGTATTGGCAGCAACACGCCTTCGGGCTGCCATACCCTGGGGTTCTCCTCTCGTCTGAGAGAGAAGACCAGAGTTTGATTCCTGCTGTTCCGGTTGCCACTGGAGCTCAGACAGTCAGGAACTGCCACCAACAACGAACCCGTCAAAGAAGATCCAAAGAAAAAATAGATCTCTATTAGGTTTTCGTTGGTGTATAGAATGAAAATCCAAAATTGTAATAGATTTCCATTATGATTTGTAAGAAAGTCTAAGAAAATGTAATAGACTTTTTATGATGATATGAGAGTGGAAATGATAATTCTTCTATGCTCAATGATTTGTATCTATTTGGATGAATTGTGGACATGATAGATAATAAAATCTTCTTTTCTGATTTAGAGTACATAATACTATCAGAGGTAATATGGACGTGATAATATGTAGGAACTCAAAAGAAAATAGATTGATTTCTATGCAGAAGTCGAAAATGGAAAATGATAGATGAGTAGGTAGATTCAGCATTTATCCAGAGGTTATGAAAACGTGATAAATAACGAATCCCGACTTTTTAATAAATTGATAGAAGATAATGAACGGACGAACCGTCAGGTGATAATGAACGGGTGAACCGTCGGATGAATGTAATAAATGAACGGATGAACCGTCAGGTATTAATGAACGAGCGAACCGTCGGATGAATGTGTCGCTTCGTTATTTGAGGAACTTCTGCCTATAAATATAGCAGGAATCTGATAGGAACGAACACTTCTACTCTTCAACATAAAAATGTCGTCTGGAGAAGCATCCAAGAAGGCTGAAATCGCCCCGAAGGTTCAGAAGGGCACTGAAGACCACCCCGCAGATCCAGTTCAGCCAAAGAAGGCAGAAGCAGGCGAAAGTTCGTCTACACCCCGACCACCAAAGGACATTCTGAACTTCCTGCTCGAACCAGGAAGGACTGAAGAAGAAGAAACTATGAGGATAGCCGCTTGCAAGTTCCTCGTGGGTTCCAGCAAAGAAGTTCTCGGCTCTTTTGCTGACTATGTTTTTGAGAAGGACGGCAATGGCCCGCGTCCAAATGTAGAGAAGGATGATAGTGACCTTCCTTAATATCATGAAATAAAATTCGAATTTTATTTATAGACTTGAACTTGTCTAATGATTTACAAGCATTTATACATAATACTTTTTAAGGAATTTGCCATTAATAGGCATCATAACAATTCGACCGTCCAGATATGAGAGTTGATAAGCTCCATTTGAGAAAACTTTGTTCACAACATAAGGACCGTCCCACTTTGCATCAAACTTGCCTTTGCTCATATGAGTCATAGTCATAGGACGTCTGACTGTTAGAACAAGTTCTCCTTTTTGATATGCTCGAACTCTGACTTTTTTGTTAAAAGCTCTTGAGATTCTAGCTTGATAGAATTCGATATTCTGTTGAGCAGATAATCGCTTTTCATCCAGAGCTTCTAATTCCTGAAGTCGAAGACGATCATTATTCTCAGTGGTAAGTTCATTAGCGATTGCTATCCTTAAAGAAGGAATTTGAATCTCTAATGGAAGAACAGCTTCACATCCATACACCAGATAGAAAGGTGTACATTTGGTAGCATTACGAACTGTAGTGCGATAAGCCCACAGACATTCACCAAGTTTCTCACTCCAATTCTGTTTGTTGGTAGAAACAAACATCTTTAAGAGTTTGATGATAGTCTTGTTGAAAGCTTCTGCTAATCCGTTAGCTGCCGGATTATATGCGGTAGAAGCCACATTGTTGATCCGATGATCGTCATAGAATCGAGTAAACTTCTGGCTGACGAACTGTGGTCCATTATCATGAATAATGCGTCGAGGAACACCAAATCTATAGATGACATGATGCTTGATAAAGTTGATGACGTTGGACGTTTTAACTTCAGATAAAGGAATAGCTTCGGCCCATTTGGAGAAATAATCGGTTATTGCAAGAATAAACCGATGACCTTTTGATGACGGCGGATTGATTGGGCCGATAATGTCCATGCCCCAAGCTTCGAAGGGCCATGATGCTGCCGTTGGATGTAGAAATTCTGAAGGTTGATGGATAAAATCTGCATGGATCTGACAAGCCTTACACTTCCTTGCATATTCGATGGCATCTGATACCATAGTGGGCCAATAATAACCCATACGTCGAATACGGTCTTGAAGTTTTGGTCCAGGCTGATGTGCTCTACAAATTCCATCATGTGCTTCGCGGATAATTTGTCGGGCTTCATCACCGGCAACACATCGAAGAAGTAGACCGTCATAAGCTCGACGATATAAGGTTTTTATAGTATAATTGTAATAGAATCGGAGTGATCGTCGTCTGATAGATGCTGCCTCACTCGGATTATCTGGAAGAATATCATACAATACAAAATCTAAGAAAGGAAGTCTCCAATCTTTATCTGTATTCTGATTCTCAGCTGAATTATTGAAGATGAATTCTATACTGGAATCAGATGAAGATGAAAATGATTTACAACTGAATCCAAATCCTCTTGTTGTATTGACATCATGAGATGCTGATTCTTTAATGTCAACTGGAAGTCCTAGAGTTAGGTTATTTTCGAGATGAAATAATTCTCGATTATAAACAACAATCATTTGTTGCCGTCTAACCGGAATAGCCAATACTGCCGCGAGATTAGCAAGAGCATCAGCTTCTGTGTTACATGCTCGTCTAACATGCTCGATGAAGAATTCTTCAAATGAAGAAGCCATCGATATAGCCGATCTATGATAAGGAACCAGATCTTGATGGCGAACTTCATAAGTACCCCTTATCTGGTTGACAATGAGTTTAGAGTCTCCATATGCCTCCAAATGTTGAATATTCAGATGTTTAGCGAGCTGAAGACCAATAAGCAATGTATTGTACTCAGCAACATTGTTTGAACATGGCTGATCGAGAGAATAAGCTCTTTGGATAGCAAGGCCTTCTGGCGACACAAGAACAATTCCAACTCCAGCAATAATGTCACCATTAGGACCTATTCTTGAAGCTCCGTCAAAGAATAGATGCCAAGTAGGATCTTCTTCAGCAATTTGATTTGAGTCTAGGACTTCATCTGGAATTTCATCGTAGAGTTTTGAATTCTCTGGAATTGAATGAGCAGCCAGAAAATCAGCTAGAGCTTGTCCCTTGACCGATTTCTGAAGGATATAATGCATGTCATACTGAGCAAGTAAGATTCCCCAGTTAGCCAATCGAGAATTTAAAACAATTGGTTTCTTCATCATGATCCGTATAGGATTGATCCTGGAAATGACATGAATGGTCTGGCCAATGATATAATGTCGTGTCTTTTGGACAGCGAACATCAGGGCTAGACATTCTTTTTCGACCGATAAATATCGAGGTTCAGCTCCGGTCATGGTACGACTGAGATAATAAATGGCTTGTTCATGACCATTTTTATTCTTTTGAGCGAGCAATACACCCAATGAATGACTCATCGCTCGGGTATATAGGAGGAATGGTATTCCTGAGACAGGAGGTACCAATACTGGAGGGCTCATCAGATATTATTTTATATCATCGAATGCTTTCTGACATTCATCATTCCAGACGAAGGAAACACCTTTCTTCATGAGTTTATTGAATGGTCTGCAGCGTCCTGATAAATTAGAGATGAATCTCCTGATATAAGCGATCCTTCCTTGAAATCCTCGTAGCTCTTTTAAGGTGTGTGTAGGACGTATCTCTTGGATGGCTTTGATCTTCTCGGGATCCACGTGTATACCTTTAGAGGTAATGACGAAGCCGGGAAATTTGCCACTAGAGACGCCTAAGAAGGACTTAGTAGGGTTCATCTTCAATTGATGCTTACACATTAGATCAAATATAGTCTTCAAATCTTGGATGTGATCCTCCTTTTGTCGACTTTTAACTGCAATATCATCAACATAGCATTCGACTATTTTCCGCAAATGTTTACGGAATATAGTGCTCATAGCTCGTTGATAAGTTGCTCCTGCATTCTTGAGACCGAATGGCATCACTGTATAACAGTATGTACCAATCGACGTTCTGAAAGAAGTGTGTTTCTCGTCATCTGGAAATATTTTAATCTGATTGTACCCAGAATACCCGTCCATGAATGACATACGTTCAAACCCACAGGTATTATCGATCATGACATCAGTAATTGGTAGAGGGAACTCGTCTTTAGGACATGCCGCATTGAGATCGCGGTAGTCTATACATACTCTGATCTTGCCAGTCTTTTTAAGGACAGGAACTATGTTAGCCACCCAATCGGGATGTTGTTCCTCTCTGATAAACCCAGAAGCCATGAGTTTATTGACTTCAGCTTCAATTGCATCCATAATGTCTGGACGAAATCGTCGCTGTTGTTGTTTGACCGGTTTAGCATTCGGCATGATATTGAGTTTGTGAGTTGCAATTTATGGATCGAGTCCTGGCATATCTTCATAACTCCAAACGAAGACGTCGATGTATTCACGAATAAGTTTGATGATGTCTTGCTTATCAGTTTCTGAAAGACTTTCACTAATGAATATTGGCTTAGGGGATCCCTCTTCACCAACATCTATTTGAACAAGTTTGTCTTCAGTCGGAGGTTCTTTTTGCTCAAATCGGAACTCCCATTGATTATCCAACCTTTGGGCCCATTGTTCTGATTCAGATGAGATTTCAAAGTCATCTTCACTTTCATCATCTTCCTCAGAACCGTCAATGGAGACCATGTTGGAAGACATAATGTTGTAGTGGAGGTCACCAATACTTGTATCAGAATCCCAAGAGGTGGTACTAGAAGAATCAGATCTCTTATCTTCGTCAGATTCGGGATCTTCATGGATAGTATTGATGAAGGGAGTAGAAGCAATATAACCTAATCCGTATTTTGTCCTTCCATATTTCAAAGGAGGAATTCGGACAGGCATTTTTCTTCCTCTTCCATTACTGAGGCCAGTTCTGAAGTCATAGCCCATATTTTTGATAATGTCTTTAGATTGCTGACTATAACGACGTAATTGTAATCTTCCAGTATCATCGTCTTTGTCATCATCTTCAAGATTAGAAGGATTCTGGGGCCCTTTGTAGAAGAATATTGGAATATCTCCTGGCTTTCTGCTAGGAACCAGAAAGTATGAAGCTTGTACTGATTCTAGGGATACTTCCATATAAAAAGTCTGTACAACTCCTATAGTTATTGTTCTTAAATCATCCAACAGATGCAAATAACTATGAACATGATTACACACATCAATATACTGCAAAGATGGAGACTTTTCATTAAATTCAAAAGTAGCAGTATTTACATTGGAAGAGGACTGAGCCTTAGAGATTTTAGCCAAATCAATGACTAAAGGGGGAGAAGAAGAACGAGAAGAAGTTTTGTTTCGATTAAGATCGATAACAAATGGCTCAGAAGAGGTGAGCTCCCTTGAAGTTTGAGATGGAAGAGTAGTCCGTCCTCCGACAGGGATTACCAGAGTATTCTGTCTTATATGTGAAGATACAGGAACTATAGTACGCCCACTGACAGGAATGATCAGTGTATCTTGAGCAGATGACTGAGGTAATGGAGAGATACGTTCGCTCACTGGAATAATGAAGGGGCCTTCTCCAGAGGATTTAGAAGACTGTTGCTGAGTAGTTCGACCTTTAATAGGAATTATCAAGGTCTCACTTTGCGAATCCTCTTTCTCCATAGCTTGTATAAGCCTTGTATACTCTTCTTTGTACATCCAGGAATCATTAAAATAAGCTTCAACACCATGGAAAGGGTTTATATCGACAACTTCCTTTCGTACTTGTCCATTGCTGTCAATGTATTTAAAATACTGATGAAAAGTGGAAGGAACCACATTATTTTCATGAAGGAAGGGTCTTCCCAGAAGAAGATTATTAGATCACACGATCTCGATCACGTAGAAAGTGACTTTGGATCTGAAATCGCCTATCTGAAGTTTCAGATGAATCTTTCCCAAAGGCTCGCTTCGGCTCTGATTGAATTCCAAGATAGTAGTAACCGTCTTGGAAAGCTTGTGAAGAGGGATTTTTAATTCATCCAACAGACTCTTTGGCATTATGCTTATAGCAGACCCCGGATCAATGAGGATACGATCTATTTTCATCGTATCGATATAACCGGTGTAGTAGAGAGGCCGATCATGTAGATTATTCTCCAGTAGCATGTCATCTTATGTAAAGGTGATATTTGGGATAATCTCCAATACACTGTTGCAATGTAGGCAAGTGACAGGTTCTTCATCTGGCTTCTTTAATTGTGCAAGACAAGAATCTGCCTGAAGAAGTGCCTCACTTAATGTCTCCCGAGTCTCTTTAGAAAGACGTAGAAGTTCAAAAAGGGACATTCTAGCTGGGGTATTAGCGAGTTGAGCTAGAATGTTGAAATTATAAGGCTTTTGAAGCCCAAGAGGAGGGGACTTCTTGATTGGCTTATCAAATCGAGCCTGTTGCTTGCCTTTCTCAAGAGCTGTGGGCTTAGAAGTAGTAGGTACCCCCAGTGTAGTTGAAGGAACAGGTGCAGTGGATGACTCTTCTTCAAGAGGAACATTAGGAGCATCTTTGTCAGCAGGAGAGACATCAGGAACATCTTCAGGATTCTTGGAATAATCCTTTAGATAAGGTTTTCCTGTTCTAGTAGCACCAGCAAGTGCTTCTGCTTTGTCTTTTGGTTCTGTGTCGGGAGTAGATCCGAGAGAAGTCATATGACATGACTTAGTCTTTCCAGCCTTCTTAGATTTTCGGGAAGAAATCTTTTGAAGAGGAGGAGATTTAAAATTTGCCACTAAATCAGGATGAATCCATATGATTTCTCCTGTTTCCATAGTGATCGGAACTAATCCTTCAGACTGTGGAGGAGGAATATTCACTATTTCAAGAGTTGCCTTGGGAATAGGAAGGATCCCGCTTTCAAGGAGTTGAGGAGGGAAATCTTCGAATTGCATAGAGACAATGTTGGAAGTAACAGTCTTCTCTTTCGGAGTGAGAGTGATGGCTCCAGACTTGATCATTTCTTGGATCTTTCCTTTCAGTACATAACATGTACGAATTGTGTGACCCAACATTCTGTGGTATGGACAGTATTTTGGATGATCTGTCTTACCGGCTTCATCGGGTTTCTTCATTTCAGGTAATTGTATTTTATTACCTTTAAGCAGACATTCGAAGATACCAAGGACATCATCGTCATCAAAAGAATATTCTTCTCTGGGACGAGGTGTTCTTGATTGTTGAGTGGTAGAGACAGGAGGAGTTTGAACGGTCGATGCATCTTTACTCTGAAGATTAACTTCAAGGGTTTCTTTTTTCTTGCGAGTATTAGATTTGGCATTATTGTTAGTACCTTGGCCTGTTTCTTTAGGATTCATCTGCACTCCTAAACCTTTGAAGGTTTCAGTACTGATTTCTGCAGCTTTGGCACTTACTATGAAGGAAGGCCAATCTTGAAATTGTGTAGATCCTGTCCACATGCTGATGATTGGCAACAAATTTGATTTGCATGTGTCAATAGTAACAGCATCAGGAGTGCCAAGAGGCATCTTCAGAGCTTCTCTTCGAAACCGTTCAATGAAATCTTCAGTAGTTTCATTGTTCTTCTGCTTGATTCTTATGAGAGCAGACATAGTCATGTCATTGAGCCCTTCATAGAATCGTTCAAGAAACATCTGTTTGAAACCGACAAATGAGGTAATACACCCATCAGGGAGACTTCTACACCATTCATAAGCCGTTTCCTTGAGACATCCGACAAACACCCGAGTAAGGAGGGCGTCACTTGGTTGTAACTGGTCAGTCATCACTTCAAAGTGATTGATAAATTGACTTGGAGAAGTGGTTCCATCATAGAATGAGATAGTAGGAGGCTTGTATTTAGGAGGATAAGATACTTGCTTCCATTCTATCGGGTAAGGTTGCTTAATACCTAACCTTTGCAAACCATCCTTCTGTTTGAATGCCTCAAATTGAGTTTTAAGGTTCTTCAATTCTTCAGTAACAACTCCAGAAGATTATGGAGTTGTAGCTTGTATAGAATAATTGGGAGGAGGAACAGCATTATAAGCACTACCCCCAGCTCCTGAGTAACTAGGAACTGGTTGAGCTTGTCCAAGAGTATTGGATTGTACTGCTGGAGGAACATGTACTGGAATTACACCAGTATCAATTGGTATGGCTTCAGGTACAGTCTGTCGATTTTGCATCTGGGTTGCCATGAGTTCATACATCGACTTCATGGTATCAGCCATAGACTTCATTTGCTGTTCCAAAGAAGCAATTCTTTGTTCTTGAGGAGTCATGGAAGAAGAAGGTTCATCAGTATTCCTATCGACCATATAAGTCGTGACTGTACGAGGGATTATTGATGAACTAGTGGATGTTGTTTGTTCTGAATCATTACTTTGTGTATCAAAGTCATTTGTAGGAGAACTACCCCCAGTAGGAAGAGGTGGGAAGTTAGATTCTCCAAGAAATTCAGAATCATCTTCAGGAATCAAAGTCCTTTGATTAGAAGCCATAACTCTTGATCTGGTGCCTCTATATACTCCATCTGGACTATCAGGTCTATCCCCAGTATCCCGAGAAGTCATGTTGACAGAAGCAAACAGAGGTTCATCTTCATCAGGCATAGGTTCACACTGAATCCGGTTGAAGACAGATTGTCATTTAGATTGACATCTGCATTGCATCATGACTCTTGGCTGGAAGTCACATTCATGATCAGCATGGTCATGATCCATTGATTGACATCTACATTGAATTATGACTTTCGGCTGGAAGTCACATTCAGCATGGTCACGATCCCTTGACACAGAATTATTTCTTCTCTTCTGTTGAAGATGTTCTCGTAAATCTATCTGTGAAGATTGAGGTATATCAGAGAACATTCTTTGTGTATTTTTAGGAATATATTTCCGGTTCTTGGGTCTTGATGGCTCTTGATTATATAGAGAGTGATTAATATGAGCCACATAATTTCTAGCATACTCTACATCTGGATCTCTTGCAGAAGTGCTTTCCAAACGGATTTGATTAAGTTTTGTTCTTAGATCAGTTGGAAGTAAAACATTGGTTTTTGACACTTGGAGTTTTCCTTCCATTGATCTGGATATTTGTAGAGAAGGAAAAGATGAACCACCCCCTTGATTAGGAGTTGGTAACAAACCCTCTTTTATAGACAAATTCTGTGCCCAATTCGAAGAAGTCGTAGAAGAAGACATTAAGAAATGTTTCTTCTTGGACTTATTCAAGTTTTGAGACATAGAATGTCCAGAGGGAAGAGTAGTCAAAAGACTATCTCCTTTTCTTTGACTAACAAAACTGTCAGTCAAAGCTGTTCCTGAAGTAAACACTACAGGAGCAGAAGAAACAACTAAAGAGTTGTTTCTTTTCGAAGGGACTTTGTGTGCCATTTGTGGTGGAGTTAAAGCAAGACCACCCCCAGTTCTAGCAGAACTTGGCAAGGAAGAAGAGATGGCTAAAGAGCTATTCTTCTTAGATGATGTATAAGGAATACACGCTGAAACAGGCTTGGTTAAAGAACCAGTACTGTTATCGTGATTTTTGGATTTAGAAATACACGCTGGAACAGATTTGGCTAAGGAGCCAGTGCTGTCAGCGTGACTTTTGATTTTGAGATTGCACGCTGGAACAGTCTTGGCTAAGGAGCCAGTGCTTTCAGCATGACTTTTGATTTTGAGATTGCACGCTGGAACAGGTTTGGCTATGGAGCCAATGCTGTCAGCATGACTTTTGATTTTGAGATTGCACGCTGGAACAGGTTTGGCTAAGGAGCCAATACTGTCAGCGTGACTTTTGATTGCTGTCGTCTTTGAGCACACAAGAGTGTGCGTGCTTGCAGTAGAGTTCTTGCCAGTGTTAGGAGTAGACACTGTGGCAGAAACTTTACTGTTAGTTGCCAACAGATTCTTAGGGACGTAGACAGATCGTCCCTTCGACTTGGCAGTGGAGATGGAGGCTGAAGTGGGCTTGCCACCCCTAGCCCGCTGCATTTCTTCGTAGGCGAGTTGATCAAGTTGGATCGATATCACCTTCTTCGTCGAGCCGACTGACGAAGTGTCGCATTGAGTTGTTGCCATCTCAGAAGAGGAGATGGTTTTCCCCAGCAGAGTCGCCAATTTATTTTCCATAAATAAATTCACTTTATTTATTGTGTTTCTGGGAAAATTACAACTGTAGGAATCCGATCTAGAAGACGATCGCTTTATCCCTTGGACTATGCGAAAAAGAAAAGCTCTCAAGAATTTTACAGCAATTTAGATAGCTATGTATCTGTACAATGAATGAGAAAAGAACTCTATTTATAGAGTCAAAAATAACTGAAAGGATAACTGTCTTCATAACCTGTGCATAGTTAAAAATCACGCAGGATTTAACATACGCAAGGTTATGAGCAGTTACTGGACGTGGCCTGTAATTGTTGGACACATGGCAATCGTGCATGAGTCGTGTGCAAGTTACAGGACACGCAGGCGAGAGATCGGTGGCATGGCTGCCACGTACTCCAATTTGATGAAATCCACGCAGGCTTGTCGAAGACGAAATCCACGCAGACTTGGTTGAGGATGAAATCCACGCAGACTTGTTGAAGACAAAATCCACGCAGACTTGTTGAAGACGAAATCCACGCAGACTTGTTGAAGACAAAATCCACGCAGACTTGGGGCAGAAAGCTTCAGAATACACGCTAACTGGAAGCAGAAAGCTCAGAATTCACGCAAGCTTGAAGAAGGAACATAAAAGTTCAAAATACACGCAGACTTGAGTCAGGACTGCCAGCTGTCTTGATTCGACGTGCCTCGACTGACACAAAATCTCTGACATTTGATTACCTTGTCAGTCGCATTAAATGACAATAAGGCCTTTTTGGCATGCCAACTTGGTGAAGGCTTAGTCTTGTTGAAGAAGATTTCGAAAGTCACGCAATAGTCGGCTGTGATCTCTCGAATCCCGTGCATACGTGGCATACGAGAAGACATTCTTCGACTGTCGTGCTGTCAGTCATAATGACACTCTGACAAATGATGAGCTGAACTCAGCGTATATTGAGAAAATAGTCTGGTAGAACCCAGCGTGTATTTTAGACATTGTCTTGATCAACTCAGCGTGACTTTTAGACTTTGTCCTGATCAACTCAGCGTGACTTTCATTTTTGAGGCCTACATATATATCTTCCCTCAACTTACAACACACACACACACACACACACACACACACACACACACACACACACACACACACACACACACACACACACACACACACACACACACACACACACACACTCTCATAAGTTATACTCTCACACACACACAAATGTATACACATCTCCACACACACACAACCCTCAAGAACAACACCACACTCTCAACATTCCCCTCTCTAAACACCAACACATAACCACACACGACCACAAACACTACCACATATATTAATATGTAAAAATCAATACAACACTTGTAATATTACTCAAAACAGTCCACTATTTCAATAGTGCTCCATAGTGGCTAAACCACAATGAATGTCACCAAACTCCCTACATAAAACTTGGTCCAAACATCAATACCATTCTAGATCTACCCTCTAAACAATATAAAACTGAAATTAGAGATCTACATGTCCTCTTTGACATTTTCGCAAGCACTTGGTATGCCCTCTTTGGAATCTCTCCATGGGACACACCTATATTCATGCAAACACCAAAAGAGGACTCTAATGAGCCTCTAAAACATTCTAAAGGGTGAATCTATCATGTGGGGTGGGTTGCTATGGATCAAAACCATCAATATTATATAAAATGACAAGAGAGAGAAATCTACCTATTGGGAGTTGATTTCCAATGAAAACTCCAAAGGGCACGAAACCGACACAGACTCTTCTTCCAAATGGACACCCCTCCTTGTTCATGGCTCCACCTTGGTTGCAGCTCCTTCTTCTTACAAGAGTGAGAAACTTTGGTGGAGAAATAAGAAGTTTAGAGGGATGAATCAATGGGATCTCTCTCTAGGTTTGTGAAGAACCCTAAAATGAGAAAAGAGGCCAAATAAAAATGAAGGAGATGATGAAGACTTCCCTATCTTGGCCGGCCCCTTATGGCTAGGTTTAGCCATGATGAAAAGACAAGGATGCCCCTAACTAAGCCCTCTTTGGCTAATTAATTGAATGTAAGAGATTGGGGTCAAAAAGGTCAAGTTTAAGTCATTAATCTAACCATTCTAATCAAGTGGAATTTGACTAATTACACTAACATAAATAGTGGGATTTGTGGGCCTTGTCTAACTTAAGTTTGGATCCTATCTAGAATCTAAGCTACCCGGGCCACTAACACAAGTCGGAACGAGACGAAACTTAAACCCGACTAAACAAATCCAATAAAAATATTATTAAAAATATAAAATTTCTAAAATGTTGAAAAATGATGAAAATACCCTCAATGGTGAAAATTGGGAGTGACAAATCTTCCCCCTAAAATAATTTCGTCCTCGAAATCGAAGGCGAAACTATCACAACAACAAAAACAGAACAAGGAAAAAAATTCTACCTCAAGGCTCGAAGAGAGATGGAAATCGTTCCCGCATGTCGTCCTCTCTCTCCCAGGTAGATTCACCTGGAGAGTGATGCCTCCATGCGACTCGAACCAAAGGAATGACCTGGTTCTGAAGCACCTTCTTCCTTCGGAAGATCTCAACCGGCTGCTCTGGATAACTGAGAGTCGGTCCCACCTCGATCTCGGAGTAGTCCAATACATGGATAGGATCTGCCACGTACCGTCTCAGCTGCGACACATGGAACACTTTGTGCACTCCCTCGAGCGTAGGTGGCAACTCCAGTCGGTATGCCACTGCACCAATCCTCTCCAAGATACGGAAATGTCCAATGAATCGCGGACTAAGCTTTCCGCCCCGGCCGAAGCGAATCGTGCCACGTGTCGGAGAAATCTGCAGAAACACAAGATCACCAACCTAGAACAAAATACAAAACTTAAAGCTTGATCTAAAACAATCACAATCAGACTAAAACAATAGAAAAATATAAACTATACCTCAAACTCCAACGGTCTTCGGTGGCTATCAGTCCAATGCCGCTGCCTGTCCTGCGCTATCCAAAGTCTATCTCTGATAACCTTGACCTTCTCTGCTGCATCCACTACCATCTCAGGGCCAAGCAAAACTCTCTCGCCGACATCATCCCAAGACAAGGGAGTACGGCACCTCCGTCCGTATAGAGCCTCAAAAGGTGACATCTCTACTGGCTTGGTAGTTGTTGTTGTAAGCAAACTCTACCAAGTGAAGGTGGTCCTCCCAAGATCCCTCGAAGTCCAAGACACAAGTACGAAGCATATCCTGGAGAGTCTGAATCGTCCTCTCCGACTGCCCATCTGTCTGGGGGTAGTATACGCCCCAGAACCAGAATACTGGAGAGCGGGAGAATGACTTAGCCAGCTACGTATTACGGGTAGATGAATACCATATAATATGATCAATGCTGTCTAAAAGACAAGGGGGAGCATACTACATGAAAGTCTCACTATGGCAACTTCACATCTATTGTCTCAATCATTCAAACAAGAAACAGAAATAGAGAACATGTAAGATAAAGCAGTAAGGCGTCCCAAACGCTCAGTCAAAATGTTCTTGAGATCTGGCTTTACAAAACATAGCCAGATGATGTAGCAAGGTATACACAATTGTTATCATCTGCAGTCTGACTTAATTACAATTATGTAAAAGTAAATACAAGACGATCCGACTAACATGTCGGTGCCAAACGGCAAAATATAAAGTAAATAAAAAAATGAACGGGGAAGTAAGGAACCCACTCGAGTACTTCTGCGATCATTCCTCTAGTATTGACCATCTTGGAGGTGGAAGTAAGCTGAGTCCTCGGGGACCGGCTCTAAATCTGGCCATGCAAAACCAGAGAGGTTAGACCTCTAATAGCAAGTACCCCAAGGAAGCACGATATGAAGAATTAGAACCAGTAATAAGAAATATGATAAATAGATCTCTGCTAGCTACTGGGATTCACATAACATCATGACACTTCGAACCAACCTTCCAACCAAACAAGAACAGAAGTTGGCACGTCATGTCCTGACACTCTGATCATCTCAGTTAGTTAACAGAGTAAGTACAGTACACAACCAAGTCAACTTAAACGGCCATGTAACTACTACAGCTTGCTATTGTGGGTTCCAAGTTATCTTAGAATTATGCAATAAAGGATTTCTCAGTTCTTACTATGTGCAAGCAAGGCTAGTCTACCCAATCAATCAATTACGTCAATCATGAATTAGACGAGTCCCAGCGGGACGCCCGTCATCAATATACAATATACAATAATATAAGCAGATACCGCACCCGGCCCGTGTGGCAGATTTACAATATTTGTGGGAACCAGCCGGCCTGTCGGGCACTAATAGTCCCAAAGACGGCTGCCATGTAAGAACTCGGGAATCTATTCTCTCCATGCAATCATTATTTTATTTGACTTAGTAGCCTCTATGTTATGTGAAATCCTATGCCGTGGATCTTGGTCATTCAGAATGAGTACTTCCGTACAAAGTACGATATGCCCAACTCTACAATGATACCCGTGCGGCTAGGTTGTAGGTCTTACACAGCGTAATGCAATAATCAAAACTAACCACAGAATAATTATGCCTTGACCATAAAGTACACATGCTGCTTTTGCAGAAAAATAAATAATATTGAAGCCTGCATGTGTCTGTATGCCGATATTCGGGATTGGCCAATCGATTACAATAGTTCATAGTTTAATATGAACGTGTCTCATTCATTCAATTCAAAATGACGACAAGTCAGTCTCTTAGTTCCAACTAGGAACGCATGATCAATTATTAATAACAATCAATGTTAATTAAGGCTAAGATAACACTCCATATTAATTAATGTCAGCTCAGACAGAATCAGCCCAAAAGGCATTATGGGCTAAGGTCCATGCGGTCGAAAAATCATTGGTTCATGCGGCTGAGTAAAACATGCATATGCGGCTAAGGAAACTAAGTCCATGCGGCTGGATTCAAACTCATGCGGCGAGAACAGTGAAATCTCATGCGGTTGGGATAGCACGAGCCTATGCGGCTGCGGGTAAACTGAGTCCATGCGGCTCAGAACTCCATGCAGCTCGGGCTATAAAGTCTCATGCGGTTGGAAGTGGATAAGCCCATGCGGCTTAAAACTCAATGTGGCTAAGATGACATGCGCCTATGCGGCTAAGAAGACATGCGCCTATGCGGCTAAGAAGACATGCGCCTATGCGACTAAAATAGGACTCGGGACCTTATACGGCTGGATAAGTTCAATGCCTTATGCGGCTGAAAATAAGACGGTCGCATGCGGCCCAGGGAAGCAAACTCATGCGGCCAAGGAGATGCGAGCTCATGTGGCTCGAAAATAACGAGCGCATGCGGCTGGGATTGGGCAGAGCCTATATGCGGCTAAAAATAGCTTATGCGGCCAGAATAGCCCATGCGGCCATGATGACTTGCCACATGAAAACTCATGCGGTCAAGTACTGTCATGCGGCCAGGATCTCATGCGGTGAAAATCTTCATGCGGCCGGAACTGTTCTTCTTTTCCGAATTTTTTGAGGACAGAACCATGGAAACCATTGCTTCCAAGCTCTCTAAATCCTTCATTCCAAGCCCAAATCTGGACTTCCATAGGTCAAAATGGGGTAGAACGAAATTCTCTACGACATGGAACCATCAAAACTTGAAAATAACAAAATTACTAGATCAAACCCAAGAAATCCGAAAATGTATTAAACTTAGATCTATATGAAATGAGCCATGAAAATTGAAAATACTAAATACTAAAGTATCTAAAAATCTTGAGAGAAAGCCAATGGAACAACAAAAATGGAGATCCATCAAGAAGCAAGTTGGCACTTGCCTATACGGCTGGGTAGGTGGGGGAGAGTTTATGAGGAAGAAGAAGAGTAAAGGTGAAGTAATGAAGAGAGAGAAAGGAAATGGGGCTTTAAATAAAGGAGTGGTGGTAGGTGGAAAGTTGGGTTCATGTTGAACCATCCAAGGCCAGAAAATAAACCAACTCGGGCCGAACCTAAAAGCAAAGCAGAAAGTAAAATACAGAAAGTAAAATGCAGAAAAATAATTAGCGAGAAATTAAAGGAATTTAAATACGGAGCAATACCTGATAAATATTAAATAAATATATTAAAGTAGTACATGTATTAAAATACGTATTCTGGGAACGGAAAGTGACATCTCTACCCTCCTTAGAAAAATTTTGTCTTCGGAATTTTAAATCCAAGCAGGATAGGAACATCAAAGCTAAACTAATCTAAGTACAAGCAATTTAAGCAAGCAATCATTTTACAATGTCAATAGCAAGTAATATATCTATGTCTAACAATCCACAAATTTAAGTAATTCTACTCATAAGGTGACAAGCATGAGGAGTTAAGACAATCAAGGTATACAGGAAGAGATATACCTTGTGAGTCAAACAGGTGCGGATACCGTGATCGGATGTCATCCTCATGTTCCCACGTTGACTCCCCTAAAGAGTGATGACCCCAAGCAACCCGGACAAGGCTAATTGTTTGGTTCTTGAGTATCTTCTCTCTTCGGTCCAAAATGGACACAGGCTGTTCCTCGTAAGGCAGGTTGGTACCAACAACCAGCTCAGAATGATCAAGGATATGGCTTAGGTTCGATACATATCTTCACAACTAAGATACATGAAACACGTCATGCATCTTTCGTAACGAAGGTGGAAGGGATAAACGATAAGCAACATCGCCTATCCTATCAAGGATAACAAATGGGCCCACGTATTGCGGACTCAACTTCTCGCGAACGCCAAATCTAATGACCCCACGGGTAGGTAAAATCTGCAAGAACACGTGGTCCCCTACGGAAAACTCTAGCGGCCTACGATGCTGGTCCGCCCAATAACGATGCCGATCCTGCGCAACTCGAAGTCGCTCTCTAATTCCCTTGACTACTTCGACCGTCTGGACAATCATTTTTGGACCTAACATCTTCCTCTCCCCGATATCATCCCATGCTAGTGACGACCTACACTTCTTACCATATAGTGCTTCAAATGGCGCCATCTGGATGCTGGCTTGATAACTGTTATTGTACGAGAACTCGACTAAGTGCAGGTGGCCCTCCTAAGACCCTCCAAAATCTAGGGTGTAAGCTCGCAATATGTCTTCCAAAGTCTGGATTGTTCTTTCTGATTGCCCGTCTGTCTGGGGATGGTAAGCCGTACTAAATCTTAACTTGGTACCCAGACTATGATGTAAGCTCTTCCAAAAATGTGATGTAAAGTAGGTATCTCTGTCTGACACAATACTGACAGGGACTCCATGCTGCCTGACTATCTGCTGCATATACAACTCTGCCAACTTTTTTGTAGATTGCCCTAGTCTGAAAGAAAGAAAGTGTGCTACCTTTGTAAGTCGATCTACTATCACCCAAATAGCATCTTTACCACTTGGTGATCTTGGTAAATCGGTCACAAAGTCCATGGTGATGTGTTCCCACTTCTATTCCGGGATAGGAAGCGGTTGCAATAATCCAGCTGGCCTCTGCTGTTCTGCCTTCACTTGCTGACTTACCAAACAACGGAAACGAATCTAACTATTTCCCTCTTCACTCCGTTCCACCAGAAGTGCTACTTGATATCTTGGTACATCTTGGTCCCTCCAAGGTGTATAAAATACTGAGAACTGTGAGCTTCTGCCATAATCTCCTGTCTGATATCTCCACTAGGCACACATAGAAGCGATCCAAACCTAAGTGTATCATCTTCATGAATTCTCATCTCCTTCCTGAGTCCTGACTCACATTCTGCCCTAAGCTTCTGAATCCTTGGGTCCTGCACCTGAGCTGCCTTGATCCTGTCTACCAAGTCGGATTGAACTTGTAGACTTGTTAGAACTCCTATATCACTAGGAAGTATAACCTCGATGCCCATCTTCTGAAGGTCTTCTAAGATATGCTTTTGTGTTGTCAACATAAATGTGCTGCCTCTTCTGCTAAGAGCGTCTGCTACCACATTAGCCTTACCTGGATGATACTGAAGCTCCACGTCATAATCATTGATCAACTCTAATCATCTTCTCTGCCTCATGTTCAGTTCCTTCTGAGTAAAAATGTACTTCAGACTTTTTTGGTCTGTGTACATGTCCACTCGGTCACCATATAAGTAATGCCTCCATAGCTTCAAAGCAAATACTACTACTGCCAACTCCAAGTCATGAGTTGGATAATTCTTCTCGTGGTCTCGAAGTTGCCTAGATGCATATGCTATCACCTTTCCATGTTGCATGAGGACACATCCAAGTCCTCTTTCTGACGCATCACAATAAACAGTAAAACCTCCGGGTCCAACTGGCAATATAAGAATAGGCACTGATATCAACTTCTATTTCAGATTCTCAAATGATGCCTGGCATTCTGCCGACCAGATGAATGGTACATCCTTCCGTGTCAAGCGGGTCATGGGTGTTGAAAGCCTTGTAAAATCTGATACGAACCTTCTGTAATATTCTGCCAATCCTAAGAAACTCCGTACATCAGCTACGGTCTTGGGTACTGGCCAACTCTCTACTGTTTCTACCTTCTTGGGATCCACTGCTACTCCAGCTCTTGATATGATGTGACCCAAGAATGAAATGTGATCCGTCCAGAACTCATACTTGTTGAGCTTGGCATACAACTGGTTCTCTCTCAGAACCTGTAACACTTTTCGGAGGTGGTCTTCATGTTCCTCCTCACTAGCAGAGTACACGAGAATATCGTCAAGAAACACAACGACAAACTGATCTAAGTATGGCATAAAGATGTGGTTCATCAAATCCATAAATATTGCTGGAGCATTGGTCAAACCAAACGGCATTACCAAGAACTCATAATGCCTATACTTCGACCTGAATGCTATCTTGGGAATATCCTCCTTCCGAACCCTCACTTGAAGATACCCTGAATGAAGATCTATCTTAGAGAAAACTCTAGCTCTACTCAACTGATCAAACAAGTCATCGATCCTGGGTAATGGGTACGTGTTCTTCACTGTTGCTGCGTTGAGCTTCCTGTAGTCGATGCATAATCTGGATGACCCATCCTTTTTTCCCACAAGTACCACTGGTGCTGTCCATAGTGATATGCTAGCTTGGATGAACTTCTTCTCCTTCAGTTCCTCTATGTGCTGATATACCTTGGCCTGCTCTGAATCCGCCATTTTATAAACTCGATCTGATATCGGTTTAGTTCCAGGTACCAATTCTATGCTGAACTCAATATCCCTAACCGGTGGTAGACCTGGAAGTTCCTCAAAAAATACATCTAGAAACTCATCAACTACCTTCGGAACTTGAACTTCTTCCATTGCCGTTACTACTCCCTGCTCTTATTGAGTTGCCACTGATCTGACTAAGGTAAACCGCTTCATGCCTGGAATATCAAAAGATACACTTCCTCTACGATAATCTATTGTCGCATGACTGTCTTTCAGCCAGTCCATGCCTAAGATAACGTCAAAATTTTCAACAGAAAATTCTATCAACCGGGCAGGTAAGGAATGCCCACAAACTACAACGCTACACGCTAGAATAATCCTACTAACTCCTACGAGCCCATTACCAGTGAGTATATTCAACCTCGCTGGTAATGCCTCGAACTCCATTCCTAGCCGTGTCACAAATTGTGCAGATATAAATGAGTACGATGCTCCCGAATCAAATAATGCTACTACGGGATAAGAGGCGACGAGAATGTTACCTGCCACAACATCTCTCGATGCTAATGCCTCTTCCAAGGACAGAGTAAATGCTTGCCCTCGACCTCCTTGTTGGTTCCCATGCTGCGGCCTAGCCTGGTGCTGCTGCTGGCCCCTACCTTGGTGATGCTGGAGTGGTCTATGCTGGTGTTGCTGCATCGGCGGTCCCTGCTGTCGAAACATCTGAGCCTGCGACATGAACGGGCGCTGTGCCAACGGCCTCACTGCCATCGCTGGTCCTCGATACTGGCCTGCCTCTGGTGCTGGCAGAGCAGGAAATTGTTGCACTGGTCCTCCTGACCTCGGATTCATGGGACAGGTGGTAACCCGATGATCTGGACTTCCACATATCAAACACTGTCCGTTCAATGTCCGACACACATCTCTAGTGTGTCCTACCTTTCCACAATAAGTACAGCCCGCTGGGGGTTGCTGGTTCTTTCTTGGTTGTTGTTGCTGCTGCCTTGGTGGTGGTACTGGCCCTCGTATTGCCACATCGTGAATGCGAATGCCAAGGGACGGTGCTATTGTTCGGGGTGCTACTCCCCCTCCTCCTTCAATCTGACTGTGGGATCTCTTCTGACCTCCAGTCCTTGCCGTGATCCTCTGAATGGTGATCTCATGCCTCCGGGTTGCCGTCAATACTTCATCAAAAGTCTGATAATTGTGCCCCTCTATCAATTGCAAGAGTTCAAGATAAAACCCTTGCTGGAATCGCATAGCCCTCTGGCTCTCCGTTGCTACCATCTCTGGGGCGAACCTACTCAATCTGCAGAACTTCGCTGCATAAGCATCTACCGTCTTGTCGGCCTGCTTGAGGTGAATAAATTTCTGTTGTAGCTCAAACTGCACCACAACTCTATAGTACTTCATCTTGAACCTTGCTGTAAAATTGTCCCAAGAAATAGGATGTCTGATGCCCACTTCCTCTGATTCCCACCAATCACGTACGAGATCCTAAAGTAACAACTTTACTAGATCCACACGTTCTTCTGCTGGCACCTTAGCTGCTGTCAGAATAGCCTCAATATCTTTAAGCCATGTATCTGCTGAAATGGCATCTTCCGTGCCCCCGAAACGGCAGGGGTTGTACTTGCAAAATCTGGTTGATGCTCCTGAATTTGTCCTTGTCCCTCTTTCCAAAGCCGTTTACAATCCTTGGTTGAGTAGCATATTCTGCTCCTGCAACTGAGTGTGCATGCGTTGCTGGGCTAACATTTGATGATGCTGAGTAGCCATCATCCCTCTCATGATCTCTAGAAGGGCCGGCGTGTCCACTTCCACAGGGGTAGGTGGAACTGTTGGTGGTGGTGGAACCTCCGGATACTGTGATCCAGCTGCTGGTTCCACTATCACTTCTTCCTGGATAGTCTCTTGAGGAAGTACTGGCCCTTGTAGCTGACAAACCTGGTCATGTTGCCCATGTTGCCCTTGTTTCCCTTGTTGTTGCTGTCAAGTTCTGATAGATGCAGACGAAGTACCCCTAAGGAAAGGGACAAGAGAGCAATCAAACGACAGGACATGAAGGATCAATAAAGTCGAAGGATACCGAAATGTCAAGCTAGGGTTGAGAACAACGAATCATGAGATCAAGAGGGAACATGTGTGATTGAGACATCCTATAAATCAAAACTGTAACGCCCCAGTCCCAAAATACTTAGGAATAGGTACGTATCCATGCCAGCTGCATACATACGAAGTATACTCCAATATATGAAAACCTCGTATGAATACATAAGTTGTAAAATGCAGTAAACCAAGAGTAATCTAATCTCATCCACAAATGAAGAATAAAGCTATCATATAATCAATTGTAATATGTCTTTGTACAATACGTTGGACGGAGACAAATCCACTACCAACAAGTAAGAAAAATATACATGAAACTGAAATGAATTGGCGGGAGTAGCAAAGGAAGACCCAAGACACGTCATCTCCGAATGAGTAGAGAAGATCGCCACCTCGGCTAGAATACCTACAATATCACAGAAGCACACATACCTGGAGATAACCAGGTCCTCAGAGGGATGTAACAAGATACAGGAAGAACATGCCATATGAACCGAATATAAATGCACCATAAAATAAAGATAAAGTAAAAGTGTCCAAACCATAACACGGCTCAATATCCCATCATCGAAACAGTAGGCTACCCCTACAACCAAACAAGGATAAGGGGTAACTTACTATTCCACGATGTGACATATTTCCGTGCCATGATTGTAACATAAAATTTGCTAAGGTCTCCTAACCTTTCTAGTAGGCAATTTAGAAGACATATCAATGTATGGGCAGGTGAAGGCTGACTCCCCCAGGACAATGTAACAACTCTCAACACGTACACGTCAAGTACCAATACTATTGCCGACATAACTCGAGGCTAGCGGCTCACGTGACCCATCAGTCCACATAGCTCGAGGCTAGTGACCCTCGCGACTCGACTACCGTAGTACGCAGTTACTACAGTTGTTGGATTTAGGATGGCCCATACATTTAACAGTCTTCTCCCTCCCAAGGTCACTAACAGAAGGTAGTTCGCTAAGACTAGGTCCATATGCAAAAAAAACAAGAAGGAAAAGTAACTGAAAGCAAAATAAAGTGAACTAAAAATAGCAAGTAATAGATCCAACTAAGAACAGATAATATATATACAGTAAATAAATAAATAAAGGTGCATATAATTATAACAGTAAATAAGGCAAGGTATCTTGCCTGAGGGTGGTACGAGAAGCAGCAAAATCCAACAATCAGAATCGTCAACACGAAAGTCAAAATCCACAAGAAGCTCCGGATGCTGAAACAAATATCACGAACGAGTTTGGAATAAAAGATATGTCTAGGAAACGCCTGTCCAAAAGTCAAATTCTGGAACAGGGGCAATTTCATAATTTCGGGTCAAAACGATATCCGCCATTGGACCCGCTTCGTACCGAAATGCGTGCCAGAACCTACGGTCTCTAAAGTCATCAAACTACATGTCTACGAATTTGTTTTGATGAGACGAACCCAACGGTATGTCCAATTTTGGATTCCGGTGGGCTGTGCACAAAATCGCCCATTGAGTGGGATTGTGGGCCCGCTAAAATGGCGTCCCGATCAATCTTCTCAGAATTGAACCAAACTTGGCTCACAGGACCAGAAAAATATTTTGAGTCTAATGGCGTAAGATTCGTCGCGATTTGATGAGTGTACACAAAGTTGTGACTTAACTTGCAAAGGGTCGATACGGGGGTATCTCGACGGATACACACTGATTTCGTCGCGCATATGCAACGAAATCGGGTTCCGTCAGTTCCCACACGTCGACAACATCCATACGTGTCTTTTAATGTGTATAGTGCGCGACCACGTCACCCGGTTTGTCGGGGCGCACGCCGTATCGGGTGTTTTTCTACTTTTTGAAAACAGAATTTACAATTTTTCGAAAAAATTTAACAACGTGTAACTTTCTACATACTAGATGAAAAGTGAATCCAGAAGGTGCGTTACAATCTCGGTTATGTTATCTTTGACTGTCTTTAATTAGTTTCTACAAAATTCTATTGTACAGAACAAAAATTGGCCGACAAGTTGGTGTTTTAAAACAGTTTTTAATATTCCAGAAAAGTGGTTTTTCTCCAACTTCGTCTCGATCTTTCGAGCAAGTTGGATGGCTATGTCAAAATCCACCTGGAGGATCTTGAAGAGGGTCATGTGGGATTTCTACACGAATTTTTGGATCTAAAAACGGACTAGAATCGAGAGAGAAATCAAACGGGGAAGTTGGGTACCTTGTTTTTAAATTCTGTTGTTGTTGTTGTCGTTCGTTGTTGGTGGTGGTGTTGCCGTGGCGACCGTGAAGCGGGGCAGCTGTGGCTGGGCGTGGAGGTGCTCGCCGGGAAGAGGGTGAACGGAGGAGAGAGGAAGAAGGATTGGATTAGGGTTCTTCTTTAGAGTCAAATACATACATATATATATATATATATATATATATATATATATATATATATATATATATATATATATATATATATATATATGTATTTGACTCTAAAGAAAAAAATATATATATATATATATATATATATATATATATATATATATATATATATATATATGTGTGTGTGTGTGTGTGTGTATATATATATAAAGGGGATGGGGGGGATGGGGGGGGTGTTTCGGCCATTAAAGGCATTACAGCTATATAAAGGGGATGGGGGGGGGGGGGGGGGGGGGGTTCGGCCATTAAAGGCTTTACAGCTGCTGCTGTGCTCCTTTATGCGCAGCTAATTGCTGCTCCTTTGTGTTGTGGCGGTTCCCAAACTATGGGGCCGACCACTTAGTATATTATATATATATATTTTTTATATCTTTTTCCAATCTTTTCTTTATCTAAATCTTTTAATACTCATACCCATCTATACATATATATGTATATATCCATAAAAATCTATTTAAATTCAAATAATAATTTAGATGTCACATATCCATATATTTAAATTATTTAAACATATCTACATATATATATAAATTAAATCCTTAATAAATCAACTCAACATAATAATAATATTTAGATAGAAAAACATGTTTTTTAAATCTCCACAAAATAACTTTAATAATAATAAATTAATAAAATCGTCCCAATGGGTGCACTTATACCACACACCCTTACCCGGGTCCATAAAATGTACTATTTTGTAAAATATTATTTAAATAATAAAATACCAATAATTGCACAAATAATTAGATAATTTGAAATTGTACATGAAATTCTAAAATAATTTAGAAATTATTTTTACGTACATAAAATATGTCCACATGGCCACCTTTGCTCACACTACCTGCTTACATAGGCTTAAATTTGGTTCGGGTCCAGTTCGGGCTGAATTGGACAAACCGGTTCATCTAAAAATCAATGTATAAAATAATATTTAATTAAAATAATTTAAATAAATCCATTCACAACTTGGCCTAGTTTTTCTAGTTCGGACATCACCATGGCTCGGCTTCCCCCGGCATGACTGGTACACCTATCAAGGCACAATGCTACAACTTCCGTGCTAAAAGTCATGGTCGTCTAGTGCTCCAAAACTCAACAATGGCTAAGGTCATTTTAAAAAAATAAATAAAACCATAAATTGTATAAATTCATTTTTAAGTCTAGTAAAATAATAAAAAAATAAATAAATAGTAGGGGTTTTACTCCTACCCAACTTACAAGAATTTCGTCCTCGAAATTTAGGATTAATAGGGTAGATAGGGTTGAGGGATAGGAAGAGCTCGTCAACACCAAAATGCAATTAAATTTTTGGAGGAGGCGATAAAACGACGTTCCACACCACCATACAATAGAAAATTGTGGAGTCGATATATACAAAAATATATCATGGTTATGGAATTGAATAAGGATCGCTAGTGAAGGTAACAAAATTTTGAATATCCAATTTTTTTTAGAACGGTAAGGAATTGAGTAGACCAAAGAGAATAAATTAGACATTTAGGAGATGTGATTCCTTAAGAGAGAACTGGATACTAATCGTCTTGGTCGAGGGTTTGATTAAGTGATGATTAGAATCACTCTCGTCCGTTCAAATGGGATTGGAAGGGCACAATAAAAATTCTAGGATTGAGGGGAAAAAGAGTTTAAGGTAAGGATATAGCCACATGAGTTGGTCGGTGGCTATCTATATTTCGTGTATATATAACTGATAGGAAAACTAAAGGTGATACTTTAAGTCTATCTATCAAGCATCGTGTGTGGTCTTTCTAAAGTAAGTATAGTCAACAACAATAAAGTATTCAAAGACGATGCTATTGAGTACGAAATACGAGGTTCATAGGCGACAAAAATAATTCAAATAAGAGTTGTCAATGCTGTCGGGATGAGACTCTAAGGTAGGTTTAACTATGTCTCCATCTACGTAGAATAATACATGAAAAGCGAACCAAAGTACAATAGGTTGATCAGACCATCATGCACCGGTTCTGATTAGACAATATGTTAGTGGGTGCACCCAATAAGATATGTCATGATCAAGCTTGGTAAAGAAATAAGCTTGCAAAACTGAGGCTAATTAGCAGCATAAGTAAGGGAGAATGATAAAGGAAATTAAATAGTCCAGGATCTTTTAAAATCTAAGTTCCGCCCGAAGTTTGGGCCTGTGCAGTTGGCTTGGTTGACTAGCTAAGTTAGGGTCCTCTAAATTTATAGTCTAAGCAAACTTAATCAACATGGGTCACAAGGACAAAGGCTTTGTTGGGTTGTGAGGTATTCTACCCCACTTATAAGAGTTAAACTAATAGTGTGACGAGACAATGGGTCAAGTAATCAAGGTAATGCACAAGTTAAGCATTAAGGAATTTAGTAGAACATATTCACATATCGCGTCAAAAGGATTGATTCAAGGTTGGGTCTCTAATTGAAGTCGGGAAGTATTTTGGTGTCATGGTAGAGGTTATAGTTTGGCCATTTTGACCATAAAGTCATATCAAGAAATAGAGTACAAGGAGATGGGTTTTGGTAGGACATGATATGTCTACAGGAAGGTGGGCTCGTTTAGGTCTTACATATGAAATTTGTTGGAAGGAAAAGTCTAGTGTTGTACTCCTAATATCCAGGTCATGGTAAGGGACGCCAAAAGATCAAAAATAGAAAGTGGGAGTTCACGAGGTGATAATTAATGCACAAAATAAAGAAGATCAAGTTAAAGCATGAAATAAAATTAATTAAAGAATCCAGTAAAAATAATTTAGGAACAAAATTTCGGAGAGAAGATAGTCTCCTAGATGATTACAGTTCAAATTGAAAATGGGTTAGAAGGTCGCAATTAAAAGATCTAGCATTGAAGGAAGGTTGAGTAAGTTAAGGTGGAAATACAGTCACATAGTTTGGTAGATGACTAACAACACTTGTGTATATACTACTATCATGGTCGTGAGTAATACGGCAACTTAGTGTGGAATATATTTATTTTATTGGGACCCTCTCGCTTGCCCACCATTTAAAATTTAACTCAAGTTTTCTCCAAAAGTTTCAAAAATAAGCCACCAAAATTTGTATTCACTCCAAGCCGTTCAAATTCATCATGACAAAAATTTAAATCACTTTCATAAATCTTAAAGCAAAATTTTATCACGTTACTACTAACCTTTTCCAAAATTAACGTTTAAATTCAACTATTTAACTCAAGAGTTCATAATTTACGAATCCATAAAAATTTCACAATCAATCAAAACTTTAACACTCTAAAATTTTCAAATAACTCATAATAAAACTCTTAGTATATTAAAAGCAATCTCAAAAATTAAGCTCAATGCTCTCATCAATTTTTAACTTCTATTCATGCTAAGTTATTCCAACAAAATCACAACTTTTAAATGATAACTTCCTTTAATCAATCAAAATAACTTTCTATCACATCCTTCGAAATTCTCCCAAAAATTTTAATATTAGCAATCCCACATTAAACTAAATTTTTAAATAATCTTATCAGTCAAAATCTTTTTTTTTACCAAAAATCTAAATAGATTTGTAAATCCTCAATCATAGGACACAATTTAAAATAAAGAAAAATTCTCAAAAATTGTTTTCATAACTTTCAAATATTTAAACCAAAATTCGCCATCATTACTTCCACTTAAAATTCAAAATTTACTAAACACAAAAATCACAAGTTGTATGACGCAAATTTAAATAATTTCTACAACCACATTTGAAATCTAAGATCATTTTCAAACCCAATTTATAACTGTTCAAAGGTGTATAACTATAATCCAATAATTCATAAACATCAAAACTCGAAAATTAAATAAATTTTATATTTGTTCAAAGATGTATATCTATCACCCAAAAATTTATAAATATCACAACTCGAAAGCAAATAAATTTTATATTTGTTCAAAGATGTACAGCTATAACTCAATAAATCATAAATATCAAAACTAAAAAATCCAATCAATTTCAATGTTATAAACAATCTCGCTATATATTTTTTTGTTTTTTGTTTTTTGCAGTATCAATTCTATGGTGTTTACTATTTAGAAATCTCAAGATTAAAACTTTCCTTGGTAATATCCTACTTTACAAATTACTAATCATTAAATCACACTTAAAAAAAACTTTTTTAACTCAATTAGAGTCTTAAATGTATTCCAATTGCCAATATAACCATTCTAGCCATGTGTTTGACCTATGAGCATATACTAGTGTAGTCATCTTCCTAGTTGACACTAAGCACGAAAATAAGAATCAACGGTAGAAAGGAATCAAGCAAGATGCAATTCAAGAAAGTCGATCGAGAGTTCGAAATTTGAAGCCAAGGGAAGAGGTCAAGCTGTATGGATGAGATTCCTAGATTCTAATCCTATGTTGCAGGCTCACATCAGTACAGTAACGTAACCGAAGTGACAAACTCGACCTGCATGGGCCACCACAAAAACATGTAATGCCCCAGTCCCAAAATACTTAGGACTAGGTACGTATCCATGCCAGCTGCATACATACGAAGTATACTCCAATATATGGAAACCTCGTATGAATACATAAGCTGTAAAATGCAGTAAACCAAGAGTAATCTAATCTCATCCACAAATGAAGAATAAAGATATCATATAATCAACTGTAATATGTCTTTGTACAATACGTTGGACGGAGACAAATCCACTACCAACAAGTAAGGAAAAATATACATAAAACTGAAATGAATTGGCGGGAGTAGCAAAGGAAGACCCAAGACACGTCATCTCCGAATGAATAGAGAAGATCGCCACCTCGGCTAGAACACCTGCAATATCACAGAAGCACACATACCTGGAGAGATAACCAGGTCCTCAGAGGGACGTAACAAGATACAGGAAGAATATGCCATATGAACTGAATATAAATATAAATGTACCATAAAATAAAGATAAAGTAAAAGTGTCCAAACCATAACACGGCTCAATATCCCATCATCGAAACAGTAGGCTACCCCTACAACCAAACAAGGATAAGGGGTAACTTACTATTCCACAATGTGACATTTTTTCGTGTCATGATTGGAACATAAAATTTGCTAAGGTCTCCTAACCTTTCTAGTAGGCAATTTAGAAGACATATCAATGTATGGGCAGGTGAAGGCTGAATCCCCCAGGATAATATAATAACTCTCAATACGCACCCGTCAAGTACCAATACTATCAGCCGACATAACTCGAGGCTAGCGGCCCACGTGACTCATCAGTACACATAGCTCGAGGCTAGTGACCCTCGCGACTCGACTACCGTAGTACGCAGTTACTACAGTTATTGGATTTGGGGTAGCCCACACATTTAACTGTCTTCTCCCTCCCAAGGTCACTAACAGAAGATAGTTCGCTAAGACTAGGTCCATATGCAAAAAAAATAAGAAGGAAAAATAACTGAAAGCAAAATAAAGTGAACTAAAAATAGCAAGTAATGGATCCAACTAAGAACAGATAATATATATACAGTAAATAAATAAATAAAGGTGCATATAATTATAACAGTAAATAAGGCAAGGTATCTTGCCTGAGGGTGGTGCGAGAAGCAGCAAAATCCAACAATCAGAATCGTCAACACGAAAGTCAAAATCCACAAGAAGCTCCGGATGTTGAAACAACATCACGAACGAGTTTGGAATAAAAGATATGCCTAGGAAACGCCTGTCCGAAAGTCAAATTTTGGAACAGGGGCAATTTCATAATTTTGGATTAAAACGATGTCCGTCGTTGGACCCGCTTTGTACCGAAATGTGCGCCAGAACCTACGGTCTCTAAAGTCGTCAAACTATATGTCTACAGATTTGTTTTGATGAGACGAACCCAACGGTATGTCCAATTTTGGATTCCGGTAGGCTGTGCACAAAATTGCCTGTTGAGTGGGATTGTGGGCCCGCTAAAATAGCGTCCCGGTCAATCTTCTCAGAATTGAACCAAACTTGGCTCACAGGACCAGAAAAATATTTTGAGTCCAATGGCACAAGTTTTGTTACGATTTGATGAGTGTACACAAAGTTGTGTCTTAATTTGCAAAGGGTTGATACGGGGGTATCTCAACAGATACGTACTGATTTTGTCGCGCATATGCAACGAAATCGGGTTCCGTCAGTTCCCACACGTCGATAACATCCATACGCATCTTTTGATACGTATAGTGCATGACCACTTCGCCCGGTTTGTCAGGGCGCACGCCGTATCGGGTGTTCCCTACAAGTCTGAAATCAGACCTGCATGGGCCACCACTAAAACCTTGTCACGCCCCAGAACCAGAATACTGGAGAGCGGAGGAATGACTCAGCCAGCTACGTATTACGGGTAGATGAATACCATATAATACGATCAATGCTGTCTAAAAGACAAGGGGGTACATACTACATGAAAGTCTCACTATGGCCACTTCACATCTATTGTCTCAATCATTCAAACAAAAAACAGAAATAGAGAACATGTAAGATAAAGCAGTAAGGCGTCCCAAACGCTCAGTCAAAATATTCTTGAGATCTGGCTTTACAAAACATAGCCAGATGATGTAGCAAGGTATACACAATTGTTATCAGCTGTAGTCTGACTTAGTTACAATTATGTAAAAATAAATACAAGACGATCCAACTAACATGTCGGTGCCAAACGACAAAATATAAAATAAATAACAAAACTTAGCGGGGAAGTAAGGAATCCACTCGAGTCCTCCTGCGATCATTCCTCTAGTATTGACCATCTTGGAGGTGAAAGTAAGTTGAGTCCTCGGGGACCGGCTCTAAATCTGGCCATACAAAACCAGAGAGGTTAGACCTCTAATAGCAAGTACCCAAGGAAGCACGATATGAGGAATTAGAACCAGTAATAAAAAATATGATAAATAGATCTCTGCTAGCTACTGGGATTCACATAACATCATGATACTTCGAACCAACCTTCCAACCAAACAAGGACAGAAGTTGGCACGTCTTGTCCTGACACTCTGATCATCTCAGTTAGTTAACAGAGTAAGTACAGTACACAACCAAGTCAACTTAAACGGCCATGCAACTACTACGGCTTGCTATTGTGGGTTCCAAGTTATCTTGGAATTATGCAATAAAGGATTTCTCAGTTCTTACTATGTGCAAGCAAGGCTAGTCTACCCAATCAATCAATTGCGCCAATCATGAATTAGACGAGTCCCAGCGGGACGCCCGTCATCAATATACAATATACAATAATATAAGCAGATACCACTCCCTGCCCGTGTGGCAGATTTGTAGTATCTGTAGGAACCAGCCGGCCTGTCGGGCACTAATAGTCCCAAAGAGGACTGCCATGTAAGAACTCGAGAATCTATTCTCTTCATGCAATCATTATTTTATTTAACTTAGTAGCCTCTATGTTAAGTGAAATCCCATGCCGTGGATCATGGTCATTCAGAATGAGTACTTCCGTACAAAGTACGATATGCCTAACTCTACAACGATACCCATGCGGTTAGGTTGTAGGTCTTACATAGCGTAATGCAATAATCAAAACTAACCACGGAATAATCATGCCTTGACCATAAAGTGCACATGCTGCTTTTACAGAAAAATAAATAATATTGAAGCCTGCATGTGCCTATATGCCGATATTCGGGATTGGCCAATCGATTACAATAGTTCATAGTTTAATATGAACGTGTCTCATTCATTCAATTCAATAAGATGACTAGCCAATCTCTTAGTTCCAACTAGGAACGCATGATCAATTATTAATAACAATCAATGTTAATTAATGCCAAGATAACACTCCATATTAATTAATGTTAACTCAGACAGAATCAGCCCAAAAGGTATTATGGGCTAAGGTCCATACGGCCAGGAAATCATTGGTTCATGCGGCTGAGTAAAATATGCATATGCGGCTAAGGAAACTAAGTCCATGCGGCTGGGATTCAAACTCATGCGGCGGGAACAGTGAAATCTCATGCGACTGGGATAACACGAGCCTATGCGGCTTCGGGTGAACTGAGTCCATGCGGCTCAAAACTCCATGCGGCTCAAACTATAAAGGCTCATGCGGCTGGAAGCGGATAAGCCCATGCGGCTCAAAACTCCATGCAGCTAAGATGACATGTGCCTATGCAGCTAAGAAGACATGCGCTTATGCGGCTAAGAAGACATGCGCCTATACGACTAAAATAGGACTCGGGTCCTTATACGGCTGGATAAGTTTAATGCCTTATGCGGCTGCAAATAAGACGGTCGCATGCGGCCCAGGGAAGCAAACTCATGCAGCCAAGTAGATGCGAGCTCACGCGGCTCGAAAATAACGAGCGCATGCGGCTGGGATTGGGCAGAGTCTATATGCGGCTAAAAATAGCTTATGCAGCCAGAATAGCCCATGCGGCCAGGATGACTTTTCCCATGAAAACTCATGCGGTCAAGTACTGTCATGCGGCCAGGATCTCATGCGGCTATAATCTTCATACGGCCGGAACTGTTCTTCTTCTCCAAATTTTCTGAGGACAAAACCATGGAAACCATTGCTTCCAAGCTCTCTAAATCCTTTATTTCAAGCCCAAATCTGGACTTCCATAGGTCAAAATGGGGTAGAACAAAATTCTCTACAACATGGAACCATTAAAACTTGAAAAATAATAAAGTTACTAGATCAAACCCAAGAAATCCAAAAATGCATTAAACTTAGATCTATATGAAATGACCCATGGAAATTGAAAATACTAAATACTAAAGTATCTAAAAATCTTCAGAGGAAGCCAATGGAACAACAAAAATGGAGATCCATCAAGAAGCAAGTTGGCACTTGCCTATGCGGCTGGGTAGGTGGGGGAGAGTTTATAAGGAAGAAAAAGAGTAATGGTGAAGTAATAAAGAGAGAGTAAGGAAATGGGGCTTTAAATGAAAGAATGGTGGTAGGTGGGAAGTTGGGTTTATGTTGAACCATCCAAGGCCGAAAAATAAACCAACTCGGGCCGAACCCAAAAGCAAAGCAGAAAGTAAAATACAGAAAAATAATTAGCGGGAAATTAAAGAAATTTAAATACAGAACAATACAAGTTAAATATTAAATAAATATATTAAAGTAGTACATGTATTAAAATACGTATTCTGGGAACGGAAAGTGACAATGCGGTACTGAACTTGAGCGATGTGCCCAAGCTAAACTGTAAACTCCTCCAGAAGTGGGATATGAGTCGGCTATCCCGATCCGAGACTATGCTCACTGAAATCCCGTACAATCGAACTATTTGCCGTACGTACATCTCCGCCAGTCTCTCCGTAGATAAACCCACTTTAAAAGGCAAAAATTGGACTGATTTGGTCAATCGATCAATAATGACCCAAATTGCATCTTTTCCTCCTGGAGAACACGAAAGTCCAGATACAAAGTCCATAGTGATATGCTCCCACTTCCACTCCGGAATGGGTAGTGGCTGGAGCAGACCACCTGGCCTCTGTCTCTCAGCTTCCACCTGCTGACACACCAAGCATCTAGAAACGAACTGAGCTACCTCGCGTTTCATGCCATACCACCAAACATGCAGTCTCAAGTTTTTGTACATCTTGTTGGCACCAGGATGCATAGAGTACTGAGAATGATGCGCCTCCTGAAGAACCTCCTCTCGAAGTCCTCCACTCGGCACGCACAATCTGGTGCCATGCCTCAACGACCCATCTTCCGCGACAGAGAAATCATCCGACAATCCTGTTAGAACCAGCTCCCTGATGACCCTTAGAGCCTCATTCTCAAACTGTGCTGCTCTGATTCTGTCCATCAGCTCTGATTGCACCTGAAGACCCCACATCTGCTCCTCAAACCCAGGAACTATCACCTCTATGCCCAAGCTCTCCAAATTTGCTAGAAGGTGACGATCCATTGTCAAATACATGGCCACTGGATACCTGCTCAAAGCATCCGCAACCACGTTGGCCTTTCCTGGATGGTACTGTAAGGATATATCAAAATCATTTATCAGCTCTAACCATCGCCTCTACCTCATGTTCAGCTCCTTCTGCGTAAATATGTACTTCAAGCTCTCATGGTCCGTAAAAATCTCCATACGCTCTCTGTACAGATAGTATTTCTATGGCTTCAAGGCAAAAATGACTGCTGCCAACTCCAAATCATGAGTCGGATAGTTCTTCTCATACGGGCGTAACTGTCTGGATGCATAAGCAATTACCTTCCCGTGCTGCTAAAGAACGTAACCCAAGCCCTTTTTCGAAGCATCACTGTAGATCGTGAATCCTCCGGACCCAGATGGCAACGTCAGAATAGGACCGATGTCAACCTCTTCTTCAGCTCCTCGAAAGCAGCCTGACACTCATCAGTCCAGACGAACTCCATGTCCTTCCTAGTGAGTCTAGTCATCGGCTCTGCAATTCAAGAAAAGTCCTGCACGATCTTCCGATAGTAGCCTACCAAACCCAGAAAGCTTCGAATCTCGACAACTGAACTGGGTGTCGACCAAGACTCTACTGCTGCAATCTTTTTCTGATCTACTGAAATCCCATCACCAGATACAACATGGCCCAGGAACTCCACTCGGTCCATGAAGAACTCGTACTTCGACAGCTTATACAGCTACTCCTTCCTCAGAGTCTCCAGCACCATTCGCAGATGGTCCTCGTGCTCCTCAGGCGTCTTCGAGTATACCAAGATGTCATCTATGAAGACCACCACAAACTTATCAAGGTATTGATGGAATACCTTGTTTATCAAGTTCATGAACACTGCTGGGGCGTTGGTCAACCCAAATGGCATGACGGTAAACTCGTATTGGCCATACCGAGTCCAAAAAGCCGTCTTCGGAATGTCATCCCGCTTCACCTTAAACTGATGATAACCAGACCACAAGTTGATCTTCGAGAACACATTCGTGCCGCTCAACTGATCGAACAAGTCGTCAATCCTCGACAACGAATACTTGTTCTTGATAGTGAGGTTGTTGAGCGCTCTGTAGTCGACACACATCCGTACCGTACCGTCCTTCTTTGGGACAAATAGAATTGGCGTGCCCCAAGGCGAAGAACTGGATCTGATAAAGCCCTTGTCCTGCAGCTCGTCGACTTGCCTCTTCAGCTCTGCCAACTCGCTATTGTTGACTCTATAGACGTGCTGTGAAATCGGCTCAGTGCCTGGCACCAAGTCTATAGAGAACTCAATATCTCTGTCTGGCGGCATCCCAGGCAACTCCTCGAGAAAAATATCCAAAAACTCTGCTATAAATGGATGTGGTAATTCCTGTCCCGCCAATAAGGCTCCACAGAATCCATCTCCCAGTTTTGCTTCTCCTCTAGCAAACTCAAACTCTGGCTCTCCTGGCGGTCTAAACAAAACTCTGTCTCCTCTACAATCTATACTAGCATGGTGCCTGCTCAACCAATCCATACCGAGTACCACATCGTAGCTCGGAAGTGGCATTACGAGCAAGCACGCACTCAAATCCCGGCCTCCCAGTGTAACACTCTGCCCCTTGCAAATATTATTAACCAGGATAATACCTCCTCCGGTCATGATCTTACAAGTCATACCCAGATACTCAGCAATAATATTGTGTCTAAGAGCAAAAGAAATAGACACAACACTGTGTGTAGCATCGGAATCAAATAAAGCTAATACAGGAAAGGAATCGAGTAGAACAGAACCTGCCACAACATCTGCCACCGGCTCATTCCCCTCAGCTGCTAGAGCAAACACTCTGCCTTGAATACCCCGCTGCTGCTGGTGCTGGGTAAACCACTGCTGCTGAGTCGAAAGTGGACCCCTCTGCTGTGTTGCAGGTGCCCTCGTCGGTGCCCCTGAGCTGCCACCGCTCCACGGGCCACCCTACGAGGGTTCGCAGGACAATCTTTCAACTGATGTCCGACGTCAGCGCAATAGAGGCACATACCCAGCCTCTTCCGACAGACCTTCCAGATATGACCAGGCTTCTTGTAGAAGTTGCACAAGGCACCATTCTGTACCTGCCTCTGCTGGTGGTGCTGCACCTGTTGAACCAGTGCCCTGGCTTGAACCTGCGGCTGGTGATGCTGAAAAGAACGATACTGAAGCTGAGGGCGTTTAGCAGCCCCGGTGCTGCTAGTAGCCCCCGAGAAAAGCTTGCGATCCCTCTTGGGCTTCAAGCCCCACTCCCGCTCTACCTTGCGGGCCTCCGCATAGATCTCGGTATAAGTCACATAAAAAGAGGGGATAAGGATCTTGATATCCTAGATCAATCCCTCTCTTAAACGGTTCGTCCTGATCTCCGGGCCGCGAACCATATACTCCGCATATTGGCTCAAACGGCCAAACTCTGCGACGTACTCCTCAACAGACAAGCTGTCCTGCTGTAAATTCTGAAACTACCTCACCAAGTCAATCTTTTCTGTAGGAGAGAAGAACTTCTCCTTGAAGAGAAGCTTGAACACGGCCCATGTATGGCCCGCCCCAGCAAGGGCTGGCTCCTTCCTGAACCAGGTATGAGCGATGTCCAACAACTATAAACCCACTGCCTCGACCTTCAGGTCGTCTGTAAGGCGGGAGGGCCTCATCTGCCGCTCGATGTCCTCGAGCCAGTCGTCAACATAGACTACACCCTCAGTCCTGCTAAGGTCACGAGGCCCCAACTTCTTGAAGTCCTGAATGTCTCCCAACCTCGGATGTGCTCCTTGATGTGGAGCCCTCTGCTCTACGGCTGCTAAAGCCAACTGATGGGCATCCTCTATGCCCTGATGCATCGCTTCAGTCTGCCTCAGCTGTGCCTCAGACTGGACCCTCTGTGTCTCCAGCATCTGCTGGAACAAAGCAAGCATCTGTCCCATATATGTGGGCAGAGGAGGTAGAGGAAGAAGAACATCTACAACTGACGAAGGAGTCGCTGTGCAGGAGGAGGAAGAGTGCCTACGTTGACAGCTGGTACTGCGACAGGAACAGTCGTAGCAACCTCTGGGATAGTCCTCGGAACTGGTGGAGGAGCGCCCCTAAAAGCTTCTGCCGACGCTCGAAATGCGACAGAAGTGACTGAATCAGGCCCACGAGATATAACGGGCCCCTCAATATCTGCGGCCTCAGGATGCTGTGATCTTGTCTGCACCATCCTGAAGACAGATTAAAAGAAGGAAATCAATATGGCACAAGAAAGATTATATCAAGGAGGACAGTTAGAATGCAAGAATCAGTATCAAAAAGGACAGTTAAAAAGATCTGCAAGTGGAAGTTTTCCTATTTTGTGATTGAGTAATCTTAGCCTATAGCCTATTCTAGATATGTACCACAGGCTCATAACAACACTCTAAGTCGAGCGCCACTACGACATCGTACTAATTACGACTTCTGACCTGCATGGGCCACCACTAAAAGCGTGTCACGATCCACACCCTAGGTAGGGGCACAAGTGCATAACAGCGCCCAGCCTACTCCGTAAAAACGACATAGAATACTGTAGGTCTGCTAGCTAACAAACAGTATATAATAACTTGTCATCTCTGCACGGAGGATATAATATGAAGTACTGATAATCTCAATAACAATCTAGTAGGAAGAATCATGGCACAAAATCAAGATAGATATAAACCACAAAGTGCAATATCCAGCTCAACAGAGAGAAGAGAAACACAAAGTAACGTAGTTATACAAATCCCAATATCATAAGCATAAGTAGCAAGCTGGAGACAAGGTTCAGTCCAAAATCTACTCTAACTTAACTATAGCTAGAGGCTCGTCGGGCGGAGCTAAGCCCTGCTGAACCAAGGTCTCAAATTCTATGCCCACTACGTCATCCGGACCGTAGTAGGTACAACAATCCTCCTCACCGTCATTTATAATATTTTTGTCAACATATCCAGTCAGGATAGAACGAGCACAATCAACTAACAATAGTTTACAAGATAGGATAAATGCTACAAGACTATAAATTGTGAGTATAAACAAGAAATCATGAATGTACCTGTAAGTATCATGGCAAGGTAAGCTGTGAATCTAAAGCTAGAACAAGGGCAAGTAAAACTGATCATGGCATGTACAAGAATCAAGAACCATCTATCTAGGTGTGTGAGTACTAGCTTCAATATGTGGCCGGCTTGGGTCTGAACAAGGTCTAATGATCTAGCCAATCTTGCGTGGATGTATGATTAGCATTCACAAGGTCTACAAGAATAAACAAGGCGGATAATGACCACACATCTACACTAGTACTCCCCGCCCCTCGACTGGTAGAGTGGATCCAAATAAGACACGTTACGACACGAGATTCTACCAGAAGGAAGCAAGTCTCCTCGAGAATCGATGTCCATATACTGCACAAGAACTACAAGGGGCTTGCACAAGATATACCAAGACAACAAGGAATAACATCTCATGTCGGAATCCATGAATACCAATCCATGTGAACAATGTGTCAAGAACAAGTATATCTACACTAAGTACATAAATTATAACAATAATCATGAATTAGAAAAGTTATCAGAGAATGTACTTGCCTGTGATGTGATGGAAAATGTCAACTGAGTCCAATACAGTGCCTCGAGGACCTAAAGATGAAATATTGTATCAATATAATATTCTGAAAGTAAAAGCAAGTCAAACTAAGTCAAACTAGTTCATACTAAGTCAAACTAGGTCAATCTAGGTCAAAGCAAGTCAAACTAGGTCAATCTAAGTCAAAGGTTGACTTACAGTTGACTTTTGGTCAACTGGTCAACTCTGGTCAACCTTTAGTCAACTCTAGGTCAAACTTGACTAATGTTGACTAACAGTTGACTTTGGGTCAACTGGTCAACTCTGGTCAAGTTCTAGTCAATTCTAGGCTACGGTTGACTTCCGGTTGACTTTTGGTCAAAATAGTCAACTGTGGTCAACCGAGGTCATAACTAGTCGAAGTCCACTATTCTTAACCATTACCAACCATAACATCCTAATTATATCGATATCTTAATATAGTAAACTCATATCTTAGATTATAGACATTATCTTAACTTACCCCTTTTTACCTTACCAATATAATCTCATTACCTTAGTCTCTATCCCATACTCTACCTACATAACCCTCACTCTACTCATCCTTCAATACTTCACTAAGGTGTTCTAACACTCTACCCTCGTATGTCGATACCACACCATGGTATCTTGACACTCAAACTTGGTATCTTGAAGTATCTCGATACCTTACCCTTTACATAGGATAAAACCCATTTACCTTGTGATACCATCTTGTTATCACAAGATACCACTCGATTCTAACGCTCACTCCAGCCCATAACCATCTATATCTCTATATCTAATCCTAACTCAAATCCAAGTATCATATATATGTATCTTACCCTCTAATGTGGAATACCTTAACATAGCACTTACCTTCACATTCCCTACTAACATGTGAACTACCTTATTTTCTACCACTCAAACCACTAACTTTCTAACCAATTAACACCACTCTAACACTCACAAATCGAGGGTTATATAGTGGGATATATAGTGGATATAGGAGGGGTGGGTATAAAGGAGGGTCAATTGGGGGTGTATTGGAGGGTCAAAATGGGGCAAAATGGGGGCTGTTGCTGCTGCCAAACTGCTGCTATTGTTGCTAAATTTGTTGTTGCTGCCTTTACTGATGCTGCAGCTCCTATGCTCTCCCTCTTCCTCCCTCTCTACTTCACGCACTACTTCCCTCTCTACCTCACTCTCTATCTATATATATAACCACTAACATATATATATATATATATATATATATATATATATATATATATATATATATATATATATATATATATATATATATATATATATATATATATATATATACAACACAACCTATATATATATATCTTCCCTCAACTTATAACACACAACACACTCACAAGTTACACTCACACACACACACACACAAATGTATACACATCTCCACACACACACAACTCTCAAGAACAACACCACACTCTCAACATTCCCCTCTCTAAACACCAACACATAACCACACACAACCACAAACACTACCACATATATTAATATGTAAAAATCAGTCCAACACTTGTATTATTACTCAAAACAGTCCACTATTTCAATATTGCTCCACAGTGGCTAAACCACAATGAATCTCACCAAACCCCCTACATGAAACTTGGTCCAAACATCAATACCATGCTAGATCTACCCTCTAAACAATATAAAACTAAAATTAGAGATCTACATGTCCTCTTTGGAATTTTTACAAGCACTTGGTGTGCCCTCTTTGGAATCTCTCCATGGGACACACTTATATTCATGCAAACACCAAAAGAGGACTCTAAAGAGCCTCTAAAACATTCTAAATGGTGAATCTATCATGTGGGGTGGGTTCCTATGGATCAAAACCACCAATATTATATATAATGATAAGAGGGAGAGAAATCTACCAATTGGGAGTTGATTCCCAATAAAAACTCCAAAGGACACGAAACCGACACGGACTCTTCTTCCAAATGGACACCCCTCCTTGTTCTTGGATCTACCTTGGTTGTAGCTCCTTCTCCTTGCAAGAGTAAGAAACTTTGGTGGAGAAATAAGAAGTTTAGAGGGATGAATCAATGGGATCTCTCTCTAGGTTTGTGAAGAACCCTAAAATGAGAAAAGAGACCAAAATAAAAATGAAGGAGATGATGAAGACTTCCCTATCTTGGCCGGCCCCTTATGGCTAGGTTTAGCTGTCACTACCACATTTCTAGTATGGGGGTATTTTGGTCATTTTAAATTTTTTGGGATTTAATTGGAATTATTGTGAATTATTGAGATTTATTAGAATTTATATGATTTTTGGTATAATTTAATTAGGGGTTTTTCTAGACTTTGACTAGTGTTGACTTTGGAGCCTACCCTAGAAGCTAACCCTAGTTTTAGTGACTTGGTTAGATTATGAAACCCTAGTTTGATTAAGTTAACCATATCCTAGTCATTAGAATCAATTTGGGAATAGGAATATTGAATAGAGAATGGATTAATGGCTTATGACTTTACAAGTCATGATTAATGACTTAAGCCCATAGAGGCCCAAGTCCAACACCATATAAACCTAACCCTAACCCTAGCATGGCCGGCCAACCCACCTAGGGAACCCCACTCTATAAGTACTCTCTTCCATTAGGTTAGCCTCTTTTAGAAAGTTCACATTTGGAAAAGGAGGTAAATCCCCAACTTTAGAAATTCCTTGAAAATCCATTTTAATTCCTTTTTAATCCAAATAAATTGTATTAGATTCTAATTGTCTCCCTCTTGCTGCTCATAGAGGAAAATCTCAGTTTGTTAACAATTTGGTGAAGTTTGGGAAGCAAGGAGACACCCCCTTTTTGGAGCTTTTGAGGAGTTTTGACACCTATAGGTAAATCCCTAAAACTCTATTATAGATGCTGTTATTTTTGCATATTAACCTAGATGTTGGTGTCCCCTAGCTAACCCTAGAATTTCGTGCCATTTCGTGTCCATTTCGTGTCCTAGATGGACACGTATCAGTCCACTACAATAGGTATTTGATTAAATGTCTCAAAGAACTTTTCTGTGCTATTTTCAAAAAGTGTTTGAATAGAAAACTAGATCTAGATGTGGTTTGATATTTTCCATTCTACTGAGCTTAATTTAGTATCGTGTCGTGTCGGTTTGAACACGTGAACACACACGCTCAGCCCGTGAGCAGTGTCGTGCTACTCGGGGGCGATTGCACTTTGGACACAGCACGTGGACACGTAATTCTTTAAGGACACGTTGGGGTAGTGTCTGACACGACACTCCCCAAGTGGCATGACCTCTCGTGTCGTGTCGAGGGAGCACGAGGTCGGACACGGGTTTTGCACTGCACGCATACAGTAGGTTTTCGGCCACTGATACGGCTTTGTAGCTTCGGACACGACATACCAGGACACGATACATGATGTTGGACACGTAGCTGGGCCCAAGAAGAACCTAGGGTTGTGAACACGAGGTCTGGTTTGTCCTGTGTCGGGTGCACGACATGCGTGCACACACGCACGAGGCATCACTGGCTCAGTGTCCAGTTTTACCTGTTTGGGGCTCGGGCACTCAGGACACAGCTGTGTCCTGTTTGATTAGACACAATCACACTTTGTGACACGTGCACATGCTTGTTTGTATTTACCAACCATAATATTTGCTTTTTGATTCGTTTTTGTGCTTCATTTCCAGAATACCCTATTTCGAAAAACTGTGTATTAGTTTCAAAATTTTCCAGATTTTGAAATCGAATTTGAATTGATTATTTTAGCCCATTTGATTGTTGTTAATCACTGTTTAAGTCCCTATAATATAGTCCTCCTATATGAAATCTACTTGTGTGTGAATTTTGGGTCACTACCAAAATAAGTCATATCAGCGACGAAATTAGCGACGCCATCTTAAAACGTCGCTAATATTTTTGGATTTAGCGACGCCAAAGGTAAGCGTCACAATACGTCGCTGATAGCGACAAACAGCGACATATTGCGACTAACTTTAGTGTAATAAAAACCAACGTCATTGATTTGTCGAAAAATGTTGCCAGTTTTATTAGTTCAGCGACGTTTAGTGTCGCAAAGCTTAAGGCGTCGCCGAATATTAAAGAAAAGTCGACGCTTTGCGACGTATTTACAGACGTCTCTAATTTCTGCTAAATAGGGTTTCTTCGGTTCGACTTTTCATTTCTTCCTCTCCCCAAATTTTTTGTTCCCGCCCCTCTTCCCCCGACCTCGACGACAGCCCGACCCCCTTCCCTCCTGCGCCGCTCATCCTCCTCCTCCACCGCGAGCCCCTTCTCCTCCCTCCGGCGAGCCCCTTCTTCTCCTCCTCCTCCACCGCGAGCCCCTTCTCCTCCTCCACCACGAGATCCTCCTCCTCCACCACCGAACTCGTCCTCCTCATCCTCCTCCACCACCGCGAGGAGACTGAAGGTAAACCCTAACCCTAATTGAGGTGTTTTTCGTGTCCAAAATAGACACGGAGACACATTACGACCATGTGTTCACTGATACAGTGTGTTCGTAAGGTTTTGGACACTTTGTGTCCATTTGTTGGACATGTGGACACCCCCAAGCATGCATATATATGTATTTCACCTCTGTACACTTAATCCCCTCCTCTTCCACCACCGAACTTGTCCTCCTCCTACTCCTCCACCACCGCGAGGAGACCGAAGGTAAACCCTAACCCTAATTGAGGTGTTTTTCGTGTCCAAAGACACGGAGACACAATACGACCATGTGTTCACTGATACAGTGTGTTCGTGAGGTTTTGGACACTTTGTGTCCATTTGTTGGACACGTGGACACCCCCAAGCATGCATATATATGTATTTCAGCTCTTACACTTAATCCCCTACTTACACTTGTGTATTTTCGTATTAATTTGGATTTGCATATTGGGTTTGGGAATTTCGATATAGTGTTTGATACATTGTTTCACCTTGCATCATTCCTATACTTAGAGACGTTTAGTACACAACTAATTATTTTATCCTAGTTCGCAAGTGTACTTTTGGGTAATCTCGGTATATTAGTTTACCAATGTCCCCAATGGTCGGAGATTTTAAGTATATGAACCAATTAGTCAACATCTATTTGTTGAAGTATGGTACTCCATTCTTCGTAAGTTCTAGCTATATATGTCTAAAGATCCAATACTCAAAAATCCCAAGAAAAAGAAGAAGAAAAGAATAAAATGACATCGCTCAACACCCTATGACAACTCCATGAATAAAGTAGACGATCCTCCATACAAGTCTTCCTTCATCTATTGTCTTAAAGTGTGAGCTCTACAGTATGGTTCTCTTTGTAGAATTGTGTCTTATTTTAGACAACAAGGGTTTTCTATTTTTACAGGTAACATGGCAACATGTGTAAGGGAACATATAGGTGTGTGTTTGTGTTTGAAAGGGAGTGTCACAAGAGTAAGGCGTGAGCATGTGTTAGTATTTTGAGCTGTGAGAGTGTTTGTTCTATTGAGGTTAGTACCAACTGGAAAGTTAGGTTAAAAGAACCTGGGAACTATGGTGTGGTTGTATACATCATGTATATGTATGTGTGTGTCTAGTGGAAGAAAGGGGGAGGGTTAACTAGTACCAGGTATTTGGAGAGGAGGGAGAGTTTAGACTAGTATATATAGACTAATATCCTAAAACTTGACTTATACAACTTAGAAATGGCTAGTTTGACCAAGTTGGACTAGTTTAGCTTAGAGTTGACTCGGTTGGACTATACATAATATATAGACTAATATCCTAAAACTTGACTTATACAACTCAGCCTATATGAAATATTGTAGACACGGGTGATATATCGTCGCGATAATCTCAGCCTATATGAAATATTATCGATCGCTACAAGGCATGTGGTAGAGGAAAGTCTGTCGGTGCCAGGAAGCCTACCTCTTCGATGCACTACTTGCCGTTGATGCCGCGGTTGCAGCGGTTGTTTATGGTGAAGGAAACTGAAGAAAACATGAGTTGGCATAAGCGGGAACATACCGAAGGAGTGTTGGATCACCCATCTGATGGAGAAGCATGGAAGCACTTTGATCGAGAGTATCCAGATTTTGCTTCTGATCCGCGTAATGTCAGATTGGGTCTCTGCTCCGACGGTTTTACCCCATTCGGACTTTCAGGATCCCAGTATTCGTGTTGGCCTGTGATCGTCACCCCGTACAATCTACCGCCTTAGATGTGCATGAAGACTCCATATATGTTTCTCACCGTTATTATCCCAGGTCCGAACAATCCGAAAAGGAACATCGATGTGTATTTACAGCCGTTGATTGATGAGTTGAATCAGCTGTGGGAAGTAGGTTCCAACACGTACGGTGTATCTAAAAAATAAAATTTCCAGATGCGGACAGCACTTATGTGGACCATCAACGACTTTCCGACCTATGGAATGTTATCTGGATGGAGCACGCATGGTCGTCTTTTATGTCCGTATTGCATGGACAGCACTAAGGCTTTCCGTTTGAAACACGGAGGCAGACCGTGCTTCTTCGATTGTCATCGACAATTCCTGCCGAAGGATCACCCGTACCAGAGGAACAGGAATGCTTTTCGTGCTGGCGTTGTGGAGAAGGCTAATCCCCCGCCAAGGTGGCTCGGATACACGATATGGGAAGAGGTAAAAGATTTACCAAGAGCTATTGAGCAGCCTGCTACGGGCTACAAGTGTGACGGATTTGGTCGCACTCATAACTGGACGAAGAGGATTATATTCTGAGATCTTCTATATTGGAGCACCAATCTGATTAGACATAACCTTGATGTCATGCATATCGAGAAGAATGTGTTTGACAACATAATTAATACTGTAATGGACGTAAAGGGGAAGACGAAAGACAATCCAAAGGCTAGATTGGACTTGGAAGAAATATGTAGACGTCCTGTATTGCATTTGATAGAGGACGGGAATGGAAAGTTGAAGCAGCCTAAGACAATTTTCTCACTGGAGAAGGAGGATAAAGTGAGACTTTGTAGGTAGATTCATGGTCTGAAATTTTCAGATGGGTATGTTTCGAACTTGAGAAGGTGCGTCGACCTCAAGGAGAACAAACTGACAGGTATGAAGAGCCATGATTGTCACGTATTCATGGAGCGGTTAATTCCGATTGCATTTCGAGAATTCTTACCACAGGCAGTTTGGGATCCATTGACGGAGCTTAGCATATTCTTCAGGGACCTTTGTTCTAAGAAATTGCTCGTTGATCGTCTAGAAAAGCAAGAGAAGGACATTGCGGTAACACTGTGCAAGCTAGAGAGGTTGTTCCCTCCTGGATTCTTTGACTCTATGGAGCATTTGCCGATTCATCTTTCCTACGAGGCACGTGTTGGTGGACCCATCGAATATCGATGGATGTACCCGTTCGAGCGACATTTGAATCACCTAAAAAGAAAGGTGAAAAATAAGGCTCGGGTCGAGGGTTCTATTTGTGAAGCCTATATTCTCGAGGAGATTACAAATTTCTTCTCCTCCTATTTCAAACCTCATGTTGCTACAAATAGAATGAGGGCTCCAAGAAACGACGACGGATATCAAGAATTTAATGATGGAATACTGAAAGTATTCAATACGTCCGGAAAGCCTTCGGGGAAAATGAAGAAGAGATATTTGAATAACGAAGAGCTAAGGGCTGCTCAATTGTATGTATTACTCAATTGCGACGAGGATGAAGTGGAGAAGCTAGAGGGGTAAGTAACTCAGGATGATGAGTTTACGTCATCTCAATGTAATAGTATAAGCTAATATTATTGTACTAATCGGTGGTTGCTTCGTTGTTTTTCAACACATATAATAATGAGTTGAGGCTGGCTAGACCCTACCTAACAGACGAAGCATTAGAATAAGAAATGAGATGTCATTTTCCTTCTTGGTTGAGCGAATATGTAAGTAGCTCGGTAATTACTGGCCTCTTCTAATGCAACTGCACAATAAATAACTTATTATCGCTTCTTTGATATTCAGGTCGATCGTCTAATTTTACCCAAGATTGAATTAATTAGAACTCTTACCAAGGGACCAATTACTTTTGTTACAATATGGCCAAGTTACTGTGTCAATGGCTTTCGGTTCAAGTCGAAAAATGCTCCGATCAGAGACAGCTTCCTGGATCTTGATTCCACGAAAAATAGTTGTTTGTGTATCAAGTCTTCGAACTACAAAGACGTCGATCCAGGAAATGATTTCTTTGGCATCTTGCGAGAGATTGTGGAGTTGTCATATAATAATAGTAGAGAACCTGCAAAGATCGTGTGGTTAAAGTGTGAATGGTTCGATCCGATTGAAAATCAAGGTTGGAAAATTGACAAGCATGGTCTTGTGGATATAAACTATAAGCGTAGATATCAAGGCTACGAACCGTTTGTCCTAGCAACTCAGGCTCAGCTCGTGTACTTCACAGCTTATCCGAGACGGGGAGCAACGAAGTCTGACTAGTGGACAGTATGCAAGACTAAAGCCAGAGATACTTTTGATGTTGACGAAAAAGCTTACCAGGAGGACGAGCTACCTCTTGTAACCAATATTGTCGATGTGGACTCCACGGAAGTTACGCATTACACGACACATAATGTAGAAGATGTAGAATTATTCGAAGAGGAAGACGAAGCCGACGAAGGTGAAGATAAAAGTGAAGATGAGGAGGAAGAGGAAGATGAAGTCGAGGAAGACGAACAAGATGATTATTCTGAAGATGATTGAGAGAGATATACTTATCTGAACTTAGATGTTTCTTCTAGAATATATTATCTGGACTTAGATGTTTATTGTAGAATGTATCATCATATGTTGTCTTGGTTATTATCTTGTCTTTGTTGTACTTTCATATTTCTAGTCTCTATTATTTGTTGTACTTTTATATTTCTAGTCTCTATTATTTGTTGTACTTTCATATTTTTAGTCTCTATTATTTGTTGTACTTTCATATTTCTAGTCTCTATTATTTGTTGTATTATCATATGCTGTTATCAGGTATGGCAGGTCGTCGCGGAGCGTTCCGAGGGGGACGATGAGGTCATGATCCTCCGGTAGGTACTACTAGAGGGCGGAGTTTTCCTTCGGTACCTCATACTGGTACCGGCTCTGGATCCTCGTCGCCGATTACTCCTCCATATCGGACAGTAGGTGGGCCTGCTGGGACGATGTCACGTCGTATATCTCCTGGGACGAGTAGTTCCAGGCCTGACGAGGTCACTCGTCCGTCTAGCGTTCCTACTGCTGATACAACGATGGAGACGGATGAGCAGATGGCGGAGGCTGCGGCGACGGCCGAGGCGGCGATGCCGACGGCCGACCAACATCATACAGATGATGCGTGCGCACCTCCGGAGGAGAGGAGGACGGAGATCTGGGCCGACGGTACAAAGTAGGTGTTTTGGTTTATAATTTTTTTTCTTTCTGTTTTTATCATAAATTAACTTTTTTCATGAATATAATATGTTTGTATAGATATCGTCCTCCAGAGGCACAGAGACGTCTAGGCCACATTCTGAGGCATAATTATGGTGGTGCTTGGATTAACTACTCTGATGCTCTGGACGAGAGGAAGGCCTTCTGGTTTGCACGCTTCAAGGTTAAAATATATTTGCTTTTAACATGAATCATATAATTTTTGCATATTATATATAACTGATAAATATTTGGTTTGCGCTCTTCTAGGATATATTTTTCTATCCACCGCACCGGGCCGAGCTTATCGAGGGGATGTTTTCTGCCGTCGCTGCCAAGCTGATCCGCGACTCTATCAATGATCAGAAGGATCGTGATCGTGTCGGAAAGTCGATCCAAGGTTGGATCACCCCTGATCAGTGGAATGCGATGAAGGCTCGATTCGAGGAGCCAAGGTACAAGGAGAAGTCGGAGAAGGCCAAGGCGGCTAGGCAACATGCCTCGAAGTGGTGCGGTGGGTCGATTCCGATGACGGAACATTTCCGTCGTCTGGTATGTCTTCCT
>JANAVB010018797.1:312500-342500 GCA_029216955.1 Iris pallida
TATATCGCTTCTTTCTCAGCAATTGATACCCTTGTTTGGTCTGTCTTTAGGATGGTGGAGATGCGGTCACAGCGTACCATTCATGGGGATGCTGTAGTGGGGGCTGCTATCTCTCAGCCAGTTCAGCAGGGTCAGGAGACTGCAGCTCCTGTCCCCTCTGCTTGTATTGGGACTTCAGCAGCAGCAGCAGGGGGTATGCCTCCACCAGCTCGGAGGCAGGACCCAGTCATCCCAGAGATGTCTTTTCAGCAGCCGTCGCCTACAGGATACGTGGATGCAGCACAAATGTTCGTCTACTTCCAGCAGTTTATGGAGGTGCAGCAGACCCGGCAGGCCAGGAACATGGAGTTGGCCATTACGACAGTCGCAGCTCGACCAGCAGTCCAGCAGCCGAGGACACCTGGGATAGAGCAGTTCCAGAAGATGAGCCCAGAGACTTCCTGGGGACAGAGGGGATTTTATATGCTGACGAGTGGATCGAGCATATAGAGGAGATCTTCCGCCTGGCCCGGATACCGACAGATCTCCAGATTGAGGTAGCAGCTAGCCGGATACGAGATCTTGCTCGCACCTGGTATCAGTCAGACTCTAGGGTGGGGGTAGCTGGACAGACCTGGGAGGAGTTCAAGGGCTTCTTCAAGAAGAAGTTCTTTCCAGATTCAGTGCTCCGAGCCTTGGAGTCACAGTTTGAGAGCTTAGTTCAGGGGAGCCTGTCAGTAGAGATGTACGCTGGGGAGTTCGGCCGCCTTGGCAGATTCATAGAGGGCTTGAGCAAGACGGCGAAGGCCCAGAGGTTCCGAAAGGGTCTGGTCAAGGAAGTCAAGTCCTTGACCAAGGGCAACAGGGATGCCACCTTCGAGAAGATTTTGACGGAAGCTTTATTGGCTGAGGACGATCTTGAGCTGAGGCTCAAGAGGGGGTAAGACCCTGTCGGGGGCAGCAGCAGCGGAGGCTAGGCCAAGAGGCCTCACTTTCAACACTAGCAGCCACAGAGGCCAGTTCACCAGCAGCAGTTTCAGCAGCCGAGGCAGTTCCAGCCGCAGCCGTTCCAACAGAGGCCACAACAGCAGTTTTACCAGCAGAGGGTGCAGCAGCAGGCACCGAGGCAGCAAGCCACCAGCTGTGCTTATTGCAAGAAGCCAGGGCACGGGTGGAACGAGTGTAGGAAGAGACTGGACAAGTGCCTAGTATGTGGTTCAGCAGACCATCAGATGAGGGATTGTACCTTGACCACGGGACGAGCAGCTCAGGAAGGAGAAGCCAAGGCTCCAGCAGGCCAGCAGAGGGGACCAGCCCTGCCGACACAGCAGTAGAGATTTGTTTAGCATCAGCAGCAGGCCAGGGGAGGCCAGCAGGGGCGAACTTTCGCCATGGCGGCCGAGGATACAGAGGTGATAGGAGAGCTGATCGCTGGTTCGATTCTTTATTACTCCAGTCCAGCTTTTGCATTGTTCGATTTCGGTGCTTCGTATAGTTTCATATCAGTATTATTTGCGATTAGACACGGTATCATAGCTGAATCATTACCTAGGACTTACAAGATCACGACCGGGGGTGGCAGTATCCTCGTGAGTGATATTTGTAAGGGTTGGAGTGTTGTTTTGGGAGGTCATGAGTTGGAGGTGAGCCTGCTCATAATGCCATTGTCAAACTATGATATAGTACTCGGTATGGATTAGTTGAGCAGGCACCATGCCAGCATTGATTGCAGAGAGGGTAGAGTTTTGTTCAGAGTGCTGGGGGATCCAGAGTTCGAGTACTCTAGACGTCAGGCGTAGCAGAACAACAGAGTTTTCTGCGGAGTCTCGGTTGAGGAGCAGACGATTCCATACCCCTTGATAGCAGTGTATATGGATGTTTTTCCAGAAGAGTTGCCTGGATTTCCACCTAACAGAGACATTGAGTTCTCGATAGACTTGGTTCCAGGAGCGGAATCCATCTCTCAGCATGTCTATCGGGTGAACAACAGTGAGTTGGTGGAGCTGAAGAAGCAGGTGGATGAGCTGCAGGACAAGGGCTTCATCCGTTCGAGTTCGTCACCATGGGGTGCACCATTATTATTTGTGTAGAAGAAGGATGGGTCAGTATGGATGTGTATTGACTACAGGGCACTCAACAACCTCACGATCAAGAACAGGTACCCACTGCCGCGGATCGATGATCTTTTTGACCAGTTGAGCGGAGCTCGGGTATTTTTCAAGATTGATCTGAGGTCAGGATATCACCAGGTGAAGGTGAAGGGGGAGGATATTCCCAAGACAGCTTTTAGGATGCGATACGGGCAGTTTGAGTTTTTGGTTATGCTGTTTGGGCTGACCATTGCACCAGCAGTGTTTATGAACCTAATGAATAAGATGTTCCACCAGTACCTGGATCAGTTTGTGGTGGTATTCATTGACGACATCTTGGTGTATTCCAAGACTGAGGAGGAGCATGAGGAGCATCTGAGGATAGTGCTGGAGACTCTCAGGAAGGAGCAGCTTTATGGGAAGCTCTCCAAGTATGAGTTCTTCTTGGACCGGGTTGACTTTTTGGGGCATGTGGTGACTGGAGATGGGATCTCAGTTGACCCCAAGAAGATCGTAGCAGTTGAGGCTTGGGCAGCGCCGACTTCAGTGGCAGAGATCAGGAGTTTCTTGGGACTGGCAGGATATTATAGAACATTTGTGCAGGATTTCTTCCGGGTTGCAGAGCCGTTGACTCGGTTGACCCGAAAGGATGCTGAGTATGTTTGGTCAGAGGAGTGTCAGGCAGCTTTTGATGAGTTGAAGAAGCAGCTTACGGTAGCTCCGATTCTGACATTGCCGTCAGGATCAGGGGGATTCACTATCTATAGTGATGCTTAAGGGAAGGGGCTGGGCTGTGTATTACAGCAGCACGAAAAGGTGATTGCCTATGCTTTCAGGCAGTTACGTCCCCATGAGAGGAACTACCCTACCCATGAACTGGAGCTGGCAGCAGTAATTTTTGCTCTGAAGTTATGGAAGCACTATCTGTGTGACGAGCGGGTGGAGATTTTTACAGATCATAAGAGCTTAAAGTATGTGTTCACTCAGAAGGAGCTGAACATGAGGCGCGCAGATGGCTAGAGTTGATGAAGGACTTTGATATCCTACTTCAGTATCACCCAGGGAAGGCCAACGTGGCTGCCGATACCTTGAGTAGGTATCCGACAGCCATGTGTTTGACCATGGATCGGCACTTGCTTGCAGACTTGGAGAGCCTTGTGATTGAGGTGATCGTGCCCGGAGTTCAGATGCAGATGTGGGGTCTACAGATTCAGTCAGACTTGGTGGAGAGGATCAAGTCGACGCAGTTTGAGGACGTTGCTCTACGGTATCTCCGAGAGCAGGTTCGAGCAGGATTGGTGGATGGCGAGTTTTCTCTTGTAGAGGATGGTGCCTTGCGGCATGGTTCCAGGTTATGTGTGCCTAGCGGAGATCTCAGGAAGCAGGTTTTGAAGGAGGCCCACAGATCTCAGTACTTTGTACACCCTGGTGCCAACAAGATGTACCGAGATCTGAAGGAGCATGTTTGGTGGTCCGGGATGAAGCGGGAGGTAGCTCGCTTCGTAGCTAGGTGCTTGGTCTGTCAGCAGGTCAAGGCAGAGAGGCAGAGGCCCGGTGGATTGTTGCAGCCATTGCCCATTCCCTAGTGGAAGTAGGAGCATATCACTATAGACTTCGTATCTGGATTGCCGCGTACACCAGAAGGGAAAGACGCGATTTGGGTCATCGTTGACAGGTTGACCAAATCGGCCCACTTTTTGCCATTCAAGGTGGGTACGTCTACAGAGAGGCTTGCGGAGATGTATATGCGGCAGATAGTCAGAATTTATGGAGTTCCGGTCAGTATCATCTCGGATCGGGATAGTCGCTTTACTTCCTATTTTTGGAGGAGTCTGCAGACTAGTTTGGGCACTCAGCTCAAGTTTAGTACTGCATACCACCCCGGATGGACGGACGGACAGTCAGAAAGGACTATTCAGACACTTGAGGATATGTTGCGGACGTGCGTATTGGACTTTGGAGGTTCCTGGGAGGATCATCTATATTTGGTGGAGTTTTCTTACAACAACAGTTTTCAGGTCAGCATTGAGATGTCACCTTTCGAGGCTCTGTACGGGCATAGGTGTCGTAGACCCTTATCTTGGGATGATATTGGTGAACGAGCTTTATTGGGACCATAGATGGTTGTTGACACAGCCGAGAAGGTGAAGCTCATCAGGGACAGACTTTGCGTGGCGTAGGACAGACATCGGCACTGGGCCGATAGCCACCGGAGGCCGTTGGAGTTTGAGGTACAGATTAGAGTAGGATTAGATTTAGGTTTGTTTGTTTGTGTTTTGTTGATCATGTTGTTTATCATAGTTAATTTGAGACCTTGCTTGTGATTAGGTTGGAGACCAGGTTTTCTTGAGGATATCTCCGACTCGTGGTACGATACGTTTTGGTGGAGGTGGGAAGCTTAGCCAGCGCTTCATCGGCCCTTTCGTTATCAGCGAGAGAGTCGACGACGTAGCTTACAGGCTAGACTTGCCACCTGCACTAGTGGTGTCCACAACGTATTTCATGGGTCATAGTTGAGACGGTATGTGGCTGATCCTAGCCATGTGCTCGACCATTCAAAGATTGAGGTTGGGCCTTCTCTCAGCTATCCAGAGCAGCCAGTGGAGATTCTGGATCGACGGAAGAAGGTACTGAGGAACCAGGTGATACCTTTGGTTTGCGTCGCATGGAGGTATCATTCTCCAGGAGAGTCTACCTGGGAGCGGGAGGATGAGATGCGTGAGCGATACCCATATCTTTTTGGACCGTGAGGTATACTTTCTATCCTTCTCATCAGTTGCATTTTGCCTTTCAATTTCGAGGACAAAATTCTTTAAGGAGGGTAGATTTGTCACTACCACATTTCTAGTATGGAGGTATTTTGGTCATTTTGAATTTTTGGGATTTAATTGGAATTATTGTGAATTATTGAGATTTATTAGAATTTATATGATTTTTGGTATAATTTAATTAGGGGTTATTCTAGACTTTGACTAGTGTTGACTTTGGAGCCTATCCTAGAAGCTAACCCTAGTTTTAGTGACTTGGTTAGATTATGAAACCCTAGTTTGATTAAGTTAACCATATCCTAGTCATTAGAATCAATTTAGGAATAGGAATATTGAATAGAGAATGGATTAATGACTTATGACTTTACAAGTCATGATTAATGACTTAAGCCCATAGAGGCCCAAGCCCAACACCATGTAAACCTAACCCTAACCCTAGCATGGTCGGCCAACCCACCTAGGAAACCCCACTCTATAAGTACTCTCTTCCATTAGGTTAGCCTCTTTTAGAAAGTTCACATTTGGAAAAGGAGGTAAATCCCCAACTTTAGAAATTCCTAGAAAATCCATTTTAATTCCTTTTTAATCCAAATAAATTTTATTAGATTCTAATTGTCTCCCTCTTGCTGTTCATGGAGGAAAATCTCAGTTTGTTAACAATTTGGTGAAGTTTGGGAAGCAAGGAGACACCCCCTTTTTGGAGCTTTTGAGGAGTTTTGACACCTATAGGTAAATCCCTAAAACTCTATTATAGATGCTATTATTTTTGCATATTAACCTAGATCTAGGTGTCCCCTAGCTAACCCTAGAATTTCGTGGCATTTCGTGTCCATTTCGTGTCCTAGATGGACACGTATCAGTCCACTACAATAGGTGTTTGATTAAATGTCTCAAAGAACTTTTCTATGCTGTTTTCAAAAATTGTTTGAATAGAAAACTAGATCTAGATGTGGTTTGATGTTTTCCATTCGACTGAGCTTAATTTAGTGTCGTGTCGTACCGGTTTGGGCACGTAAACACACACGCTCAGCCCGTAAGCAGTGTCCTGCTACTCCGGGGCGATTGCACTTTGGACACAGCACGTGGACACGTGATTCTTTGAGTACACGTTGGGGCAGTGTCTGACATGACACTCCCCAAGTGGCATGACCTCTCGTGTCGTGTTGAAGGAGCACGAGGTCGGACACGGGTTTTGCACTGCACACGTACAGTGGATTTTCGGCCACTGATAGGGCTCTGTAGCTTCGGACACGATACACCAGGACACGATACAGGATGTTGGACACGTAGCTGGGCCCTAGGCAAACCTAGAGTTGTGAACACGAGGTCTGGTTTGGCCTGTGTTGGGTGCACGACACGCGTGCACACACGCACGAGGCAGCACTGGTTCAGTGTCCAGTTTTACCTGTTTGGGGCTCGGGCACTCAGGACACGGCTGTGTCCTGTTTGATTAGACACAATCACACTTTGTGACACGTGTACATGCTTGTTTGTATTTACCAACCATAATATTTGCTTTTTGATTCGTTTTTGAGCTTCATTTCCAGAATACCCTATTTCGAAAAACTGTGTATTAGTTTCAAAAATTTCCAGATTTTGAAATTGAATTTGAATTAATTATTTTAGCCCATTTGATTGTTGTTAATCACTGTTTAAGTCCCTAATATAGTCCTCCTATATGAAATCTACTTGTGTGTGAATTTTGGGTGATTTTGGTTGGGAATTGGATTCAAAATGGGATTTTGAAATCAGTGGACTGAAACTTGGTTATGTTGGGTGTTTGTTAAATTCCAAACAGAGATTCAGAAACCAGAGTTTGATGTTGATTTTTCCTTTTCCTACTTGTTGTACACTTCCTGAGATTAACTGAGATTGAATGAAGTTTAGGTGGTGTGTTGTAACTAAGCATTGGCCTTCACCTTAAAAAAACCTTAGTTTTCCAAATTGGTTTCCTTTCCTATATTTTTTCTGAAAACTGAAATGGAATTGTGGTTTGAATTGAGTTGGTTTGAGACTAGAAATCTGAGAACATATTAACTGTTTACTAAACTGAGAACACCCTCTTGTTCATGACACTCACATACACACCCTATGCTCACATTGCCACTTGTCCTCGCATTCACTTTCACATTGTATCCACTCTATCTTGACAAACTTTGTTCACACACACTTGACACCTCTCCACATTTCCTATATATATATATATGTACCTATAATGTGATGTATAAGTATAGGTATATAGGCATAATATGGTATTCCTAATGTGTGTGTATTAGCCTAGGACTATAGCCTATGGATGCAATGTGTGACCAAGAGTTGACATAACCTAGACTTGTTAGGACTTAGAATGATTGTTAAAACTAGTTTAACATAACCTAGACTTGTTTAGACCTAGTATAGACTTGCTTGACCTAGTTTGACTTCTAGGGTTGACCAGAATTGACCAAGAGTTGACTTTGGTCTAGATTGACCTAGAATCATGTAGAATGCATAGTAGAACTTCATATTGCCATTTTGGACTTGTTGTGACTTGTGCTGTTCTGATTAGGAGCCAGACATCTCTTCTCGGACAGTACATTTCATCCGGACACTCAGATAGCAGGCGAGTACATTCTCTGATCATTTTATATCCTGTTAGAATTATTTTCCTGCTTTATATTACTTTACTTGATGCTGTCACGTTGGTAACGCGGATTAGTACTATAAGGATCCTTTCTTGAGATGTTATCCCCTCAGGGAGCATCGGATACTACATGTTATGTGCGTTTCACTTATATTATGTATCACTATACTTCATGGTTCATTGATCACTTGTGACATGTACTCTCATGATCACAGAGTCTTTCTTGAATCACCCATTTATGGGCATTCCTAGAATTACCCATTTTTGGGCCTACCATGTATCACCCCTTGTGGGCCATTGCATGGATCATAACATAACCTGGCTGGATCCTTGTGTATTGATTGGGGTACGGGAAGTAGAAGTAGACATGTGAATAATATCTAGGTAGTGCAGTTCCCAGAATCACTCCATAGTATAGTTCCCAGAATCTCCTATGCCATTCACATGTCTATATTGTACTCTGACTCACTAGCCACTGTTAGTTCTCTATTTATAGTAGATATTTCTATTACAGTTCTTTCTATGTTTACATTCTGTACTTTCTTTCAGTTTCCTGTATCTTACTCTACTGCATGCTTATATTTCTAACCTGCTATGATCTGTTGAGATGTATTGTGCTCGTTCCTGTCCTGACTGGACCTGTTGAAAATATTACAGAGGACGAGGAGGAGGCCTGTATGGATACCTTCTACGGGGCAGCTCTAGTTGACACCAGTGATCCGAATTTTCAGCCGGATCCATTAGCTATAGAGACTGAGGCTCCCTAGTCTAGGTTTTACTATTTCTGTCATTTGAGATCTGGATTGTATATATTCTTTCACATTCAGTAGTTGAGACTTGTATTTCTGGATGTTTGCTGAGATGTTGTCTTAGACACTTAGACTTTTTTGATTATCTGTATTTCATTTGAGTTCTATATCATATCGTGCTTCTTCTTCCTTGGTTGTGATTGAGTTTACATTCTGCTATGTCACCCCCATTCGGGAAGTATAAACTACTTAGCATTATATTGTTAGATGTTGTGACCTAGGACAGCGTTCTACCACCGACACTGTGGCATAGGCTGGACGTACCCACTTCTCGTGCCCCCTTACTCTAGGGTGCGGGTCGTGACACTAGCCATGATGAAAAGACAAGGATGCCCCTAACTAAGCCCTCTTTAGCTAATTAATTGAATAGAAGAGGTTGGGGTCAAAAAGGTCAAGTTTAAGTCATTAATCTAACCATTCTAATCAAGTGGGATTTGACTAATTATATTAACATAAATAGTAGGATTTGTGGGCCATGTCTAACTTAAGTTTGGGTCCCATCTAGAGTCTATGCTACCCGTGTCACTAACACAAGTCAGAACGAGACGAAACTTAAACCCGACTAAACAAATTCAATAAAAATATTATTAAAAATATAAAATTTCTAAAATGTTGAAAAATGACCAAATTACCCTCAATGGTGAAAATTGGGAGTGACACAAACCCTCTCAAACCTGAACTCATTTTTCTCCATCACCTCCATCTTTACTCAAATCTTTTTCTTCAAGATCTAAACTTGTTTTCCTCCTCCTCCTCCTGCTCCTCCTCCTACCGACGAGCTCGACCCGCTGCCGAAAATTCTATACATCATTTCTTAGCACTGACAATATCAAAAACAAAACAAAAAATAAAAATAAAAATGGTCGTTGTCAAAATTTTGATGTCATGGGCATTATTGGAATGAGATTTGGAGAAATAGGTTGGGAGAGGTTTGGAAATTTTGGACGACATTTAAAATTTTGAACCCATAAATTTCGAAGTAAAAAATTCTGACAGAGTCGCGGCTGAAAAGACTCTAGACTGTAGAAATTTCCACAATCATGTACGTTTCAAGACTGCAGAAGTCCTGTATATTTTCAGTCCATTCCAGGACTATAGAAAAATTCCATAGTCATGTATGTTGTCAGGACTAGCTATAGAAATTTTTTACAGTCACGTGTATTTTCAGTCCATTCCAGGACTATAGAATTTTTTTACAGTCCTGACAACATATAAGACTGTAGAAAATTAGATTTTTATTTGTGTTATTGTCAATCTAATGTGATGTTGTGAGACTTATCTATAAAATAGACTTAAAATTAAGAGACTTATCTCTAAAATAGATTTATAGACCGTATATATGAAGGTTTATTCTGAAATGAACAAAATTGAGAGACTTATCTCTAAGATAGATTTAAATTTTTGAGTTTTTTTTAAACCGAGTAAATAATTTATTTATCTCTAAAATAGATTAAAAAATACTTATAAATGTAACTTAATGATTATATTAAAAAAATATAAAATCCTTCTAATTATGTGACTTCTGCTTACACTGTTATTAAAAACTATTTTTAGGACTGTCAAATTTTTTGACAGTCCTCACAATTGGTAGGACTGTCAAAAATTTTGACAGTCCTAAAAAATATGTTGTTTAATCTTTTATGTAGGACTATCAAAATTTTTGACAGTCCTACTAATTGGTTTTGACAAGCCTTCCAATTGGTAGGACGGTTGTCACGCGCCGATTTCGTAGATTCATTCGTCCTCTCTTTTATCTCTGGGAGTCGATCATCCTCACTTGGGTGTGATGTCCTATAAGTCTAAATTGCACTTGTACAAGGCAAAGACGGTACATAATGATAGTCTTCATAATAGAAACACATCACAATGGCGCAATCAGACAAATTGAAGATAAGGATGCATCTCCTTTATGTGACATAACTCTTTTATTAATTCATAGCAGTAAAAATAAGCAGATAAATTGAAGTAACAACAAGATAGATAGAAATATGTTCTCTTTATTAATAGTTGAAATGAAGTACAAGGCTTGTAGCGGAATACAAAGCTTACAACACAACTAAATTACTCTTGATAGCCAACTGAGCACCTTCTATTTAGGCTTACATTTGAACTTGTCACATTAACTTACAACAGGATATGCCGACTTGGCTTACAACTCGTCTGGTACAATAAGATTATAATATTCCAAACATTATGCCTTTTATAAACAGAAGAAATCATCTTTTACAATGAGAGCTTCTGCATGTCCAACAAATCTTCGATGCCTCGGGACTGATCAATGTCAATCTTAGTGTACTAAACTTCCCAGGTACGAGCACCTGAAAAGGATGTCCACAACGCGGGTCACTACATTGTCGTGTACTGGCGAGTAGAACCAGTCCACTCACCTAAACCAACACTAAGTAGTCGTATGAGCAAACATTTATTATGAGTGATCTTTCTATTTGGACCTAGCATTAGTTTACAGCTCATGTAAGGAGCATCAGTTAATCCTGGACTTCATGTATTCTCACAGTTCACTTTTATAGCAACAGTTTAGCACTTATGACATGATTAAGCAGTGTTCATAGCAAAGCAACATTGTATCATCATTGGGTTTAACATGTTAAACAGTAAAGTTGAATTAACATATTAATATATATCACTTTTCTGTGATTCTTACCGATGGCCGACTTACTCATACCTGCATAAATACATGATACATAATATATTTACCACCTACATAAGACAATCGTTAGCATGCATCATGACTACATGGCCACTGATGTTGTTATACCTACGAACTCAATGTCATATAGGACTTCAACGTAATGCGATGCTCCATTCAAAGTAGATAGCTAGCCTCAATGAATGTCTCGCAATACCCATGCTACCAAAGCACGCCAATGTTTTCTCTCGGGTCAGAACGGTCCAGTGCCCCAAGCATACCGTCCGAGGACTCATCTCAAACCTTGTGCACAAGTTGTCCATGACCATGCAAATGCGTATCCTACTCGACAAGCATAACGTGCATGGTAAAGTATTAAAAGTAGGTGAAGGCAAAAATTCATCATCTCATCTCATACAAGCCGTGTTCAACGACTAATCATTTCCATCATTCACATTATTTCCACACATGGTGATCTCATCGATACCAAGCCTAATCATTTCATATTGCATCAATTCATCACATTGTAATATTTATCACATCATTTCAGTTCTCATAGGGACATGCAACATTTCATTCTTTGTGCCATTAGCATTATCAGTTCATTTCTTATGTATCATTCACATAGGCGGTTCATATTCAAATGTTTCATTCCTCTCAGCAGCATTAAGCATGAGTAATATTATCAATTCATTTCTACTGTGTGATTCATAGTGGCAGTTCATGTGTTATTCATTTCAACAGTTCTCAGCATAAGCATCTCTATTATTTTAGTAACTAAAGCATGAAACATTTAGGGATATAACCTAGCAACACAATAATCCATTTTATTAAGCGTGAAGGAGTAGGGGAGAATGGACAGTTCCACTCACTTTCACAAAAGGTCTTCCTGTTCCGATTACAAGTATGCTCAACAGCTCCTCCAAAGATGATTTGACACAAAGCACGATATTTTCCACTAGCCACACCATCGAGCCATGTTTCACAACTCATCCCATCAAGCCAACTTAGAGAGACTGCATCATTCTCAATTTTTTTTACTGTCCAACATTCTGATCGAATCTAACATCCAACCAAATACAATCAAATAAACTTATCCAAGCCCACTTAAAATTCTAATTGATAAAAAAATGATCTTAACCAAAATAACTAAAACATAGTAAAATAGTGCACAAGAACACTACAAGAAATAATCCATTATACGGCAACCTTAAATAAAACATAGTAAAAATTATCGAAGTTCCTCATATCAGCGTAGGGTCCATGAGACCGCTGGTATGGACTATTTTTTCTTCTATTTCAGAAAAGTTTGGACCATGATCCCTTAAACGAAACATTTCCCCTCATAATTTCTACATACCGTCTCCATAGTGTCCATGAATATGATACCACCCTTTGACACTTGATGAAGACCAAAAGGGCAGCAATATATATGATATCGGCCGATATGTAGTTCTGTGACAGAAGACCAAAGTAGGAAAAAAAGAAAACGATATCCGCACCAACAGTTGCTTCATCATCGTCTATAACTAATAAATTAAAAACTACTTTAGTGTACTCATAGTCATAATAGCTTGCCAACTGAAAACTATATATATTTCTTTGACTCAACTATATATTCTTGGTGCCGAATTCGAGTGGCCCTTATAGTTACCGATGAGAGATATAAGATCCCGGCTGGATGGTAAAAGATCAGTGGATCAAGTCGCGGGGGCGTATTATTCCTTTCATTTATTTGGTAGAAGTTGAGAACAGTAGACCCAACAGACATGCAATGTAGCGTGCGCAAAGTCTCGTGCGTATCGTCGGACATCTCAAAAAAATATCTATTCTGTGTAGACTTGTACCAGTCTTAATGTTCAAATCTCTCTTGTAGAAGTAACCATATTTGACTATCAAAATGAGATGACGAGGAGAAGGAAAAAAAAACATTAATTCCCAGCAACTTCTGTAGACCATCACTGTTTATGAATCAGTTTAGCTATAGACGATTATTACAAGCAACTAATGAGTGTTCCACATGATTTTAGACTTAATAAGGGTCCAACCTGTCTTCCACGCGGCTTTGAATATCAATTACATAGGGTTTCTTATACCAACATCAATATATCTGTTCTTTTTTTCTTTTCTTTTTTTGAGGGAAGTGGACTTTATTGAAACTCATAAGAGTTTCAATAAATGCTGCTAATCCTGCAAACAATGTATCAATATATCTATTCTATTCTATGAATATGTGTGTAATCAGTATTACGAGCTAATGCGCACATAGCAAAACATTGAACATGAAGCGATTGCATATCAGAGCAATCCTTCTGATAACTCTCTTGATTACTACTACTACTATCGGGAAGGACACCATCACCCCGACGCAACCCCTCGCCTACAACGAGACACTCGTGTCCTCCAACGGCCAGTACACGCTAGGCTTCTTCACCCCCGCCGGCTCGAACAACTGCTATCTCGGCCTATGGTACAGTAAGATCACAGCCCAAACAATCCTATGGGTGGCGAACCGCGACAAGCCGGTCGCCAACTCGACCGGGATCCTGTCGATCACGTCCACTGGGTCCCTGACGATCACCGACAGCGACTCAACTGCGGTGGTATGGTCGGCAGGCTCGACCGGCCTGACCAACCCAGTCGCACAATTGCTGGACACGGGCAACTTGGTGGTGAGAGAAGACAGGGACGGCGACGGCAGCGGGAACTACGCATGGCAAGGGTTCCACCACCCGACCGACACGTTGCTGCCTGGTATGAAGCTGGGCGTGTTCCGAACCACCGGCATCAACGCCAGCTTGACGTCCTGGAGGAGCGACGACGACCCGTCTCCGGGGTCGTACACTGCCCTCATGGACCCCCGCGGAGATCCCGAGGTGTTCCTGTACTCTACTGCCGGACCGGCCTACAAGGTCTGGCGCAGTGGAGCTTGGAACGGGGTCCAGATCAGCGGCAGCCCGGACTCGTCGACTTTCCAAGGTTTCGTATTCAGCTTCGTGATCAACGATCAGGAGGTGACGTACTCCTACGACATAGCCAACAATTCCATCGTGTCGAGGCTAGTGATGAATCGAACTGGTGTGCTGCGGCGTACGGTTTGGCTGTGGGATACCAACCAGTGGAGTAATGATTTCTGGTACGCGCCCAACGATCCGTGCGATAACTACGGCAGGTGCGGTCCCTACGGAGCCTGCGACCCCAACAGTTACCCCGCCTGCAAGTGCTTGCTGGTGCCGGCCTTCACGCCGGAGAACCCGAAGAATTGGCAGCTGCGAGAAGGGAAAGACGGGTGCATCCGGAAGACGCCTTTGAATTGTACGGGCGGGACTGACGGATTCAATAAGGTCAGCAACGTGAAGCTGCCCGAGTCCGCCAACAGCACGGTGGACAAGAGCCTGAGCCTTGAACAGTGCAGGGCGGCGTGCTTGAGCAACTGTGCTTGCACGGCCTATGCCAATGCCGATGTTAGAGCAGGCGGGAGCGGGTGCGTAATCTGGGTCTCCGCCCTGGTTGATATCCGGTTGTACGTCGACGGCGGCCAGGACCTCTACGTACGTGTGGCAGATGCAGATGTAGGTAGGTACCTGTTCTTCTAATTGTAGGACACAAAGAGGATATTTGACTTTATTGGCTGAATATTCAACTTCCTTCACTTTTACTTGCACAAAACACTTGCATACATAGCTATTTATAGGATCCAAATATACATCAAGAACAATGAACATGACTCTTATTATTCTTAAACGCATCAAGAACAATGAACATGACTCTTATACAGGATCCAAAGATACATCAAGAACAATGAACATGACTCTTATTATTCTTAAACGCATAAATGCAATAATTGGAAGGCACAATTTTGGTTTACTTTCCCAACACTAATAAGATTAAACCAATTGGGCAATCAAAAATTGATGTTCTATTAATAGGATTTTTAGGTCTTCTGCCAGTCTTATTTCTCGCAAACACTGCAGAGAATGTGTTAAGTTAGCATTGCAACTTTACTTGCATACTATTAGTAACTACACATCTAAGCTTCTTGATAGTATAGTTTTACACTATGGGCCGATACCGATCCGGCACAGTCGTTACTAGATTTGGCATGTCCAGATCCGATGCGGTCGTTACTAGATTTGGCATGTCCCGATCCGATATTGTAGTTACCTATAAGATTTGGCATGTCCCGATTCGATACTGACCGATACCGACGTTAGGTCTCTTTTCTAGTCAATTCAAAAACTGAACGTAGAAAGGTCAATCGACAAAGATGTAAAAGCGTAGTAAGATTGTAAAAGTATGTAAAAGAAGAAAATTTTATTTATCACAGATAAACCAAAAAGTAAGGATGATTATTATTTCATTCAATTTCAAAACTATTAAACAACAATACTTAAATACTTAAAATTATGTCTATATATAAAAACTATTTTTTCTAAATTTTTAATAATTTATTAATAATTATTTGCTTTTTGATACCAGAAAATACGAAACTCCAATTTGAAATTGCCGATCCTGATACTCTTTGAAGGGTCTGATACCGATACTGTGAACCTTGCTTGATAGTTGCCTACTTACTTGTTGACACCTAGGCTTAGCCTGCCCTTAATGAAGTCTTGCATGTCCCTAGTAAATATCCTGTGATGAATCTGATGATTAGGTCGTCAAAGTAGTGAATAGTACCATATGCAACTAAACAGTTTAGTTGCAGAGTATCACCCTTGCACAAACCTTTACTTTTACTAATGAAGAGATATGGGTGTAGTCTCTATATCATCTTCACCATGTAATGTTGCTCTCAGTTTGTAGTTCATTTCAACACATGCAGCTGGTAAAATTTCATCACAATTCACAAGGAATTAATTTCCAGCATGATTAGTATGAAATTAAAACAAACTAGGCGAACAAATTATCACTTCTAATAATTTTTCCTTTCGTACGACTATTCAAATTGATCATACTCTTCATCCGTTCTAACAATCAGGTGTCAATTCTCATAATATGTTAGTGCACAATATTTCGCTATTGAACAAGTCCACACGAAAGTCTTCCAAATGTGCTATAAAACAAATCAATAAACTAGAAACAAATCAACATACACAATGATGAGAATGTTAGAGGGGGACTGGATGTTTCTATTCACACATTGACAATATGATGACAGTGATCGATGTTGCAGTAACGACGCCTGAGCAATCTCACAAGAGCAAAAGCTCAAAGCTAGCTATCGTGCTAAGCCTTATATCGGGGGTTCTTCTGCTTGCTTTTATCAGTTGCTTTCTATGGAGAAGAAGGAAAAGGAGAAGAGGTAAGGTGTCACCTTCAAGCCGCGTGTGTATAGTTTGCAACTTTCCTTCATGACCATGTAATGGGGACAGGATCAGTTGAATAACTTGTCAATATTTGGTTCAGAAATGTTAGGTGCCACCGCTTCCTTCAACGATACATCGAATGGTGGAGTCGGAGAAAACGACCTGGATCTTCCTCTGTTTGATTTTGGCACCATAGCAGCCTCAACTAATCATTTTTCGGAAGAGAGTAAACTTGGAGAAGGGGGATTTGGACCAGTCTACAAGGTGAACCAAGCTCTGCTTTTTACATAGACTATCATAAACTCTGAATATGAATAACCTTATGATACAATCATATAAAGCAAAGAAACATGCTGAAGCATCAACATATGCAGGGAAAGCTTGAAGACACTAAGGATATAGCGGTAAAGAGACTGGCCAGAACATCAGTTCAAGGCCATGAAGAGTTCAAGAATGAGATGGTGCTCATTGCCAAACTCCAGCACAGGAACCTTGTCCGACTTCTCGGTTGCTGCATACAAGGGGAGGAAAGGATGTTGATATATGAGTACATGCCCAACAGAAGCTTGGATGCCTTTCTATTTGGTATGCTCTTGTTCATCTATTTAGTTCTTTCTGTAGTTGAAGTTCTACTCTTTGTAGTCAAATGAATTGAGTCCCACATTTTAATCTAACTGGAATCCAAGATATACAACAATGTCATAAAATCTGCCAGCATCAAAGTGGAAGAACCTTCTTGTTCATAAGTATTTGCTTCAAAATGTATCCATCTACAAGTTATCTACTTTTCTAGGGTTATCTTTGAATTGAATTCGAAATATAATTTGCAACAATGCTAAGATGATGACCAACTTGCTTTACTACTTTATGTTTCATCCGAATTACCTTGGCTTCAGTGCTTCCAGGGAAGCTAATCCTAAGGCTAACATCAATTGTCTTCACTTAAATGCTTTTGTTGTATTGGTCAAATTTTTCATATGATAAATAGTTTTAGCTATTTTGGTAGAACATGAGAAGAAGAAAAAATGACACTCCTAGAATTGCTTCCAGATCAAGAAAAAGGGGCATTGTTGGATTGGCAAACAAGGTACAAGATTATCTTAGGGATTACTCGAGGACTTCTCTATCTCCATCAAGATTCAAGATTTAGAATTATTCATAGAGATCTCAAAGCAAGCAACATTCTCCTTGACAAGGACATGAATCCCAAAATTTCAGATTTCGGTATGGCAAGAATTTTCGGGGGTGACGAAACAGATTTTAATACGAGAAAAGTTGTTGGTACATAGTAAGTTACAACTCAAACATCAGATATTAGGTTCATAACTCACTGCTTTGTTTTTAATGTGAATGTGATATTTTTTTGCCTTTCAGTGGCTACATGTCTCCTGAGTATGCAATGGATGGAATTTTCTCAGTGAAGTCAGATGTATTTAGCTTTGGAGTTTTAGTACTAGAGATTGTAAGCGGAAAGAAGAACAGAGGAGTCTATTCAAACTCTCCTCATATGAACCTTCTATCACATGTAAGTAACTAGAGATGAACATGTCATGATTTTTTTTACTCTAATCGATATTTGGCACTAGTTTCATGTTCATTTATGGTTCCAGGCATGGAGTTTATGGAAGGAAGGGAAAAGCATGCAATTGGTAGATGAATCGATGAGTTACTCATTTTCAATGGATGAAGCCATTAGATGCATAAAATTAGGCCTATTATGCGTGCAAGAACGCCCAGAAGATAGGCCACTGATGTCTTCTGTAGCCCAAATGTTGTGTATTGACATCGCGTTGATGCCACAGCCTAAGCAACCTGGTTTTGTCGCAAGAAGTGGTCCTTCTGCAACAGAGTCATCTTCGAGCAAGAAAGATCCAAGTGAAGTAAATGACATAACTAATAGTATGTTGGAAGGTAGATAGCGTACGTTTATTTAGATACATTTTAAGAAAGGAAAGGAAAAAAAAGGTTTTGCTACCCAATTTTTCTTCTAGTCTTCTCTGTCTTATCATCTTGTTTGGAAATAGTGGATTTTTTTTTGGAAACAAAAGTTAATCTGGCTAGATTTTTTTTTAATTTGTGGGGTGGGGGAGGGGGGGGGGGACTATAATATACTTACTTCATTAAGAAATAATTAAGAAAATCTTGGTTTCCTTGGTTTTTAGTCATTTGGGCTCACATCAAATAGGGAGGAAAGGGAGTGTTAGTTAGATGTTATACTCAAAGCTTGAGCACACAGGTTGTCAACGAATATCGCTCCAACTTATCCACATAAGTGAAAACCTTCGATCTTCAAAGGAAGTTGCATTGATGCCGAGGAGGAAATGAACGAAAATGTATATGAAATCAACTACTTACTCCCTCCTACCATGTCGAAGTTAAGCCTAAGGCTTGTGAAAGCCAAAAATTTGTCATATATATTAGGAATCCTAATAATAATAGGATTTGAGCAAAGTTCTAGTCCTACCTAGACAATGAGTTCTAAATATGAAAAACATATGTCGTGCTTAATTACATAGGATTGGATTTATATATATACCACTACAAAAATTTGTCAGATTAGCGACGTTCCAAAACGTCGCTAAACTCGATAAAAACGTCGCTAAGTGAATTTAGCGACGTTTTGGGCGACGTTTTAGAAACGACGCAAAAAAACGTGTCGCTAAACGAGAAAACGTCGCAAAACGCCACTATGGCGACGTTATTAACGTCGCTAACTAGCGACGTTATTTGCGACGTTTGATCGTTGACGCTAATTAGCGACGTATAAGGCGACGTTATCGTGTGGTCGCCGTTTAGAGACATTGTTGCGACGTTTTGGCGACGACGAGCTGACATCAGATTATGGTGCCACGTGTTGCCACGTCAGCATTTAGCGACGCTTTTAGCGACATTTATTAACGTCACTAAAATTTAGCGACGAATAGTAACGTCGCTAAAAACGTCGCTAAGTTAAAAAAATATAAAAAATAGGTTCGAGAATGCAAATGGAGCTGGAGCCTGAGCCAAAATACAGAATACAAAATACAGAATCCAATCCCTGGGTTCGCCGACCCCCTCGGTAGAACACTCAACACCGGCACGTACAATACATTCCAGAATATACAAAAAATATATAAAAAAATACTATCCGCAATGAACAATGTCAATATATAATATCCTGAACAAACCAAATCAATATCGGCAAATACGTACAAACTCAATATCCTCAACGAAAAAACTGAATATCCACAAATACGTACAAAGTCAAAAATATAGTACAGTCCAAAAATGCAAAAGCAAAACTACTGATCGCCTGGAGCTGGAGCTGGAGTTGGACCCGGTGCTGGAGGAGGAGCGCCACCAGATGACTGTCGTCGCAACGTCAGGATCGTCTGATACTCCTCCGGTGACAATAGGTGGACGAGCATGTCCTTCCGTGCACCGCCGGATGTAGACGATGCTCCCGACGTGCCAGCAGACGGTCGCTCCGTAGCCATCTCCTGGAAATGCTGTATCTGCTCGACCAACCGCTGCGTAGCTTCCTGCGTAGCGCGGGTCATCTGTCGCAGCGCCTCCGTAGTCTCCTCCAGCCTCTCAAAGTGCGAGATGAGCGCAGAATCATCTGTATGCGGCGCCCCCATCCTCTGCAGCATCTCGTCACGCAGAGCTGCGATCTGCGCATCGACACTCTGCTACTGGCGGAGCAACTCCTCAATCTGTGTGGGGCCGGGCACACTAGTGGCGGTCGCAGAGGCCTGTGACACAATGAAGGCACCATAGGATCCCGTACCATAGTACGTACCCCTATGCATGCCACCAACGGCCCTCATCCACAACTCGTTATTTGACTGAGCTGCGACGGCCGGGGACTGCTGGGAAGTGCTAGCACCAGCTCCCTCTGACCGTGTCGGCCCGGCCTCCCTAAGCCTCAAAAACTCGGCCTAGAAATAACATCTATATGAATTCTCACGTGGTCGCTAAAAATTAATACTAATCCACTAGCATTAAGTAAAACTTCTAAAACTCGGCCTAGAAATAACATCTATATGAATTTTTTACGTAACTAAAAATTAATATTAATGAACTAGCATTAAGTAAAACTTACGTAGGTGTCCCGGGCCTTGTCGTCTACGAACCGCTCCCCCTTCATGTGCGTGGCGAGGAACAAGGTCACCATATTCGGGTCTTCTCCCGATTCAACCTGTTACGAAATTATTATATGATTTGTCAGTTAAGTTGAAAGAAATATATTACTATAAAGTATTAATTATGGGTATACGGCGAGATACGTACCATATGGGTGAAGAAATCCATGATGGATCTTGATCCACCACACCACTGCGACCCCACCTGTCGTGCTCTTTTAGACTTCACGGACTTCTCCTTGTAGGCTTCCTCCTCGAATCTCCTCTTCATTGCTGCCCAGTCAGTGGCAGATATCCAACCCTGAATAGGCTCTCCCCGGCGGTCGCGATCCTTTTGATCGATGATCGCGTCCCTAATGAGCTTGCTGGCGACGCTGGAAAATATAGCCTCGACAGCAACGGCGCAGTGGAAAGGGAAGAAGTAAGTCCGCTGAAAAAATCATAGAAGTACATAAGTTATAACTTAACATACTAAATGTTAAAAGAAAATAAACTTTTATGTACCGAAAAGTGCTCAAACCAGAAGGCCTTCCTGTCGGCCAGGACATCCCTCCAGTTGATCCAGGCCCCCCCGTAGTTCTGTCGCAGGAATGTACCCAACGACCGGTGTACGGAGGAGGGATAATACCTGTAAAATAGAAATTAAAATTTATTAAACAAGTTTATAATAAATTTAAATAAATTAAATACAACAATTTTACTTACCGTCCGGTCCGAGTACAAGCCCAAATCTCCAACCTTAGATCCCCCTCCGGGCGACACGGAGGATCTGTCTCAAATGGGAGCTGCACTATGCCCCTGCCCCGCCCTTCGCCCCCTGCCCCTGCCCCTGCCCCTGCCCGCAGCCTGCCCCTCGCCCTCGCCCTCGGCCTCGCCCTCGGCGTGGGCCTCGCCATCGCCCTCGACCTCGACGTGGGCCTCGGCCTCGGCCTGCTCCTCAATAGTGGGGTCGACCTCTGGAATACTCGACGGTACTGGCTGCGTAGAAAAAGAAGGCCCTAGCCTCGAACTGCTAGAGCCGGGTATGGAGACACTGTCGACGACTAGACCGTTAGTGTATACTGGAGTGCGGGGGGATGAGGAGTCGGTAGGAGTGGTAGATGGAGACTGTCGGGGTCGTCGACTCCCACTAGCACCGGAACCAAATGATCCACGTCGAGCCATATCTGAAAAGATACAAAAGTATACCATACTACATCTTAAAAAACAAAATTATACCGTCCTACAGCCAGGGAACGTCGCTAAGTAAACCATACTATATCTGAAAAAAACAAAAGTAAACCATACTACATCTGAAAACGTCGCTTATTAACGTCGCTAAAAAAAAAGTAAATCATACTACATCTGAAAAAACAAAAGTAAACCATACTACATTTGAAAATTAAACATATTCAATCCTCTTCTGAAAATTTATCTTGTTTCGATTCCTCTTCCTCTTCCTCTTCACTTCTATCAACTTCCTCTTCTGATACTTCTACCTCTTTCAACTGATGAAACATGTTATGAGGAACTTTCGTTGAGTCCACATCGATAATATTTGTAATAAGAGGTAGTTCGTCTTCCTGATAAGCTATCTCGTCGATATCTAAGGTATTCCGAGCTTTAGTCTTACAGACTACCCACCAATCTGATCTCCCGGCTCCTCGTTTTGGATAGCTGGTAAAGTAAACTAGCTGAGCCTGGCTTGCTAGAACAAACGGATCATAAGCTTGATATCGACGGCGATAATTTATGTCAATAAGACCATGTTTGCCAACTCTCCAACCTCGACTCTGGATCGGATCGAACCAGTCACATCTGAATAAGACGATCTTACAAGGTTCTATAGCATAATTGTATGTCAGTTCCATAATCTCCCGTAAGACGCCAAAGAAGTCATTGCTTGGGTCGACGTCTTTGTAGTTTGAAGATTTTATGCACAAACAACTATTCTTCGTAGAATCCAAATCCAAGAAGTCGTCTCTTATTCGAGCATTTGTTGACTTGAACATGAAACCATTTACGCAGTAACTTGGCCAGGTCTTTACTTGATAAATTGGCCCCTTGGCTAGAGTTTTAATATACTCATTCTCAAGGATTGCCTCCGGACGATCAACCTAAATACCAATAAACGATGCTAACTTAATTATTATGTACAAGTATAAATGTACAGAAAAAGTAAATTGTGACTACGTCCGTACATATGCTCTCAACCAAAAAGGAAAATGAAGTCTCATTTGCTGTTCTACTTCCTCCTCGGTTGCGTACGGATTGTTGGACGTTACCTCATCCTTAAACATGCTGAAAAGCAACGAAGCATAGGTATATTAGTTATATTCAGAAGCAACGAAGCACGCAAAATAATTTTACTTACCCCTCTAGCTTGTCCACTTCTTCCTCGTCACAGTTGAGCAATACATATAACATTGCAGCGCGAACCTCGTCGTCATTTAGATATCTTTTTTTTATTTTACCAGATAGTTTTTCGTAGGTAGTAAATACTTTCAGCTTTGCCTCAATACCAACTTCATAGCCATCGTCATTTCTGGGAGCCCTTGTTCTGTTTGTAGCAATATGAGGCTGAAAATACATGGAACAGAAGTTTGAAATCTCCTCAAGGACATATGCTTCACAAATAGAACCCTCCACCCGTGCCTTATTTTTCACCTTTCTCTTGAGGTTGTTCAACTGTCGCTCGAACGGGTACATCCAACGATAATCGACTGGTCCAGCAACAAGAGCCTCATGGATAAGATGAATCGGCAAATGCTCCATTGAGTCGAAGAATACAGGAGGAAAAACTCTCTCAAGTTTGCAAAGTGTTATCACAATGTCCTTCTCTTGCTTCTCTAAATGATCGACGAGCAACTTGCAAGAACAAAGATCTCTGAAGAATATGCTAAGCTCTGTTAATGGATCCCAGACTACCGACGGTAATAATTCTCGAAATGCAACAGGAATTAACCTCTCCATGAATATGTGGCAATCGTGGCTCTTCATTTCGATCAGTTTACACTCCTTTATGTCGACACATCTTCTTAGATTGGAGACGTATCCGTCCAGAAAATTCAAGTCCTGGATCCATCTACAAAGTCTCACTTTGTCCTCCTTGTCTAGCAAGTAGATTGCCTTAGGCCGCAAAAGCTTTCCCTTTCCGTTGTCTATCATGTGTAATGTAGGACGTCTGCATCTTTCGGCTAAGTCCAATCTAGCTTTCTGATTGTCTTTTGTCTTTTCTTTGACGTCCATTACAGTATTAATTATGTTATCAAACACGTTATTATCGATATGCATGACATCAAGGTTATGTCTAATCAGATTTGTGCTCTGATATGGCAGATCCCAGAATATACTCCTTTTGGTCCAGTTATGATCTTCGCCAAATCCCTCGCAATGGCTGCTCGTTGTCGGATCTTCAATAGCACTTGGGATTTCTTTTACTTGCTCCCATGTGTCCTCTCCGGACCACATTGGCGGTAGATCGCCCTTCTCTATAGCTCCGGCACGGAATGTAGTTCTGTTCCTACGGTACAGATGGTCTTTCGGCAAGAACTGTCGGTGACAATCAAAGAAGCATGGCTTTCCTCCGTGTCTCAAACAAAAAGCCTTAGTACGGTCCATGCAATACGGACATGAAAGCCGACCATGAGTGCTCCATCCCGATAATATTCTATAAGCCGAAAAGTCGTTCATTGTCCACATTAGTGCTGCCCGCATCTGAAAATTCTATTTTTTTGAAGCATCATATGTGTACGCCCCTGTTTTCCATAGCTGCTTCAGCTCATCTATCAACGGCTGTAAGTACACGTCGATGTTCCTCTTCGGGTTGTTCAGACCGGGGATGATAATAGTTAAGAATATGTAATGTATCTTCATGCACATCCAAGGGGTAGGTTGTACGGAGTGAGGATTATCGGTCAGCATGAATATTGGGAGCCAGAAAGACCAAATAGGGTGAAACCATCAGAGCAGAGCCCCAACCTTATATTACGCGCATCAGAAGCAAAATTAGGATATGCTCGATCGAAGTGCTTCCACGCTTCTCCATCAGATGGACGATCCAACACTCCTTCGGTCTGTTGTCGCTTGTGCCAACTCATATTTTCGGCAGTCTCTTTCACCATGAACAATCTCTGCAATCGCGACGTCAACGGCAAGTAGTGCATTAAAGCAGCTGGTCTTCTAGACTTGCCTGCAGCAGTTGGCTTGTAGCGATCAGCACCACAGAATCCGTACACTTCTGCATCCTTGTGATCTTTGTAGTAAAGCATGCATCCGTTCTAACAGCAATCGATCTTGTCGTATCCCATCCAGAGGGATCTCACCATCCGCTTAGAGCGGTAGAAGTCTTTCGATAACTTGGCACCCTCCGGCAAGATATCGGTAATCAACTCGAACACTCTATTATAGCATTCTTGCGACATGTTAAAGTCAGACTTTATGCTCAAGAGCCGAATGATCACCTCAAACGGTGAATGGTCCTCACAACCAGGGTATAAAGGAGTCCTTGCATTCTCCAGCAACTCCATGAACTTTGCAGCATCGACATTCGGTGCCTCCTCAGTTGCGTCACGATTGTATGGATCAAAACTAGGCCCGCAGCATCGAAGACCATGTTCACGTACTCGTTGTCGACACCAGTTCGGTTGTGGACATTCATATAAGCCCGCTTGGAATGCTAAAGGTACAAGCACTCCGTGTGCGATCCATTGGTAGTAATTCAGAAGGAAACCCTTTGTGTATAAGTGATACGTCACATCCAATTCTGGTTGAAACTTCATGTTTTGACATTTTGCACATGGGCACTTAATGTCCATGCCGTCCATGGATTGAGGAAACACCTTCGCAAATTGGAGGAATTGTTCTACTCCGGTGATGTATTCATCTCGTACATCGCACCTGTCATCTCGAATACGGTTGTACATCCACGAACGGTCTAGCAGATACATGGATATAGCCATTTCTAGATATCTACAAATATGAATAAACTTCAAAACTAAAACGAATATACTATATACTACATACTACGACCGTGACTCGGGACCATTCCTATGATTCGGGACCATTCCTACTATATACTACATACTAAAACGAATAAACTTTAAAACTAAAACTTCAAAACTAAAACTTCAAAACTAAAACGAATATACTACAAACTAAAACGAATATACTACATACTACGGCCGTGACTCGGGACCATTCCTATGAGTATCGGGATCAAGGAAACTACGTGTTACAAATATCGGCACTATCGGTACGTGCTACAAATATCGACACTATCGTGTTACAAATTAACCAACCAACAAAACTACATGTTACAAATATCGGCACTATCGGTACGTGGTTTCGAATCAGAGTATCAGATTTTTCGGCGTCAGAAAACAAATAACTATTACTAAATTAACAGATTTTTCGGCACTATCGGTGCCCCTGACCCAGCCCCCCCCTTACCCCTCCCCCTCCCCCCATACACCACCCCTAACCCTAACCCGAACCCTATCCCTAACCCCTCCTCCACCAGCCCCCCTCCCCTCTCCAGCCCCCCCAACCCCTACACCACCCCTAACCCTAACCCGAACCCTATCCCCAACCCCTCCCCCACCATCCCCCCTCCCAAGCCCCCCCGTCCTCACCCTCCAGCCGCCCTCACCCCCCTCCGCCCCTCTCCCCTAACCCGAACCCTAACCCTCCCCTTCCTCCAGCCCCCCTCCTCTCCCCCAGCCGCCCTCACCCCCCTGCCCCACCCCCCCAGCTACCCTCCAACCATTCCTCACCCCCAACCACCCGCACCCCTGCCCCTCCCCCTAGCCACCAGCACCCCCCAACCACCAACAACAAATATAGAGAGAGAGAGAGAGGGAGTCACGTACCAGAGAAGAGTCGCCGGAGAGAGTGAAGTCGCCGGAGAGAGTGAGAGCGAGAGCGAGAGCGCCGGAGAGAGTGAGAGCGAGAGCGCTGGAGGAAGAGAGTGAGAGAGTAAAATGATGGGGGGAAATGAATCGGGGGGGGAACTTAATTTAGTTAGAATTTAGCGACGTTATTATTAACGTCGCTAAATCTGTCGCAATTAGCGACGTTGTAGCGACGTTTCGTGACGACTAGCTTACGTAACTAATATACGTCGTTGTCACGTCGCTATTTGCGTCGCTATTTGTGGCGGTTACCGACGTTTCATTTATACGTCGCTAATGTCCACAATTTAGCGATGTTTTGCTAACGTCGCTAAATTTACGTTGCCAATTAAGCAGATTTTAGTAGTGTACACATGACATGCTATATAGAGGAGCTTAAGGTTTCTTGTGTAGATAATTAATGGTGCTCAAAGAAAGGTGTTGGGTAGCGACCAATAGTTTGAGAGAAGAAAAATAGAAGAAATAGATAGATTAAAGAAAAGAAAAAATAGATTTCTCAAATCTTTTTGGGTGTAATCTTCGAAGATTTCTTGTTTTCTCGTTGTGTACTTTCCCAGGTAGTTGGGGGTTACGATGTTTTAGAGATTTTATAAAGTCTTGTAACCTTATTTAGTAGTGATCTCGCTCTTCCGGTAGTTTTTTATTGATTCGAATTTTTCACTTAATTTTTGTGTGTCTTTATCTTGAATGTTTTGTGATCTTTATTTTTCTACATAAGTCAACCGTCGTGTTTGGCTTGCAGGTATTGGCTTGTCACTGACGCTCATCTTGAAAATTACTTCCATTTTTATTTCCAACAAGTGGTACCAAAGCTTCAGTTGAAGATTCGAAAGATCGATAATGGCGACAAAATCTATGGCAATGCTCGAACGATTTAAGGTAGATAAGTTCAAAAACAAAAGAAACTTCGGACTGCGACTAAGAAGTGTTAAAGATCTTTCGGTGCAATAAAGACTTCACAAAGTCTTATTGAAAAAATTCAAGAAGTCAGAGACAATAAAGGATGACAAGTGTGAGGAAATGGAGATGAAGACTACTAGTTCCATAAGGCTGTGCTTAGCTGACAATGTTCGCTTCAACATCATAAAGGAAGAAACTGCGGTCAAACTTTGGAAAACTAGAAAGGCTTTACATGTCAAAGTCTGTCACAACAAGACTCTAACTAAAGTAGCATTTATATGGTATGAGGACGAAGGAAGGTAAAAATCTACTAAAACACTTGAATGTGAACAACAAAATTTTGAACCAACTCCACACCGTCAGTGCAAAAGTGGAGAAAGAAGACAAGGCCCTATTGCTCCTTACATCGTTTTCCTCTTCGTATAAGCACATTGTGACTTCGCTTCTATATGGTAAGGATACGGTGAAGCTGGAGGAAGTCACTACATCAGTTTTATCTAATCAATTGTTGAAATGCCATTCTTTGTCATGTTTCGATTCTGAAGAATCGATAGTCATCCCCCGGGCATAATGTGGTATGAACCTAGATTACGATCACGCAAGGCATAGTCATAAGGTAACTCGAAACACAACATCTAAGAGAGAGAGAGAGAGCACAGACAAATTGAATAACACATTATGACAGAGAAATTTTGCATTTTTATTGATAATAGACATCATTTACAGACTCTCTTACAATTATGTCGTGCGGGCATATAACATGACTCAATTACAAAAAGAATGGCGATAAGATGGCCGTTCCATACATACATCCCTCAATTACAGCAAAAGTATTCCAGCTACCTGGAATGGAGGAAAGTCGAGACACGTTCCTTGGACTTGCAGAGAGTATTCAAAAGTTGAGCGGCGGGGGTCTTTGACGCGCGGTCGAAGCTTTAAAAATACGAACGTCGTCTGGTTAGTTAGCACATTCCTTCTGATTCGTAACACCTGCAGTGAGCGAGGGTCAGTACGATCACATGTACTAGTAAGTGGCTAATTAAACCCAAGCTTTGCATTTGGTTCAAGTAGTTTTATAAACATGTTAGCTATTTGGTGATCTTTCTAACCATCCTGATCGATTTGTATGTTAACATGTTTTGAAACAAGCAATATAAAATTGTATACATTGAGAAGTTATCATGTTCATCCCGTGTCACGTGCATTAGTTCAAGCAGTGAAAGGGTGTGAAGGTCACTAGCAATGTCAAGCCATCATAGACTATAGTTGGGTTAGACGGCGACCCTTTCGCGGCGGGTAGCGAGCCCTATACGAAAGTTTTCGAATCACCCGTACCAGTCCCGCTGGCACTTGCTATACTTGTTACTCTCGAGCGGACATGGTTCCTTGGCCTAGGCAACCGTTCAAGGAAACTCTACCTTGTGCACAAGTTGTCTAATGACCGTTTTTGTTCTTCTTACAACTTAGCCATTTTATGCACTTTAGACTTATCGTTTTGTAGATCATGAAATAGTCTATCTCTTTTCTAGAACCTTATCTTTTCTTCTTTTGGTGTAAACTTATATTTTTAGAGTAAATCACTTTAAATTGATACAGTTTCCCGAGTTGCCTTTAGCAAGTGTTTCGTGAAGAATCGTGCCACAATTCATTGATTCTACACTATACGACAAGCATTGCCTTTATGTTTCATGATTGATTTTAAAACAGAGGGTCAAGGCGAAGGAGGTCAGCCAATCACCTTAAACTTTGTTTCAGGCGAGGGACTGGTTGGTCGTGCTAGATGTCGCCTACGCGATCACCTAAAATTGCATAAGCAACTGATTAGAACACTATGCTATTTACGGAGTTCGATACGAATGCAAAGTTCGAAAATGTAAGTCATAAAAACCATCGAAAATGCATTCACGAAAACTAAATCCAAAGCCAAAGCAAGTACGGCATGAAAAGCAGAGCAATGGGAGGTCTCTTCCGACTCAGCCGTAAATTCAATCCTCGAGATGCAACCCGCCAAATATGGGACTTGATTCCGAAGAAGCCTTTCCATAACGAGAAAAGGATCTTAATTCAATCGTTCCCGTTCGACCAATTCAACCGATCCCGATAAATCAGTTCCAACTGAATTGGTAGCGACAGTATTCCTTTCTCACGCACTCCGTAGACGAAAATAGGGCACGATGTAGGGATGGGGCACTACACGCTTCTGAGGGTGAACAATTGGTGGTGGCAGTAAACGAAAGAGGAAGGACTTTTGATACCAAGAGCGGCACAATTTCGATCGACATCAAGAAAGAAAGTCGGCATGTGTTATTATTGCAAAGAATTTGGCCACATCTGTAATATCCCGCTCCATAAGAGGCATTTGGTTGTCTTGTTGGGTACGATAATAATGTTGGACCGAGACTTGTGTTGGAAATTAAGAGATTTGAGACTGATGCAGTCTCTTAGCTATTAGTTGGCCGGATGGAATGGATATTGGAACGTGGCTTGCTCGTGGGACTATATCTAGTAGGAATATGTGTGACCAGAACAGAAAGACTCTTTATGCAAGTGAGTGGAACTATCCCTTCTCCCCTACTCCTTCATGCCTAATATATTGGAGTACCGTATTTCTATGTCATGTCCCTTAAACTGTGATGCTTTAGTTGCTAAATTGATAGATATACAAACGTTGGCTAATGTTGCGATGATTATTAAATAAACACTAAGGTTGTGTTTGGTACACTGTAATGTAATCGTAATCGTAATGGAATTGTGTTTGTAATGTAATTGAGTTTATAATATAATTGAATTACAATTACATTACTATGTTTGGTTGAAACATGTAATTAAATCACGCAATGTAATATCAATTACATTCAAG